>SNSB01004286.1:1850622-1889233 GCA_012922965.1 Capreolus pygargus
CTGAGCACCCTGTTCTGGTTTGCAGGGTGCTGACTTCCTGTTCCCTCAACTGACTGAGGGTGGGGAGTGCAAGGAAGTTCTCCCGTAATTCTTACACGGGAAATAATCCCACTCACAGAAACTGCACCCTCACAGGACAAGGACTGATGGTCGCTCAGGCGTGTCTGACTCTTTGTGACCCCATGGACTGCAGCCCGCCAGGCTCCTCCGTCCATGGGATTCTCCAGGCAAGGATACTAGAGGGGGTAGCCAGTTCCTTCTCCAGGGGCTCTTCCTGACCCAGGGATTAAACCTGGGTATCCCGCATTGCAGGCAGATTTTTTACCCTGATGGCTCGCCATCAGGGAGGCCTTCCACCCTCATGACCTCATTTAATCCTAATCACCTCCCAAAGGCCCCATATCCTAAAACCAACACAGGTGTGGTAGTGTTTCAACACATGAATTTGCATGCTGCCCGTAACCTCCACCTGCTGAGTGACAGGCAAGTCATCAAAGTTTAGCCTGAGGGTAAAGTGTGAGTCAGATACGTAGCAGAAAGATAAACAGCCCACGCCCTCATTCCCTCGCCGGGCTCCCTGAAGTGCCCACCGGATGCCAGTGCCAGGCCCTGGGCTGGGGCTGAGGGTACATGATGAGCAGGTTAGACAAGGGCAATGCCCTCGTGGGGTCTGCAGCCACGGTGGCGAGCACACGCAATGTACACGTGGACACACAACACACATGTGGACACACACAATGTATACGCGTGGACACACAACACACACATGTGAACACACAATGCACATGTGTGAACACAATGCACACGTGGACACAAAATGCACATGTGGACACACAACTTACATGTGGACACAATGCACGCATGGACACACAACACACACGTGGACACACCATGTACACACATGGACACACACGACACACGCGTGGACTCACAGCACATGCGTGGACTCACAGTGCACGCGTGCAGTGCTAAGGTAGCGCGCAGCAGAGCCACCACGCACGAGAAGCGTACCCCTCCAATCTCGGAGCCTTAAAGTCTATCTCCCCTGCACGAGGCTGCGTCGGTGGCGGAGGGTGGGCGTTCGCCTCAGAACCCAGGCAGGTGGACGCGCTCTCCTCCCCAGGGGATGGCTCCGGCAGTCACATGGAACAGAACGGTGGAGGAAGACCCCCGGGACGTTTTTACGGGCCAGTGACTGGTGTACGTCACTTTTACCCGTAAACCGCCTCAGAAGTCAGTCACCTGACCTACCCAGTTGCAAAGGGAGCTGAGAGAGGTCGTCTGGCCGGGAGACCCCCTCCTAACAACGACACTGCCCCGCGGAAGGGGAGACGAGTCGTGGGTGACTGGCCCACCTTTCTGCCAATACAAGTAGGGGAATAACTCATAGCCCACGGTGAATGCTTCACAGGAGAAGCTCAGGGGTCTGTGGGTGCCCTTGGTCAGGGGGCCTGTTTCCTGTTAAGCAGGCCCCCCATTTATTCAGGGGGCTTGAATAAATGACCTGTTATTCCACAATAAGCCTCCCCCACAACTGAGTGGATTAATACAAATGTATACTTATCTCTAGACGCTCTGTGGGTGGACCGGGCTCCGCTGGGCTCACTTCCATCTCTGAGACAGGTGCAATCACGGGGCCCCTGTGTGTCCACAGGGTTCCTTCATTCCCAGGTCTGCACCTCACCTCGGATGGGTGGGGGCTGCCCAGGCACCTGTCTCCTCCCAGGGGCCAAGGTGACGTTCCTCACAGCTCGGCGGTCTCAGAATGGTGAGAGCCTTTACATGCTGGCTGGCTTCCCCTGGGTAAACACTCTTAAGAAACCCACGGAGAAGTTGCTAAGCTTTTTACAGCCTGGACTTGGAAGTCCCAGAATGTCACTTCCACAGCATTCTATTGATCAAGCAAATGACTAAGGCTAGCCTAGATTCAGATCCTTCCTTCTAGTTCTTAATGCTCTGCAATTCTTTCCCAGGTAAGAGCAAGATTTCCAGACTAATCTGGCTTCTCTGCAGGGTAATTTTGAAGACAGCAAGGAGAGAGGCAGGAGACTGTCTCAAGGTTGTTTTGGTGCATTTTGAAGCTCCTCACCCTTGTTATCCCCACCCTCCCACCATCATCAGAGGAACAGGGCCAGGAGGAGGTGGCTGCCTCGGTTTGACCAGTCACCCTAACGTGTTCATCAGTCTAGAGCACTTCTGCTAGGCCTGTTCCCACCAGCTGAGTCTGAAACAGCTTTCCACATTGGGGAAATTATTGTGATGGGAGGATCCAAAGGATGAAGACATCCGTGGCGTCCAGTTCCCGTCCCCTTCAGTGAGAGCCGAGAGAACGAGTCAGCACCACGGTCAGCTCCTGCTCGGCCTGCGGCTGGGGACTTGGCTTGGGACGCCTGGGGCGGTCAGGTGACCAGGGCAGAAGGAGAGAGCCTGCTCCCAGCGGGCTTCCAGCTTGAGAGGGACCCTTGGACCCTGCTTTGGGGGTGAGAGGACGGGGCAAGAGAGAGGGGCACACTCTGAGTCTGCAGCCATGTGCAGCGGGCGGGAGACACGCCTGCCACGCCGTGCCGGGCACCAGACAGATGACATCCTCACAGCACACGCTATAGAGGCCAGTATTGTGCCTGTTTTAAGGTCGGGACACAGAGGATCAAAAGAGCCAGCAGATCCCCCAGCTTTTACAGCGCATTAGTGCCAGAGCCAGGTCCACTGGAGCCCAGATCCCGTGCCCTTTTGTGCCATCCTAGACTGACCCTGAGTGGGGGCTCAGTAAATGCTGAGTTATTGAATGAATGACTGAATAATGAGTAGCTTCGGTGAATGTGCAAACAACCTGGGAGAAGATGCATCTCAAGCTGCATTCAGATGCTGGACTGCAGAGGAAGAGAGGTGAGCCTGACTCCCTCCCCCCGAGGAAGCTGGCCGTCTCACCCAGGTCGTGGGGTAAGTTGACTGGGGGGGTTCACGCTGTGGCGTGTGGGTTTGGTCGTCACCCCCCCCACGTCCTGCCCCACAGGGGCGCAGCCTGAGTTGAGGGGCTGGAGAGGCTCAGGTTGTGGGGAGGAAGGGGTGCCTTCTCTCCCACTCTGTGGTCTGTTTTGCTCAGCAGCAGCATAACAGAGCTGTGAGTGGCATCGCTGACAAGCCTGGACAGACCCCCCACACGTGATGGTAAATCTGAGCCTGTCCTGACCTAGTCTGGCATTAAGAAAAAGACACAAAGGATCCTTGAGGAAGGAAGAAAGAATGGCAGTGAAGACTCTTAAATTATACTCAGGAAGGTCTTCCCAACAGCAGAAGTTATCCAACTCCAGGAGGGGTGAGAAAAACTCACTTGAAAGCAGATACCTGTGAAAAGGGCAAGGAATTCTTAAGAGGCCATTCTAATGTAAACCTGTTGGGAAATAGAGTTATCAAGAGCAGTTCACCCAACGCCCAAATGTCAGATCTGGAAAGGTCTTTCAGAGAGAATGTTTCTTAGATCCACATCGCCCTCTTTCAGATGAGGGTTCTGAGGGCCAGGGTGGGCTGGAAGGGACCAGGGTGACATGTCAAGGAGAGACCAGCCCTGTGTGGGCACTCACTTGTCAATGGTCCTTTCTAGGGCCCCTTTGCTCTGACCTTTCCCCGTTAGCGGTAGGATTTTCCCAGAGACTAACATCATTTCCCTAAATCACACTTCTTGAAACCACTTCAAATCCAGTCTACTTCTGACCCTGGGGCCCTCCACCAAAGACGCGGTAAAGAAGGGTTTCATGAAAGGAATTCCACGGCAACAAAAGCAATTAGACCGTAAGTGGGTGACTGCTTGAGGACAATGGGCTCTAGCTCCCTTGAAGTTGTATTTTCTGAGCTTCAGGACACTTCATACCCTGGACTCAGTGATCTGAGTTCCAAACACAACTCTGACATATCCTGGAAGGATGACTTTGTACACATTGTTCCCTGTGGCTCAGTTTCCCCATGTGGGAAAGGAGGACAACACTCTTAACTACTTTCAAAGAGGTGGGGTAAAGTAACTTAACACTTACAAAGTCCTGGGAAGAGTGCCTACACGGAGAAGTGCAAATAAATGTGAGTTATTATGATCAGCTGGGCTTCCCAGGTGGCCAGCAGTACAGAATCTGCCCACAGCACAGGAGATGCAAGATGCATGCGGGGGAGAGCCCCTGCAACCCATTCCGGTGTTCTTGCCAGAAAAATCCCGTGGACAGAGGGGACTGGGGGGCTACAGTCCATGGGGCAAGGAAGAGTCTGGCTGAAGCCAAACACACACATAATCAGCCGACAATAGCCGGGGTGGGGGTGTGGTTGGGGGAGGCTGGCTCTGGCTAGGACTGCAAAAGTCTCTGAAGGCATACGGGTCTCTGACTCTAGAAATTTAGATTCTAGGTCCAGCTCAGTCATGGAAGGTTTGCTGCAGGGCCCTAGGGAAGTTACCTCTCTGCCTCTGAGCCTCGGTTTCCCCATCGGGAAAATGAAGCACTTGTGCCAAGAGATCTCTCACCTGCACTCTCAGCTCTAAGATTATGGGAGCCAGCGGTTATCACTCCTGGTGCAGTGAAGGGAATTCAGCTCAGCAGTCCTGCTTTGCCTCCCTCGGCCAAGCCCCAGTGCAGGTATAAGTTCTGTCTTTACCCTCTACTCCATGCCCTTCTGGCCCATTCTGAAGGATTCTCTAATGGATCTCAGAGCTGAGACAGCCAGGCCAGGCCAGCAGAGCCAACCCAGCTGTGAGTGCAGAAGGCTTGCCTGTGTGTCCCGGTGCTGACTGCTGCCTGGGCATCACCCTCCCCCGGGTCCTGCCATCCACATGGCAGGACCTGGCCCCTGAGCCTGAAGACAGAGGGCAGCCTGCCAGAGAAGCAGGGCGGACGCTCCCCCGAGTGATGCACGGGGCAGCCCTGAGCCAGCTGCTTTCCTCATCCGAGCTGAAGTGGATCTGACAGTCTGGGGGAGGGGGACAGGGAGGAGAAGAGCTCCCCTCCCCACCTGGCCCCACAGGAGATCAAGGAACAGGACTGTCGGCGTGACTTTGGGAAGCACCACTAGCTTGCATCAGTAAGATGATTTTGGAGCGTAAAGGGGACCTACCGGGGGCCTCAGAACAATGTTCACCTCCCCCTCCTCTCTGTGCTCACTTAGCAACGCCAGCCGCAGACACGGGCAGCGGGAAGGCGAGAGATGGTCTAGGTGCATGCCCACTGGGCCCCTTCCGCAGCTACACGGCTTTGAAGAATCCACGCCCCTCTCAGAGCCTTGCTTCCTCCATCTGTAAAATGAGGGTGCTAATGGGGCGTGGCCACCTGATGTGAAGAGCTGGCTCACTGGAAAAGACCCTGTTGCTGGGAAGATTTAAGGTGGGAGGAGAAGGGGGCGACAGAGAAGGAGATGGTTGCATGGCATCACCGATGCAATGGACATGAGTCTGAGCAAATTCCGGGACTCAGTTAAACCCGGGGCGATAGTGAAGGACAGGGAGGCCCGGCGTGCTGCGGTCCGTGGCGTTGCAGAGTCCGACATGACTGACTGAACGAGGACAGTGGGTTGGAGAAAGTCCAAGAGAGAGACCACAGTCATAACCAGTCCCTACACAGCCCTCAACGCGTCAGGTCCTGCGCGCGATGCTTTGCATGCGTGCTTTATGTAACCTTCACAACACTTCGATGTAGACACAGAGGTTAAGTGATTTGCTCAGGGGAACACAACTAGTCAGAGCAGAACCTGCACTCAGACCTCGGCAGTCTGGCTCCAGACTCTGCTCTTAACTGCGTCCCTGGAGTGGGGGTTTCCAGCACAGGCTCTGCAGGAGCTTGACCACCATGAACTCCCCTCTGGCCTCCCCTCATGGAGGTGAGGGCAGGACTGCTCCCAGGAGGAGGCTGTGGTCAGCCCAGCCCGGGACACTGAAGGAGCAGAGATGCTTCTGGAAGGTCACCTCCCAGACGGGGCTTCAGCAGTATCAGAGAAATACAAGCAGGAACCCAAAGACTCCTCGAGCTGCCCAGGTCTTCCCTGGACTGACCTGATGGGCCCCTGAAATGCCCCTGTCTGGGGCTTCCGCAAGTTCCTCGCACAAAGAGGTCACAGCTCCACAACTCAGGGGGATATGTTTTTTCAAGCACATCAGAATACAGAAGCTTTTCACCCTGACCATATCAGGGGCAGGCTTTGGGGGGACACTGTCTACATCAAACACCTCCAAGAGCTGGGACCCTCCAAATCCAGCACCGGCCAGGGCATCATCCAGGCCTCTGTCGGGACCCCAGCATCCTGTGAGGGCCCACGCCGAGCCCCGGGTTTAACTGAGTCCCGGCAGAGTGGCAGGAGGGCTGGCCACCCGCAGGCCCTGGAGCGCTCAAGTCAGCAGCCTCTTCGTGCCCAGAGCATCCGCGACTTCCAGAACGAATGGCAGGGTGGGGCAGAGAGGCCTGCAACTCGTTAGGCTAAACCCCAAACCCAGAACCAGAACATTGAGAGCCTCCTTCCTTTAACTATCCCCCTGTGTCAACACAAAGTGGGAGCGAATGCCTCTACGGAGAGCGTTCAGAGCTCTGGGGACAAAAGTGTTTCATCTGGGCCCCGGGCCCGCGGCTCTAAGAGAACCAAAGCCGACGATCGCAGGGAACGGCGCCAGCTGACGACCCCCTGCTTTCCTGGGCGTTTGTCTGCCTCTGCCCGGTCAGCCGTCTCTCACTTGCGTCCCTCCCTCCTCACTTCCCCTCCCTTCCAGCCCCACCTTTCCAGTGCCGGGTTCTCTGTCTGCCCTGCCACATCCCTGCCCAGCTCCTGTCACAGGGCACAGGCTCTGTGTCCAAGGGCTGATCCCTCCTGTGCCTCCCGGGACCCCTCGACCCTGGGTCCCGCTGACCCGGGAGGCGGTGGTAGGAGGTTCGAGGCCAGAGGAGGTGGTGTGGGGGATGTCCTCTGCAGCCCTGGGCCTGTCCTTCCTGCTGCAGCTCCCACCCACCGCCCCGCCGTCACTTGCTGGGTTCTGGCGCCCACTCCCTCACCCTGGCTTTAGGCTGCCCTCCCTCGTCCCCTGCCCTCCTTCACTGGCTCCCCCTAAGCTCACCGCCTCTCTGTGAATGTGTGGCTGTTCAGTCGCTCAGTCGTGTCCGACTCTTTGCGACCCCATGGGCTGCAGCACGCCAGGCCTCCCTGTCCCTCACCAACTCCCGGAGCTTGCTCAAACTCACGTCCATCGAGTCGGTGATGCCACCCAACCATCTCGTCCTCCGTCGTCCCCTTCTCCTCCTGCCCTCAGTCTTTCCCAGCATCAGGGTTTCTTCTCTATGAATGCTCCCGCATTAGATTGTCAAGTGTGCTCTGAATTGGCCCACTCTCCCCGCCCCAGAACCCTAACGATAACGCTGTCCGTCTTCATCTCCGACTCTCTCTTTCCACCCGAATCTGCTTCCCGGGCCTGTCTCCACCTCTGCCCTCCACATCCCTTCCTCTCTCCATCCTTCCACCTCATCAGTCTCGCTGCATCTTCCAAACTTCTCCCCTCCCACTGCTGCTTCCGTCTTTCTGCCTCATTCTCCCGGTCTCCTCTTCTTTCTTCCTTTCCTCTCCCCAGATTACACAAAATCCTTCATTTCAGAGGTAGGATCTATCAACCGCCAGGATAGCACAGAGGGACCTTCTATGAGGACCCACAGCCCCTAAAGAAAGCACTCAGATGAATGAGCCCTCCACGCCTCCTGCTTGGATTTACCTTTAGAATCTCTTCAGAAGGTTGTGTGGAAAGAAGAATCATTCCTTTGGCTGGGGTGGGTCCCCTGGGCCACCCTTGAACATGAACTCAGTGAGGGGAGGGGTCACCTTCACTTCTGAGCCCTGGGATCTCCCACCAGTGCCCCCGGAGACCTCGCTGGAAGCTCAGACTCCAAAAGACCTGAACGGGAATCCTCCTTTCCCCCATGTCTCTATCCTAAATCCTCCCAGGGAGTCAGGCTTGATTCTCTGCTTTCCTTCTTCCCACCTCAGTGACATGTCTTGGGGATTCCACCTCTGAAATCTCCAACGTGCCGACTTCTCTCCAGTACCCCCACCCTGGCCTGGACCACCGTCACCTGCCTGGATGATGATGTAAACCTCTCACTGGTCTTCCCATCGCCACTCTTAGCTCCCTTCCGTCCATTCTCCACCCAACAACTGGAGGGATTGATCTTTTAAAAGCTTAAATCAAATCAAATCATTTCTGTGCTTAAAATTCTGCAAAGATCTCCCATGGCTTAGAATAAATACCAGACACAAGCTCCTGGTCCGTGATGCCCTAATGAGCTGCCGGCCAGCCTCTGCCTCCCCCCACCTGGTCCCAGCCCACGCTCCTCCTGGCGTCCCCCTACCCAGTGTCAGACCTGCTGAAACCTGGGCCCCCCAGATTCAAAGGACTAAAGGGTGCCCAGACCCTTCTCGTACCGAGGCGCGGGGCCTGCCACTGCCATAGCCACACGCTCCCCGTGATGGGGGGGACTGCAGGAGAAGACCGCTGCCAGCCCTGCACTGCCTGTCAAAGCAGCAGCTCCTCCAGGAAGCCCACGGGGGTCTGCCCAACTCCCCACACTTCCTGCCTAACCTCCCACATGAGGCTGGTCTGCCTGTTATGTCCACACATGGAGTGTCTGCCTGAGTTTTATCTTTGGTCGCTTGTGGGGAGAGTACGTAAATCTACGGTCATCTGAAGTATCTAAACCTCACATATGAAGTCAGATCAAAGGCTCGTATCTCAAGGGTGGCATCTTGGGTATAAGGAATCCCAGGGGGCTGCAAACCCACCCCTGTCCCAAGTGACCCTACTCTGCTCACCCCTGAGGACACCTCCTCACAGGACACCTGTGTATCGTCACAGGTCCCAGAGACTCCCCTCTGCAGCCCATGCCTTCAGATCCAGTGAGACCAGCAAGAGTCGGGCACGTTTGAGGGGCAGGGGGAGAAGGGGACACCAGGAAGCGGTTCCGTGGGAAAGACGGGGCTCGGAGCCAGTGTCCGCAGGTGGCGACACGCCGTGAGCGTCTCTGAGTAAGATGCTAATGCTGGTCGCTCAGTCGTGTCCAACTCTTTGCAACCCCACGACTGTAGCCCGCCAGGCTCCTCTGTCCATGGGGATTCTCCAGGCCAGAATACTGGAGAGGGTTACCGTTTCCTTCTCCAGGGGATCTTCCCCACCCGGGAACTGAACCCAGGTCTCTTGCATCGCAGGCAGATTCTTTACCATCTGAGCCACAAAAGCACCTCGAGGCACTTAGCAAACTCCTGCCGGTCTCTGGGGCCGCAAGGCCTGGGAGAGGCCGACGCACAGTCCAGGGCTGGGAGGGGGACTTTGACCTAGGCTGTCTGGGTTCTAGTTCTGGCCCCGGTCACCTCCTAGCTGCCCAGCTTGGTCAGCAGGCTGCCAACAGCAGCTGATATTTATCGGGTACTTGTGCCAGGCGCTGTGTCTAGTCATTCATGTTGCACGACAAGTCTAGGGCTTGGGTGCTCTTATTACTTCCATTTTACAGATGAAGAAACTGAGGCACAGAGATTAAGGGACCTGTCCAAAGTCACAGACCCAGGGAGTGATAGATCTGAGGCCTAGACTGAGGATCCCAGCTCAGCAGCCCCGAGCCTCAAGAACTCCCCCCCAAGCCGTCACACTAGTCACGGACCGAGTGCCCCCCCGCAGGCTCAGCTGTGCAGATGCAGTCTGTGCCGGGACGCAGGGCTCGGTTCAGTCCGTCTCTCGCTGCCTTGAAGTTCTTCACAATTTTTGAACAAGGGGCCCCCACATTTTCATTTTGCACTGGGTTCTGCAAATCATGTAGCAAATTCTGCCTCTGACGTCAAGACAACACTGTGGGGGGGCGGTGAGATTGGGGGACAGTGACCCGGGCTCTGCGCCCAGAGGCCGGGCCTGTTGCTGTGAAGCAAGGGGACTCAGCCCCACGGCACCCCCAGAGGCGGGCCGTCTGGCTGACAAGCCAGCAACTGTGACTCCGACCCCCCCACCCCAGTTTCATTGTTAGGCGCCTACTCCGCGCAAACTGACAGAGCCACACTCGGGCGAGCAGATGCCGACTGTCCTCACCTCATCACGCCTCCGCATCTTGTCACCCGGCTCGCCCAGCCGCTGTCAGACAGGCGCCCGGTGCCTGAGCGTGGTCACCCCACTCACAGCGGCGTGCACCCCCGATCTCGGAGACGTCCCTGCTGCCTCCTCCCACCACGACCTCAGCCCACGGCAGGCTCTCAGGCCCGGAAGAGAAGTCACAGGTCAAGTCACAAGGTCAGGGAGCGCAAGCCCCGCTCCCCACCTCCAGGCTCTGCAGCCACTCTGCCTCCCTCCGTCCCGACGCCCGCTCTGATCAGCATCTGCCTGTACAGACAGACACGGGCGATCCAGCCCTGCCCCCTCAGAAACCCCCCTGAGGTTCTGGCACCCCCCCGGCGCTGAGTCGACACGATCCCATCTGTCTTAGTAGCAGTGGGTGACAGCGAGGGCGCAGGACCCCCGCCGTCACTCACCGCCTATTTATCCACCTGCCTGGCACCCTGTCTGCCCGCCCGCCTGTCTTCCGTCTGGCTGTCGATCCATCTTTCCGTCTGTCTTGTCATCTCTCACCTGTCTCCGTGAGTCAGAGCCGCCCACGGCCCTCGCTTTCTCACCCCCTCCAGCAGGAATCCGAGCACATCTGGGCCTCCCCAGCCCCCTCCCTTTCCCCTGCAGCTGAAGCCCTACCTGCACCCTGGAACTTGCACCTGGCCGGGCAGGTGGCGATGCCGGGCTTCAGAGAACCCTACAGTCTATGGCAACATTATTCTGACCGTGAATGGCCATGATTTGGACACCGACAGGCTCCCCGAGGGCTTAGAGGGTAAGGAATCTGTCTGCAGTGCAGGAGACCCGGGTTAGAGCCCTCGGTGGGGAGGATCCCTTGGGGAAGGAAATCACTCCAGCACTCTTGCCTGGAGAATCCCACGGACAGAGGAGCCTGGTGGGCTGCGGTCCACGGGTTGCAGAGTCGGACACGACTGAGCGACTTCACTTTGGCCTTCACTTGGACGCCTACACCATACGAGTTCTGCTCCCCCCTTTTCCCTCAACAAACGTTTTCTGAGCACCTGCCATGTGCCAGGCCCATGACTGGGTGCTGATGTCACGTCAGACGAGGCAGCCAAGGCCCCTGAGAAAATGAGTTTCCACTGGCGGCCAGACGTAAAAACCATCCATCTTTTACACGTGAGAAAAGCCAGGCTCAGAGAGGCCAGGTGCCTGGCCCCAGGTCACACAGCCTTTGAGAGCCGCAGCTGCATCACACCTTGGCCAGATGCCTCCCAGGCTGCTCTGCATTCTTTGCAAGCCGGTTGCCAATGGGTGGCTTTGCCTGGAGAGGCCCTGCGGAGCGTGGCAGGGAGGCAGGGACGAGGGGAGGTGCATGCTTTGGCTGCTGGCAGATCAGGGTCTGCTCTGACTCTCTGGGGCCAGGCACGCCATCAGCTATTAATCCCTCCACTCAGCCGTGAGATTCTACAGCATCGTGTTGCCCAAGCGCTGTGACGGGCAGGTGATTACCAGGAGCACTGCCCTTGAGAAGCAAGGGGAACAAGCCTCCCACATCTCTCCCAGAGCTAGCACCTGATGGAGCCAGAGGCGTGGGGCAGGGGGAGGTCGCAGAGCGTCAGGGATGGAGCGGGGTACAAAGGTCATCGGCTGCACCCCCCCACCCAGGTCCTGGAACCTCAAGAAGAGCATAAGAAACCTTGACTAAAACCTACTCTGAAAAAGAGTCGTTTGGTTTACAGTGGAGATGAGCAAACTTTCTGCAGGGGGTCAGGGAGTGAATGTTTCCAGTTTAGCATTCATACGATGTCGCAGCTGTCCAACTCTGCCCTGGGGCAGGAAAGCAGCTGCAGACAGCACGCGAGCGGCGAGACCCAAGGATTCCTGATTCACCAAATCAGGCCCCTCAGGCTGCACGCTGCTGACTGCTAGTCTAGATTCTACACCAGTAACGGCAATCCTAGTAATTAGGAGAGCTAATATTTACTGGAGAAGGAAATGGCAACCCACTCCAGTACTCCTGTCGGGAGAATCCCATGGACGGAGGAGCCTGGAGGGCTACAGGCCATGGGGTCGCAGAGTCGACCCGACTGAGCGACTCACACACACACAATATTTACTGAGCACTTACTGTGCACCGGGTCAGATCTCACAATACCTGGGGGGGGGGGTTGGGACTGCTACTCTCCCAAATCTACAGTTAAGGGAACTGCAGCACAGAGATGCTAAGTAACTCACTTGCCCAGGGGAAGCGGCAGAGCCACTCAGAAAGTTCTGCCTCACCCCCTTCCATCTGGCGTCCTCCTGGACCATCTCTCCCTCTCACACACCGCATCTAACCTCGAGCAAATCCTATGGGCTCCACCTTCAAGGATCCTCACGAACGTGATGCTGCCCACCCCACATCCATCCTGGTCTCCGCTGCATCGTCTCACCCGGTCACTGCAACAGCCTGCTCCCCGCCCGCCTTCAGAAACCTGTCACCACGTTATGTGACTTAGTCATCCTGACGCTCCTCTGGCCCACTCCCCCATATGCGACCTCCCCTCCTCTGTCTCTCCCCTTTCCCTCTGGTCCAGCCACCCCGGCTTCCCTGATGCTCCTGGAATACACCAGCATCTCCCTGCCGCAGGGCCTTTGCCCTGGCCCTTCCCTCTGCCTGGGATGTTTTCCCCAGACATCCTGCAGGGCACACTCCCCCACCTCTGACATCTTGGTTCAGACCTCGCCTCACCTCCCCCGTGGGACCGCCCCTCGCCTCCCCCTGTAGCTCTGCACCTTGCCTCTTGCCTCCCATTCCTGTTCCCTCTTGTTCCACGTCTTCCCCTTCCTATGTCACCTATTACCTTTACTACACTACATAGCTTGGCTCTTTATTATTTTTATTTAATTGCCTGTCTTTCCGCACTAGACTATGACTCCACAGAGCAAGGAATTATTTGTTCTATTGCTGATGTGCCCCAGCCCCTCCAGCAGCCCAGGTCCATAGAGGGTGCTCAGCGATATTGGTTGAATGGACGCGTGAACTCTGCCTAAGCCTTCCTCATCCAGCGCCTGCTATTTCCTCAGGCTCTGAGTGAGGATAGAGAGCTAAAGGGACCACATGTCAAGGAAATGACAGTTTTGCTGGCTGCCCTAGAGAATGTGGCCCCTGTGTTGTGGATGCCAGCCCCTGAGCAGTTTTCACACTAGCTGGGCTTGGGTGAGCTCAAAATAAAACCACGTTGCTTGGGTCTTTTTATCTGAGCCACAGATCAGGCCAGTACTCACGGAATAGATCATCTGCCTCCATGACGCCCGTCGCTCTGCTCCTCAAACAAACAAATCCAGGAGAATCCCAGCTCCCTTTGCAACAGCAGAGCCTGAAGAAATACAAGAGACATCTGGGGATCAGCAAACAGGGACTCTGCCTGAGGACTTGGGGCAAATGAGGTGTGCAGCTGATAAAGCTTGGGTAGAGCCAAGCTGGCCAACTCTGCCTGGGTTCTAGGATCGGGGGGAACAGCAGGAAAGAGTGTGTGACCCCCTGAATAGGCACCCCGTTAGTCAAAGACTGATGTGGATCACGCATGTTTTGAATGACAAGCATTCAACCACTTAATTCTGGCCCTGCATAGTTATAGCCCTGGCCATCACATCCTGCCCAAGTCCTGCTGATGACCGATTGGGTTGCCTTGGGCAAATTGCCTCATCTTTTTGGGCTTTGATCTCCTAAACTCTAAAGTGATCTTTAGGACCCCATCCAATGAGCAGAGTCTGTGGATCTGGGATTCCATGTCTGACCCATGACCAGTAACCTGGTACAAATATTAACTCAAGCAGGAAAACGAATCAGGGAAGAACTTTCCCTCAGAATGACCTGGCTATAGGGGCAGGAAACGAGTCTGAATTCCAGTCCTCTCCCTCGCCAGTGGTACAGCTTTGCTCCTTTGGCGTGTTTCCACATCTGTAAAATGGGGATAATAAGTCATCGCCAGAAATAGGTGAGATGCTGCGAGTTAGGTACAGACAGCAGACTGGAGGTGGGTGGCTGCCGTTACAGAGACAGGGCCGCTCAGGTCAGGACGGCTGTGACTCTGAGGCTTCAGGCATAGCACCGGTGGTGACCTTGGGCTTCAACCTGAGGAGCGAATATGGCCGTGCTTACATTTTCACCTTCGTACCTCTAAAAAGACACATATTCCACTTTAAGAGAAACCAGGAAGAGGTTTTTTTGTTTTTGTTTGTTACGATTAAAAAGAGGCAACACGATACAGTAAGGCAAAGTATCTGTAATGCTTTGTACTGTCAACTTAGTTAAGCTAAAACTACGTTTCCCAGCATCCCATTTTCTGTAGTTCTGGAAGTGAACCCTAAGGACACTGGATCAGAGAGAAAAAGTGTGTAGTGTTAGATCAGGCTAAATTCATTGACCTGGGTAAATTAAGCAGAGATTCTGGATTCAATGCATTTGCTCAAACAGCTGGGACTGACTGTTAACAGTGCTTGGTTGAGTGATTAAGACCTGGAATCAAAGGTGGTCCACACTAAATGATGTTGTAATGCCAGTATTTCCCTGGTAGATTGCAGCAGAAGGCGTCCAAAGGCTTAGGGATATTGGAATGCTGGAGTGGATTTATCACGCCAGACCTGCTCATCCACCCCCAACAGGTGCAGGCTGCCATGCAAACTACCCTGCCAGCTGGGCTGTGGGACCCAGAAGATCTGATGACGCCTGAAGGGATGCTGTATGGAGATTTGGGCAGGCTCCCTCAGTGAATCTCAGTACAGACTTCAGACTGCAGAAACACTATACCACCGTCTAGATACCATTCTTCTCCTTCTGAGAGATGGCTTCTGTGTCTCTACAGAACCTTGTAGGGACTGAAAGCTTGATTATGGGCCACCAGGTCCCTGCACCTTCTGAGCTGCCCACCATGAACTGGGTGTTGTCTGAGCAACCAAACCATAATACTGGGCATTTGTGCAAGCCATTTTATCATAAGATGGAAGTAGCATATACAATACCAGCTCAAGCAGGTAAGTCACCTGAGCAAACACTCCAGATGCCCACCTCCCCTCTCATGCTACAAACTTCCTCTCTCTCAGCTTACACCTGTGGCCTTCTGTGGACTTCCCTGACAAGTTAACTGAGAGAGAAAGAAATGGTTCTGGTTTATAGATGGCTCTGCAGGATAGGCCTCTTGTTTAGTCGCTAAGTCGTATCTGACTTTTTGTGACCCCATGGACTGCAGCATGCTGGGCTTCCCTGTCCTTCACCATCTCCCAGAGTTTGCTCAAACTCATGTCCATTGAGTCAATGATGCCATCCAACCATCTCATCCTCTGTCGTCCCCTTTCCTTCCCACCTTCAATCTTTCCCAGCATCAGGGTCTTTTCTAAGGAGAGGGCTCTTCATATCAGGTGGCCAAAGTATTAGAGCTTCAGCTTCAGCATCAGTCTTTCCAATTAGTATTATGGGTTGATTTCCTTTAGGATTGACTGGTTGGATCTCCTTGCTATCCAAAGGACTCTTAAGAAGTCTTCTCCAGCACCCCAATTTGAAAGCATCAATTCTTCAGCACTCAGCCTTCTTTATGGTCCAACTCTCACATCCATACGTGACTACTGGAAAAACCATAGCTTTGACTATATGGACCTTTGTTGGCAAAGTGATGTATTTTTAATACACTGTCCAGGTTTTTCATAGTGTTTCTTCCAAGGAGCAAGCAGGATAGGCTGGCACTATTCTGAAGGGGGCAGCTGCAGCCTCACTCCCCAGGACAGTGATGAAGAGAAATCCTTCCAGTGCAGAGCTTTGAGAAGGGAGCCTGATTGCTTACTTAGCCTGGAAGGAGAGACGGCAAGTCAGGCACTTAGAAGAAACACAGTTGGAAAATTGGTGAAGTGAGATCTGGAGAAGAGGTATATGCTAAAACTTTCCAAGTTGGAAGATAGGGTGAATGTATCTGCGTCCTAAAAGCACACTCATCAAAGAGTGACCTCAATAAAGCAGGACTTTAGCAACTGGATGGGCAAACTGATCCGTTTTGTGGATGTCAATCAAACTCTTTCTTAAGCCCTCCCTATCGTTACCCAATGGGCTCGTGAGCAAAATGGCGACAGAGGAAGGGATGGAGGTTAGGCATGGATTCAACAAACTGGACTTTCACTCGAGGCTGACCCAGCCACAGTCATTGCAATGCCCCAAGTACCAACCACAGACTCCAGTGCTGAACTCCCAGCACGACACCGTGCTTGTTCTCAATTTACTTATCCAGACCCATGTCTCAAATACGGATTTGTTTTCCAGCCCACAGAACTTCTGCCAAAACCACCATCTGTGGATTTACAGAATGCCTTGATCACCTTCATAGCATTCCACATGGCTTTGCTTCAGATCATTTACAGCAAGTAAATGTGGTGAATTCAGTTAATTCACTAGTCTCACCATGATCTCCATCACCCTGAAGCAGCTGGTCTGACTAAATGGCAGAGTGGCCTTTTGAAGGCTCGGTTCTGGCATCAGCCTTGTGAGAAAACCTTGCAGGCCTGGGGCAATATCCTCCAAGAAGGAGCCTATGCTCCAAAACCAGCAACCCATAGACAATATTATTCACACCCTAGCCAAGATTCCCAGGTCCAGGTGTTAAGGGGTAGAAATGGGTGTGACTCCTCTGGCTATTACGCTATGTAATTCACTAGCAACGTGTTTGCTTTCCATCCCCAAGACTTTAGGTTCTTTCAGTCTAGAGATCTGAGTTCCCAAAAGAGGAATGTCCCGGAGACACAACAATGGGCCCATTAACCATTAATGGGCCCATTGCTATCTGCCCACTTTGGGCTCCCCATGGCAATGAATCAATGGCTGTGGAGAGGAGTCTCCAGACTGGCTATAGTGATTAATCATAGATAACAAGAGTTGCTGCTATACAGTGGGGAATAAACAGGAAGACACTTTGAATCCCAGAGATCCCCTGAGGCACTCCTTAATATCCCCATATTCCATACTGAAATCCAATAAAAAGAAATACAACCACCTTTTATAGGTAGAACCGTTAGTGACTCAGACCCTTAGAGAATGAAACTCTTGTGTTACCCCAAGGCCAGTTTATTGAGGAAGGCAAATGGATTATGAAAAGGGTAGTGGATGAACAAAACTGTAAACATCAGCGGCAATCACATACATGCTCAGCGGAAGAAATGAAGCAGATAATAGATCGGAGTATTTCCTTATTTTGTATGAAAATATTTATGCATATGTTAATCAAAGCCTCACTCATTCCTCTACGACCTAACATACGAGTTGTTAACAGTATAGCTAACTGATCATTCAGCCCTTAAATCATGGGATATCTAATAAGGAGGTTTTTTGTTTGTTTATTTTATTAGAGTATAGTTGATTGACAATGTTGTGTTAGTCAGGGGTACAACGATTGAATCAGTTATGCATATGCAGATACCCACTCTTCTTAGAGTCTATTCCCACCCAGGCCGTTACAGAGTATGCAGTAGGGCTCCTTGTGCTATATAGAAGGTCCTTATTAGTTGCCTATTTTATATACAGGAGGAGTTTTGTTAGGGCAAGCACACAACTGAAACCGCCCACCCTGGCCAGGCACCATAGTAACCATTTGCATGAGTTGTTTTACGGCAGGAGGTCCTGATAAGGAATAGGGAACTAGTAAGCCACCACCAGCCGGAAGAGTTCGGGAAAGGTCGAGAGGTGCCTGTCCTTTCACTTCCCAGGATCCCCCTCGCTAGCATCCATCTTGGCTGAGCGATGCGTGCACCACCAGGAAAGACTCTGAATTAGAATGATTGGCCAAAGACCACCCGGAAACTAATCCCATCACCATAAAAGCCAAGACTGCGAGCCACGCGGCAGAGCGGTTCTCCTGGCTTCCCTCAGCCTCCTGCTCTCCACCCGCGCCCTTTCCCAGTAAAATCTCTTGCTTTGTCAGCACATGTGTCTCCTCGGACAATTCATTTCCTAGTGTTAGACAAGAGCCCAGTTTTGGGCCCTGGAAGGGGTCCCCCTTCCTGCAAGAGTTTGAGCTAGAAAAGGTATGAACATCACTCAAAGATGGATAAACAAACTTTGTATCTACTCTGGGAAAGAAGGTTAATGTGTTTTCAGTTGTACCCAGGATTAAGTGAGATAGAAACAGGATTTTGCCAGGATATTAATTTGGAAGTTAAATATGGTTAAAAGAAGTGGGTACATGTGCCAGGTTGTTACGGGTAATCCATGGTAGGTTTTACTAGACCATGGTGTGTTTTACTAGAGTCAAAGGCACTCTGAAAGCTATAGTTCCAGCTGAGTTAACCTGGTCTGGTTCTGAGCTTGCTTGGCAGTAGAGAAATTTGCTTGGGATTTGGAAGTGGAGTGAAGCAACAGCCACATTTATATTCTCCAGGTCAAGGTGGGGTTCAGTTCAGTTGCTCAGTCGTGTCTGACTCTGCAACCCCAGGGACTGCAGCACGCCAGGCCTTCCTGTCCTTCATTATCTCCCTGAGTTTGCTCAAACTCATGTCCATCGAGTCGGTGATGCCATCCAACCATCTGTCGTCCCCTTCTCCTCCCGCCTTCAATCTTTACCAGCATCGGGGTCTTTTCCAGTGAGTCAGTTCTTCGCATCAGGTGACCAGAGTATTGGAGTTTCAGCTTCAGCATCAGTCCTTCCAATGAATGTTCAGGACTGATCTCCTTTAGGATGGACTGGTTGGAGCTCCTTGCAGCCCAAGGGACTCTCAAGAGTCTTCTCCAAAACCACAGTTCAAAGGCATCGATTCTCCGGTGCTGGGTGGGTTTAGCTGTGTTGTTCTCATGCATGGCCCACCTTGCTGGGTGGGACAGCTCCTGGGCCTTCAGCAACCGTGCCACATCTCCTCCAGGGTCTCCACATCCTAGGCCGGGTGCTGTGTTCAACACAGTGAAACTGGCCAACTTCTTCTGCAGGTCAGAAGCTGGAAGATGGGGAGAGCTATACACGAGTTCCAGTCTATTGCTGTGTGTTCTGGCTTATCTCTGCAGAAGTCATTGTTTTCCCCAATGCCCATCCATCTTTCTGTCCCAACTGCCTGCCTAGCTGACTTCAGGACCAGCACCAGAGGCAAACTGTGGACTGTTTAACCAGTCCCCATAACTGCCCTGAGGTCAGATCTCTATATCAAATCCTGCATTCTTTCTCATTCATTGGTTCTGCTTCCTGGGACAAATCCTAGGCCACGAATTAGGCCGAGTTCCCTACAAAAAGAGCCTGGAGTGGGAATTCTTATGTAAGTAATTTACCAAGAGAGAGCTCTCAGGAGAAACTTGGGAGTGAATAAAACAGGATGCGGGCAGGGAAGAAGCTAAATGAAGACATGGGTTCAGCCAAAGTCTAGCCTCAGCCGGAGCCCACGGGGAGCTCTAGAGCGTGATCGTCCTTCCCCAGGAGAACTCTCTGTGCTGGGAATGGTCAGCACTGTGTGCTTTTAATCAACCAGCTATTTCCTAGAGGTTTCCCTGGGTGGGAGTGTCATCCTCCAGGTATTCTTGATGAAATGACTTCTGAGGCCAAGGGCAATTCTCAGGAGAAGAGGGCAGCTGTGAGCTGTTAGCAGTCCACTCTCAGAGCAGCTGCCGATGGGTGTGCCCGCCTGGTGGAGAAGGCCAGAGTTGGGCGCCAACAGCCTCTACTGCACATGGGTTTCCATATTAGGAGACCCGGGTTTGGATCCCAACTTCACTACTTAATGGCTTGGGCATTGATCTCGGGCAAGTTTCCCAAGTTCCCAAAACCCCATTTTTCTCATTTGTAAAAGGGGAGTAACAGTTTGTTGTGGTTTTTCAGTCACTAAGTCATGTCCGGCTCTTTGCAGCCCCATGGACTGCAGCATGCCAGGCTTCCCTGTGCTTCACTGTCTCCCAGACATTGCCCAAACTCATGTCCGTTGAGTCGGTGATGCCACCCAACCCTCTCATCCTCTGTCGTCTCCTTCTCCTCTTGCCCTCAATCTTTCCCAGCATCAGGGTCTTTTCCAAGGAGTTGGCCCTTTGCATCAGGTGACCAAAGTATTGGAGCTTCAGCTTCAGCATCAGTCCTTCCAGTGAACATTCAGGGTCGATTTCCTTTAGGATGGACTGGGAGTAATAATATCGTGTGACCTATATATAAGTGTTTAAAACAGCCCTGGGCACGTGGCAAACACTCAATGAATATTAGTGTTACACCAGAAGAAAAAGGAAGAGGAAGACGATGGGGGAGGAAGAGGAAGAAGAGGAGGGAAAGGAGAAGAGATGAAAAGGGAGGAGGAGGAGATGAGGAAGAGTAGCTTAGAGTGGGCGCCAGAAGCCTGGGTTCTGGCCCCAGATCTGTAACCTACTGCCTTCAGTTTTCTCACATGTAAAATGGGAATAATTGAGTGATGAGATCTCATTTCCATACCATGGAGGAAACATTAGAGCAACAGAATAATGAACCTTCCGAGGTGTCCCTGTCCTAATCTCTGGAACCTGTGACTGTTAACTTCGTATGATAAAAGAGGCCTTGCAGATCTCAAGATGGGACAAATGCCCTGGACATCCAGGCAGACCCTACATGATCACGAGGGAGGCAGAAGGACCAGAGCAAGAGACCGGACTGAGGAGAGGAAGGATCACGAGAAGAGGAAAGCAAGCGGCCCCTCAGAGCTAGAGGAGGCCGGGAACCGTCTCCCCCAGCTTCTCCAGCAAGAGCCAGCTGCGCTGACGCCTTGACTTCAGCCCAGTGAAGCTGATTTCAGGCAGGGTCCAATGAGACAGCATGTCTGAATATCATAACCATCAGGATCCATTCAGCTCTGTACTCATGCCCTAGGGTTCTTGGACTGGGCCAAGAGAATGAAAAAAACAGGCTATCAACAGCTGAGAACATTTTATGGCCTTGTGCCGAATCATAGGAGTTAGGTAATGCCCAAACCAAGCCTGAGTCAGAGAGACTTTCATAGAGATTGTGTAGGCTTCAAAATTGCAGAAACTTTCCAAGTTCCTTCATACCATCTCAATCTCCCTCAACACACCACTGAAACCACCCACAGACATATGACAGACTCAGGGAACTGGAAAGGGAAGACACATCAACCTTTCTTCTGAGACATCTTCCCTCACAGATAATATTTCAAACAGTTCAAACCAGACTCCTCTGGCTATTCGTCAACCAGTAAGATCCTAGGTCTAGATTAAATAAGATTAAGTAAAATCCTAGGTCTAGATTAAATAAGATTAAGTAAGATCCTAGGTCTAGATTAAATATGTCAAAAGCCACAGAGGGAATGCCAGGTCTCACCGGTTTAGGTCATTTCTTCTAGAAGGCTACGACCAGGCACTTTATTTGACTAACAGAGGAAATGAAACTTCACTAGATATATGAGAGCTGTCTCCCAGAGTTTGTTCACACTCAGGTCCATTGAGTCGGTGATGCCATCCAACCATCTCATCCTCTGTCGTCCCCTTCTCCTCCTGCCCTCAGCCTTTCCCAGCATCAGGGTCTTTTTAATGAGTCAGCTCTTCACATCAGGTGGCCAAAGTATTGGACCTATAGCATCAGTCCTTCCAGTGAATACTGAGGATTGATTTCCTTTAGGATGGACTGGTTGGATCTCCAAACTCTGGGAGATAGTGAAGGACAGGGAAGCTGTCCACGGTCTAGCAAAGAGTCAGACATGCCTGAACAACTGAACAACGACATACGACAGCTGGACAAAGAAGGGCCACTGTAGGCGTCTAGGCTTCCGAGACCCCCTCCCTGAGACGTTGTCTAGCAAGGATTGGGGGAAATTGGAAAGTCTGAGTGTTATCTCTTTGCTTAAGAGTCATTACTAGTTTGATTTTAATATTAGTCCTCTATGTGATTAAGGCGGAGAAGGCAATGGCACCCCTCTCCAGTACTCTTGCCTGGAAAATCCCGTAGACGGAGGAGCCTGGTGGGCTGCAGTCCATGGGGTCGCTACGAGTCGGACATGACTGAGCGACTTCACTTCGCTTTTCACGTTCATGCATTGAAGGAGGAAATGGCGACCCACTCCAGTGTTCTTGCCTGGAGAATCCCAGGGACGGGGGAGCCCAGCGGGCTGCTGTCTATGGGGTCGCACAGAGTCGGACACAGCTGAAGCGACTTAGCAGCAGCAGCATGTGGTTAAGGACAATTTAATTCAACAAGGATGCTATACTCACCCCTGGTCTGCCACCTACTCTATATATTGGTCACGTTTCCACTCTACTAAGGCTGCATAACAAACACCCCCGGGTTCCCAGTGATTCATAACATGACATATGTGGTTCACACTCACAGATGTGCAGGTCTGCTACAGTTCAGTTGATTTTGGCTGGGTTAAGTTGGGCACCTGGTGTGAAGGACTGACTCAGTAGAAAAGACGCTGATGCGGGGAAAGATTGAAGGCAGGAAGAAAAGCGGATGACAGAGAATGAGATGGTTGGATGGCGTCACCGATTCGATGCAATCAGTTCGAGCAAGCTTCAGGAGTTGGTGACGGACAGGGAAGCCTGGTGGGCTGCAGTCCGTGGGGTCACAGAGTCAGACGTGGCTGAGCGACCGAACTGAACTAGTCAGGTGCAGCTGGGCTCCCAGCTTCAGTAGGCGCTGAGTCTATCCCACGTGTCTTATTCTAGGACCTGAGGTCTCAGGTTCTCTCATGTAGGACAGAAGCTCAAGAATGCTAACATGAGCTTGCCATGGCTCTAAGTCTTATCTTGGAACTAGCACACAATTATTTCCACCTGCAGTCTATTAGGGATACCAAGGGAACATTTCAGGCAAAGATGGGCTCAATAAAGGACAGAAATGGTATAGACCTAACAGAAGCAGAAGATATTAAGAAGAGGTGGCAAGAATACACAGAAGAACTGTATAAAAAAGATCCTCATGACTCAGATAAGCACAACGTTGTGATCACTCACCTAGAGCCAGACGTCCTGGAATGTGAAGTCAAGTGAACCTTAGGAAGCATCACTACAAACAAAGCTAGTGGAGGTGATGGAATTCCAGTTGAGCTGGAATTTTCAAATCCTGAAAGATGATGCTGTGAAAGTGCTGCACTCAATATGCCAGCAAATTTGGAAAACTCAGCAGTGGCCACAGGACTAGAAAAGGTCAGTTTTCATTTCAATCCCAAAAAAACCCAATACCAAAGACTGTTCAAACTACCACACAATTGCATTCATCTCACATGCTAGCAAAGTAAGGCTCAAAATTCTCCAGGCCAGGCTTCAACAGTACGTGAACTGTGAACTGCCAGATGTTCAAGCTGGTTTTAGAAAAGGCAGAGGAACCAGAGAGAGATCAAATTGTCAACATCCGAAGGATCATCAAAAAAGCATGAGAGTTCCAGAAAAACATCTACTTCTGCTTTATTGACTACACCAAAGTCTTTGACTGTGTGGATCACCACAAACTGTGGAAAATTCTGAAAGAGATGAGAATACCAGACCACCTGACCTGCCTCCTGAGAATCTGTATACAGGTCAAGAAGCAACAGTTAGAACTGGACATGGAACAACAGACTTGTTCCAAATTGGGAAAGGAGTACATCAAGGCTGTATGTTGTCACCCTGCTCATTTAACTTATATGCAGAGCACATCATGAGAAATGCTGGGCTGGAGGAAGCACAAGCTGGAATCAAGATTTCCGGGAGAAATATCAATAACCTCAGATATGCAGATGACACCACCCTTATGGCAGAAAGTGAAGAAGAGCTAAAGAGCCTCTTGATGAAAGTGAAAGAGGAGAGTGAAAAAGGCTTAAAGCTCAACATTCAGAAAACTAAGATCATGGCATCTGGTCCCATCACTTTGTGGCAAATAGATGGGGAAACAGTGGAAACAGTCAGAGACTTTATTTTGGGGGGCTCCAAAATCACTGCAGATGTTAACTGCAGCCATGAAATTAAAAGTCACTTGCTCCTTGGAAGAAAAGCTATGACCAACCTAGACAGCATATTAAAAAGCAGAGCCATTACTTTGCCAACAAAGGTCCGTCTAGTCAAAGCTATGGTTTTTCCAGTGGTCATGTATGGATGTGAGGGTTGGACTGTGAAGAAAGCTAAGCACTGAAGAATTGATGCTTTTGAACTGTGGTTGTTGGAGAAGACTTTTGAGAGTCCCTTGGACTGCAAGGAGATCCAACCAGTCCATCCTAAAAGATATCAATCCTGAATATTCCTTGGAAGGACAGATGTTGAAGCTGAAACTCCAATGCCTTGGCCACCTGATGAGGAGAACTGACACTTTTGAACTGACAAAAGCTCAGATGCTGGGAAAGATTGAAGGTGAGAGGAGAAGGGGACGACAGAGGATGAGATGTTGGATGGCATCACGGATGCAATGGACGTGAGTTTGAGCAAGTGCCGGGAGTTGGTGATGGACAGGGAAGCCTGGCGCACCACAGTCCATGGGGTCGCAAAGTGTCAGACACGACGGAGCGACTGAACTGAACAGTCCAGTAGCCAACGTAGATCACATGGCTAAGTCCAAAGACAAAGGAAAGGCGCAGCCCCCTACAGGGAAGCCTTGGGAAGGGTGAGAAGAAAAGAACTGAGGAAAATCAGTGCGATATAACACAGTCCAGAAAGAGTCTTTGACATGTTCAAGTGATCACTCATCTCCCTGCCCATCGTTTCAGACCAAAACTGTCCTAGAAACAAGAGCTTGCTGGGACCCTCCTCCCCCAGTCCTATGGGCTCCAATTAGATTTCCACAAGGAGGAAATTGCTGCATGGAGCTTCATCCCTAGATAGAAGAGGATCCAAAGAGAGTCCTCAGTGAAAGAGTTCTTAAATATTATCTCACCCAAACAATCCATCACACAGATGGGAGAACTGAGGCCCAGACAGGTGCAGAGTCTTCTCGGTGTTGCAGAGACATTCAGCCCAGCGGCAACAGGGTCAGCTTGCCCAGGTTCCAGCCCGAGCTCCACCAGTTATTAAGATGTCATCCTGGGTAAATTACCACAATGTCTCTGCATCTGTTTCCTCATCTATAAATGGGGGAAATCATAGTTCCTACCTTACTGGGTTATTATGAAGATTGAAAGCTGGAGCACTTAGAAAAGTACCTGATAGTTACCAAATAATTAATAGTCATCATCATCATAATGATTCCACAAATAGCACTCTGTCTTAAGTGCTGAGAAATTAGTTCCTGGCCCTGGGAGCTCTCAGATCATGAAGGAGACCGAGAAAAAAAGCAAATTCATCATGTGAAATATTCTTCCACAGTCATAGAGGCATAGAGTCATAGAGGCAGAGGGTGAGTCTAATTTTGCCCCAAATGGGAAGAACAAAGACTAGGAAGACTTTTAAAAGGAGGTGTAGTCTGAACCTAGTCCCAAAGAGTGTGCAGAATGTTTTCCAAATGGACAAGAGGACGAATGATATTCCTGTAAGGCAAAGAGTGTGTGCAGAGGCCCTGAGGTATGGAAGATAGCTCAAAGTGTGTTTGCCAAGCATGAGGAACTCGAACCGACTGGATGGTCTGCTGAACAGAGACAGGAGAGGAGGGCAGGGGTCAGATGCTGCGGAGCTCAGAGTGCCAGGGAGGTGCCTGTGACCTCCAACTTTTCCTCAAAGAAGCACTAGAGGTGGATGGAAGGAATACCGTGAGTAGGGTCTAGGCAATATTTCTTATATGCACTGACGTTTCCAGTCTTGTCTTACTCCTATAAATCTGTATCTTCTTCATGTGATATTTATGCTCATTCACTCATTTAACAATTGCTTATTAAGTGCGTACTGGGTGGCTCTTAGAATACCACTAATTAAAACCAAGATTCTTCTTCTGTGGATCTTTTATTCTAGTGGGACAGGGGGAAGTATTGCTTTATTGAAAGGCAATAAATAATAATGACAGTAGATGATAGATATAGATAGACTATATTAGAGAGAGAGAAACTTCATATATTAAAATGTAAGTGCTTTGGAGAATAAGAAATTAGATCAGGATAAGTTAAGCTGTCATCAAATGAAGCAATGAATGAATTAAGATGGATGGATGGATGGAAGGATGGATGAATGGAAAGGTGGATGGAAGGATAGATGGATGGATGGATGGATGGATGGATGGGTAGGCAGAAGGAAGGAGAAGTCTGGGTAGATGGTAGGGAACCTCTGAAAGGTTTTAAGAATGAGAATGACAATACTCACATCTGTCAATCCCCTGCCTCCAAGAGGCTGCCAGTCTTGAGGTAGCAGGCTGCAGTCCTTCACATTCAGGGTCAAGGAAAGGTGAGTTCTGCCTCATCAGGTGTCTCAGATGCAACCTGATCTCCAAGCAGGTCAGCAGCTTGTTACCCACGCTTCATATGCAGCTGAATTTCCAAATGCACAGTTGATATAAATACCTTCTGGGCACATACTAGCTAATAAATAACTTGGTTAAATTGCAGCAGAGGGAGGAAGCTCTAAAACTGGAGGCGGGGATGGAAGGCTGGGAGCACAGCACTTAGCAATGACCAAACTGCAGTCTCCGAGAAGAGGGGACGATGCTTCGGGAAATAAGCCTGTGACGGTCATTCCCTCTGCTGGCAGCGTCCTGATGGCTTCTCCCAGACACACAGCCTCCTCTAACCCAGCCCTCTGGGGGGAGGCAGGAGCCCAGGTTCCTGGCTGCCTCTCAGGGTGAGTCATTTTGCTTTTCTGGGCTTCAGCTCCTCATCACTAAAATGGGGAGGCAATTTCTCAACCTTTCTCATAGGACTGAGTAAATTAATGGGTGGAGAAACTTTGGAATCTGTAAAAAAAAAAAAAAAAAGGCAGGAGGAGTGGTTCCATTAATTGAAAAGAACACTAAATAGTTCCCATTTCCCATTTTATAAAGCCTGGGGCAATGCAGTGGTCATGGATGGGATCACAAACAGCTGGGTTCAAAGTCTGCTTCTGCATCTTTCAAACTCTTGAAGCAAAAGTAAAATTTGCTCATTTGTATCTGACTCTCTGCAACCCATTGACTAGCCTGCCAGGCTCCTCTGTCCATGGACTTCTCCAGGCCAGAATACTGGAGTGGGTTGCCATTCCCTTCTCCGAGAGAATCTTCCCAACCCAGGGGTTGAACCCAAGTCTCCTGAATTGCAGGCAGATTCTTTACAGTCTGAGCCACCAGAGAAGCCAAATTTGGGGGTTGGCCAAAAAGTTCGCTTGCATTTTCCCATAAGATGTCACAGAAAAACCCAAATGAACATTTTGGCCAACTCAACACGATGATTTGGGACAAACTGCTTTCTCTCTGAAGCCTTGACTTTCTCGTCTGCAAAAGGAGGTTGCTGCCCCTCCCTCACAGGATTGTGTGTGGTCAGGCGCCCAGTCGTGTCTGACTCTTTATACCCTCATGGACTGTGGCCCGCCCGTCTCCTCTGTCCGTGGAATTCTCCAGGCCAGAGTACTGGAGTGGGTTGCCATTTCCTTCCCCAGGAGATCTTCCCAACCCAGGGATTGAACCGGGGTCTCTTGCATCTCCTGCGCCACCTGGGAAGCCCGCAGAGGATTACCGGGCGCATTAGAAGAGAGAGCTCGCCTTGGAGCCTGGGACACGCTAACTGCTACATGGGAGTGGCTCCGGTGCCTGTTGGTGCCGTCGTCCTGTGGTCCAGCCTCCTGCCTGTGACCCTGTGATGCAGAGCAAGGCTGTCCAGGCCGGCTGTGATGCACATTAACACGCGGAGTGGGGGGTGCAGGCGTGAGAAAGCAGGTAACACCAAAGCTGGAAGTAGACCGTGCAGCCCGAGGAAGCAGGGGCTCCTTCTGGGGGAGCCAAGAGCGGACAGAGGAGCTGAGAGGGGGCCGCGGCTCTGATCCCAACAGGGAGCCAGAGGAGAAGCTGATGGAGCCCCCAGGAGAGGCTCATGCACTCAGGCCTCTCCAGACACCTGCGCAGGTGCCCCAGGCTTAGCAGTGACATTTCCTGAATGAGTCCAAGCCCTCGCTCCCTGCGCCCGTCACATCCCGTGAGCTTCAAACACAGGCCGTCACTGCTCCCAGCACTGCAGGCCCCGACATTGGCTCCACGCCTGGATCCCAGGGACCCGTGACATTTCACGGCCCGTGAAACCGCTGATTTGGGCAGGGAGAGGTTGGTGCCACAACCCCGCTCTGGGCTGTCTCCCTGGGCCGCTGTTTTAGAACCTGCCCAGGTCAGGGAGGTCTCTTTCTCTGGGCAGGAGGGCCTTGCTCCGTTTTGTTATTACTGCTGGGCTTTTTGGGCTTCCCTGGCAGCTCAGATGGTAAAGAATCTGCCTGCAGTGCGGGAGACCTGGTTCGATCCCTAGGTGGAGAAGATCCCCTGGAGGAGGGAATGGCAAAATGCAATGAGATGCCAAGTTTCAGGACGCTGAGAGATCCAGAGCCCAAAAGAGTTTCCTTCTCCTCCTATTCCCTCTATCAAACTGAAGAACTACCACCTGACTTAGCCAACTCCTGTTCCCTGCCCGATGGTATGAATGTTGTGATAAAACTGTGGCTCACGCTGACTTTCAGTCTGCTAGGTGCTAGGCATCAAGTGCTTTACCTGCTTCAACTCATTAAATCCTCATAAGAGTCTGGTATCTCCTGGGTCCCAGAGCCTCAAGTACACATTCCAAGTGTGAAGAGCTTGTCTGACCTTGTACGTTGCTCCCCTCAAGGGAGAAATGTTAGGACCAGAAAGACAGGAAATCCCAGATCCTTTAACTCATGGGACACTCCCAGTGATGCGTTTCACCACCTTCTCCCATGGATCCAGTTTTTAAAACCCCTGAGGCAATTTCTAAACTGGAAGAAACTTTTAGCAGGAAAGTCATGAGCCTTTTGGGGTCTCGCTTCCTGTTGCAAAGACTATCTGTCTTCCTGGAAGGAGGCGTCTGTTGCTTGCATGCAAGGTGGTTAAAAGCAGTCAATGGTTGAAACTGTTCATCTCTTCTGCTCAAGAGAAGGAAAAGCATTGCAAGTTGGTGTGCAGGGCTCTCAGGCCCACCCAGCGGGTTCTGAGGTCTCCCGAGGGAGGGGCCCACCCTCTGGATAGCTCTCACCTGAGAATTCTCAGAGCTGAGTGGGGAAGGCGGATGGACAGGTTGGGGACGGGCATCACAAAGAATCAGGGTCATGACGCCACGTGACAGCTGGCCTGCCCTGCAGATGGGAGCACCAGGCTGAGTGTTAGGAGGCCACTGGCTCTGTGCAACCTTAGGCTAGTCTGAGCCTCCACCAAGCCCGAGGTTTCCCCCTTTGAAAAATGGTAATGATATCTGATTGACCTGGTCCTGCCCAGCTCACGGGGCTGCTGAGAGGATCAGAAGAGACGAGGGTTGTGGAAATGCCTGGAAGACCTCGACACCCCGTTCCCATAGAGATGATGACAGCGATGGTGGGGTGGTGGCTGACAGTCGCCGGGCACGCTGAGCCCTTCACGAGAGGCCAGAAGTGCTGGTGGGATCAGCAGGCTGTGTGACCCTCCACGGCTCACTGAACCGCTCCCGGCTCTGATGCTCTGTCCTGTCGCACGCGAACAGTGAAGGCCACACTGAGATCAGAGGTGTGGAAGGACTCTGAGCGCCTGTCTGACGGGGCTTTCGCTCTAGTCAATGTCTGATTGACTGCGTTCACGCTAATAACAACAAAATGGAAGCCCTGACTCTTAAAGAGGGCAAGAGAATACTACTGATTGATTCGTTAGAACCTACAAAGTCCCCGGCTCACAAGCAGATGGAGATTCTAATAACAGCAAGAACCAACAAGTATAAGTTACTTCTGTGCCAAGCCTGAGACCAAGGACTGTCCATGCGTTATCTCATTTAATCCTTGCAGCAAAATAATAGGATTCAATTATTCCTTTCCCTATTATTTCCATTCTATAGCTAACTAAATTGATGCTCCATTAGTATACAGTCACTCAGCCAAAGTCACATCTAGGAAGTGTGCACACGTGGATCTGAACCCCTCCTGAGATACCAGGCTCTTAACTGTCCTAAGATGCCATCCTCACATCAACCCTTTGCAACTGAAATGACCGCTACCCATTATCCCGATCAAGGAAACGGAGGCTCAAGAGGTAAATGCACTTTCCCAAGGTTTCCTTTTGGTAAATGGTGGCCTGAAGCCAAGTCTGTCTTTGGGAACACAGTAAGTCCCCTACGTAGAAACCCTCGAGCTGTGAACTTTCAAAGGTGTGAGCGTGTTTCACATGTTCAATCACATTGGTTAGTTTTGTGTCTGGTGTACGTTGCCATGTGTGTGCATCCTCTACGAGTGGTTGTGCTTTTGTGCGTGTTACTGTATAGAACCGTTGCCGTGCAACATGTTGTTGTTCAGTCGTCCAGTCCAACTCTTTGTGACCCCACGGACTGCAGCACACCAGGCCTCCCTGTCCCTCACCGTGTCCCGGAGTTTGCCCAAGTTCATGTCCATTGCATCCGTGATGCCGCCCAGCCGTCTCATCCTCTGACGCCCTCTTCTCGTTCTGCCCTCAATGTTTCCCAGCATCTGGGACTTTCCCAATGAGCCATCTGTTTGCATCCGATGACCAAAATACTGGAGCTTCAGCTTCAGCATCGGTCCTTTCAGTGAACATTCAGTGTTTATCTCCCTTAAAATTGACTGGTTTGATCTCCTTGCTGTCCGAGGGGCTTGGAGGAGTCTTCTCCAGCACCACAGTTCAGAGGCATCAGTTCTTTGGTGTTCTGCCTTCTTTACGGTCCAGGTCTCACAGCCGTACGTAACCCCTGGAAGACCATAGTCTTGTATGTACGGAGCTTTGTCCGCAGAGTAATTTCTCTGCTTTTCAACACACTGTCTAGGTTTGTCATCACTTCCCTGCCAAGAAGCAGCCCTCTTGTGATTTCATGGCCGCAGTCACCGTCTGCAGCGACTTTGGGGCCCAAGAGGAAATCAGTCGCTTCTACATGTCCCCCTTCTGTTTGCCGTGAAGGAATGGGGCCGGATGCCAGGATCTTAGTTTTTAGTATTTGGTCTTAGGCCGGCTCTCTCACTCCCCTCCTGCACCCTCATCGAGAGGCCCTTCAGCTCCTCTTCGCTTTCTGCCATTAAAGCGGTGTCACCCACGTGTCTGAGGTTGTTGGCATTTCTCCCGCCCGTCTTGATGCCAGCTTGAACTCATCCAGCCTGGCATTTCTCATGATGTGCTCGGCGTATGAATCAAAGAAACGGTGACAGCAGACAGTCCTGTCCTGCTCCTTTCTCGATCTTGAACCAACCGGCTGTTCCATACAGTGCTCTACCTGTTGCTTCTTGACCCACATACAGGTTTGTCAGGAGACGGGTAAGATGGTCCGGTATTCCCATCCCTCTAAGAGCTTTCCACAGCTGTCACGATCCACACAGTCAAAGGCTTTAGCATAGTTGACAAACAGAGATAGATGTTTTTCTGAAATTCTCTTGTTTTCTCTATAACCCAGCGAATGTTGGCAATTTGATCTCTGGTTCCTCGTCCTTTTCTAAACCCAGCTTGGACATCTGGAAGTTCTTGGTTCTCGTAACGGTGAAGCTCAGCAGGCAAGACTTTAAGCACGATCTCACTAGCATGGGGGATGAATGCAATTGTCCAGTGGTTAGTACATTTTTTGGTACCCCTTCTTGGGAATTGGGATGAGGACTGACCTTTTCCAATCCCGTGGCCACTGCTGGGTCTTCCAGATTCGCTGATATAAAAGAATGCAACACCCTGATGGCACCATCCTTTAAGGACTTGAATAGTTCTGCTGCAATTTCGTCACATCCGCTAGCTCTATTAACAGCAGTGCTTCTGAAGGCCCGCCTGACCTCGCACTCCAGAATGTCTGGCTCTGGGTGACTAACCACACCATCGAAGTAATCTGGTTCAGTAGGGTCTGTTTTATACAATTCTTCTGTGTGTTCTTTCCATTTCTTCTTGATCTCTTCAGCGCCTACTAGGTCTCTGCCGTTTTATCCTTCACCTGCCCATCTTTGGGTGGAATGTGCCCTTGATGTTTCCAGTTTTCCTGAAGAGATCGCCCCTCCTTCCCCTTTCGCTGATTTCTTCTATTACTAAGCGCTGTTCACTGAAGGCCCTCTTGTCTTTTCTCGATATTTTTGGGGACTCTCTGTGTAATTGGGTGTGCGTTTCCCTCTCTCCCTGGCTTCTCACTTCTCCTCATTCTTCTGCTATTTGTGAAGCCTCCTCAGATAACCACTTTGCCTTCTCGGAGGAGGGAATGGCAAGATACTTGCCGTGAGAACCTCACAAACTGTATAAAAGACCAGAAAGACGTGCAACATGAGCAGCTTACGAGTGAACACTTGATGGAATTGGCGGCCCAGAGAAAGGGGAAGCGAGACGAGGAGTGACTGAGGACTGAGGGGGTTCACGATACGGGGCACGTGGGGGGATTTGCTTCATCTTAGGAGGCACCGTCAGAGTTTGAGTCACAGCCCCCAAGCAGAGAAAGGAAGCTGAAGGTTGCACAGCCGTTCAGAGCGCAATCCAGCGCTCACCGTGTCAGCTGTGACGAGAAAAAAAGACCCACCACCCAGACCCCACTGGATCGTTTTTTCGAGCAAGCGGGTAGAATTGGACCCAGCGAGGAACGAGAACCAAGCCGTCAGCGTCAGGCACGAGCGAAGCTGCACCCGCCCTGCGCCTCCCATCGCGGCCCTCCTGCGGCGGCGCAGGCCCCGCGCCTCTCCTCCCGCCTGCTCACGCGGTGCCCGCCCGGATGCCAGCTGCTGCACCACTGTCCAGCTATTGGCATGCTTGTCAGGGCGCTGTACTGTAAGATTAGAAGACGTTTCCTTTATTTTTCTCTTTGTTTTTATGCATTATTTGCTGAAGAAGAATTATAAACCTGTTATAGTGCAATACTACATAGCAAACTGTTAGTTGGGTACCTAAGCTTCCTTTGTTGGACTTCAGAGCAAACTGGATTTACGAACGTGCTTTTGGAATAGAACTCGTTGGCAGGCAGGGCACTTACTGTAGACCTTCGTACCCTGACACGTAGAACGACAGGCTCAGCGTTTGCCGGCGGGGCGGGGCACCAGTACTCAGGGCTCCCGGACAGGCGAGGGGGGCACAGGCCATGGAGCTGCACGTCAGGCTGGGCACGGCCAGGGAAGCAGGCGGGCTGGGTGGCAGCGGAAGCAATTAGGACCAGGGCAGGGGATCAGAGCAAGCCCCCCGCCCATCAACAGTCAGGCGAAGAGCAGCCTGGACAGCTCAGCTTTGCCGTTTTACAGCCAGAGAGACAGAGCGTCCCAGGGCTGGGGAGGGGGGCTTTCCACCTGGCACGGCCACAGAGGGAAAGCCCCGCCCGGCCACTGCGGGCACCCCGAACCTCTGGGAAAGGCCCGCCAAAGCCCCCCTGCCTTCATTCATTCACCCACTCACTCAGCAGGTATTTAGGGACCCCATGTCGGTGCCAGGATCAATGCTGGGCACTGGGGATACAGCAGTGAGCAAGACCGAGCCCCTCCCCAAAGTGTGGGGGCAGAGGAGACAACACACAGGGTGAGTCCGACTGCAGGGAGGCAGACGGCGATGCCGGCAGTGCGGCCCATCAGTGGTCAGGGCTCCAGGGCCTGTGTGCTCACTGCGGCGCCTCTTTCTACTGGGATGTGAGCTTCCTGGGGACCGGGACCTCACACATCTTACAGGATCAAGCCGGGGGACAGACTCCGAAGAGAAGGCCGGAATTTGAGGCAGAAGAGAGGGCGTGCCAGCAGAAGGCAGGAGACAGGGGCCTTCCCGAGCCACGCGTTCCGGGTGACCGTGAAGGGGAGAGTCGGTCTCTCACACCAGGAGCAAGCGTGCTGGGGGTGGGGCCAGGACAGGAGGGAAGGGGAGGGTCTCGATTAACCCAAAGGGAGAGCCCCAGAAAGAGCATTCAGCATGGCCTACTCAATAGGGGCATCCTGCTATTCAGCCTTCTTAAGACCCAAAAGCCCTTTCCCCCAAATTGGGGTTGATTTTGAAACTAAGCTTCAGCATCGTTCACCCAGCCGCCCCATCTTTGGACAGCTCGGCCAGGTTCATGGATCATTAGCTCCTGGTTCGATTCCTGGGCCGGGAAGATCCCCTGGAGAAGGGACAGGCTACCCACTCCAGTATTCTTGGTCTTCCCTGGTGGCTCAGACAGTAAAGAATCTGCCTGCAATGCGGGAGATCTGGGTTCAGTCCCTGGGTCAGGAAGATCCCCTGGAGGAGGAAATGGCAATCCACTCCAGTATTCTTGCCTGGAGAACTCCACGGACAGAGGAGGCCAGTGGGCTACAGCTCACAGGATCGCAAAGAGTCTGACACGACTGAGCGACTTGAGCACACACGCAGTTCAAACGGGCTCCGCAGGTGGCTCAGAGCGTAAAGAACCTGCCTGCAACGCAGGAGACACGGGAGGCATGGGTTTGATTCCTGGGTGGGGAAGGTCCCCTGGAGGAGGGTCCAGCAACCCGCTCCAGTGTCCTTGCCTGGAGAATCCCACGGACAGAGGAGCCTGGCGGGCTACAGTCCACGGCGTCACAAAGACTCGGATACAGTTGAGAGGCGAAGCAGCAACAGCGATTAATTAACAGTGTGGGGAGGAGGCGCAAGATCTAAGACTGAAGACAGTTCTGTCCATTCACAGTATGACCAGACCTCATTTCTAGCAAAATCCAAGATTCTTTTAATTATTTTTTTTAAATGACAGCTTATGTCCAAGACGTAAAGCAGAGATTGATCTCAGTGCCGGAAGCCCAGTGGTCCAGTCCAGATGGCGCTAGCTCACCACCGTCCACACTGTCCCTTCACAGTAGTCGTCATGGAGAGCTCAGGGCTGCCAGGGGCCCGCACCCGGCTGCATCTGCTTTGAGGGTTGACTTCTGGGCCATTCCTGAGACCCACAAGGAAATCCATCTCACGACCTGCTGGTCTGACCTAATATTTGCAAAGCTGGTCTCAAGGTCATAAGATCTGCTGTTGGGGGAAACAGGATCCTTCTGCAGCAAGAAGGGTTCAGGTTAGATCCCAGAGCGCACGTCCCAAGCAAAGTGGCCGGGCCAGGGCCAACCCCGGAGCGAGGCTGGGCCGTCTCAGTCTCGGAAAACTCCTTTCTTATTTCTTACCTCCTCTGGCACTTGGCCCTGTACCTCACCAGTCTGCTCGAGATGTATTGTTCCCTGGGAAGGATTCATCACATCCCAGAGCCCGAGGCCGCCGTTCGGTTTAACGCGTGTCGGGTTTGCGCCTCTGCTCCGAGAGCAGGCAGCTCCAGGTCTGCGTCCGTCTCCGCCCCCAACACCTGGCGTGATGCCGCATGCAGCAAGGGCTCAACAGGTGCTCTGGTTTGTCGGAGACGCTCAGGGCTGCAGGACCCATCAGTCGGTAGAGGGTGGCGTGGATGGATGGATAGAGAGCCACACACCAAGAACTTCACGCTGTAATCCCACTTAAGCCTCCTGACAGCCCTGTGTGGGAGGTTTAATTAAGCTGTCTTAAGAGATGAAACTGGGGCACCAAAGAATCCACCAACCGCTCCCAATCTTAGGCATGGAAACAGTTGGCACAGGGGGTGCGCTCTTCTTTCTGGAGTCACTTTTGATGGAAACTCCAGATTCCTCCTCTAAGAACAGGCTTCAGGCTTTGGTCTCGTCTGAAGGCAGGAACTGGACCAGATCAAAACCAGGAAGATGAATAGCTGACACCTGTCAAGTGCTGATCACATGCTAAGTGCTCTTCTGAACACTTCATGCTAAGTCATTTGACCCCTCAAGGAGGGGAGAGATCGCCCCCACTTTACGGCCAAGGACATTGAGGCATCAGGTGCTGGAGTTGGTCCTGCCAGAGAACAAGAGCCAGGGAGGGCGGGATGCAAGCAGCCGTATGTCAGACCACATACCCTTTTACCATTCTGTCTGCCTCCCGCCCACTGCGGGACACGATTTACACAGAGGCAGCCACAGCTTTCCTTTCCATGGGAGCCCAGAGAAGTCAAGTTACCAGCCTGAGGCCACACAGCACCCGTCCCTAGTCCCAGCCACCGTGGGCATAGCAGGGAACCAGGTAGGCTGCATCCACGCCTGGCCCTGTTCTTGCCACTCTCCTTACCCAGATCTCATCTGATCCTGACGCAGCCTAGGAGGAAGGCTGTGTGATCCCTGTGATGTGGAGGAGAAGGCAGGGAGGTTACGGGGAGGAGAAACAGAGAGGTTAAGACACTGGCCTTCAACAGCTGTGTCCTGGCTCTCCACCCTGAGCACATGCGCTCCCCAGCCCCGCAGCTGGCCCCAGCCCATGCTAGCAGGGAAGGTCTTCCCGTCCCAGGGGAGACTCGATGGACCATCTGCCCCTTTTCCTCTCCTTTTCTCTTGGCTTCTTCGTGCTGGTTTACAGACAGCAGGCCGAGTCTGAGATGATGGAGGCAAGGAATTAAAAGAGGGTGGGAGGAAGGAAGGGAGGGGGCGGGGCTGTAAACACTAATTGTTTTATCTGGAGGTTGCTTTCCATTTCCATGCTGAAGGGAAGGCTGTGTTTAATTAACTCTGCTGTGTGCTGGGGACAGGGCCTGATTGAAAATGAGCTACGGGGCCTCTGTTACAAGGCAGAGGGCCCCGCAGCCTCACAAAGGCACCAGCCCGGCAACATCTGGGCAGGAACTCGGAGGCAGAGAGGCCCGCAGGGTCGCGCTGGCTGCTCAGTGCCCCTCCCAGCTTCCTCCCTGCCTGCAGGCTCCCGGGCCTTTGCGTGAGTATCTCTGCCCACTCCCTTCTCTGCCTCGGCCTCCCCCTGTCCTAACTGGCTGGAAAGAGGCAGCTACTCACCTGTCTTAGGCCGGTGTTGTTTGGTCGCAAGAAACTAAAGCCCACCTTAGCTGCACTTAAGTCAGTTCACTTCAGTCGCTCAGTCGTGTCTGACTCTTTGCGACCCCGTGGACCGCAGCACGCCAGGCCCCCCTGTCCATCACCAACTCCTAGAGCTTACTCAGATTCATGTCCATCGAGTCAGTGATGCCATCCAACCATCTCATCCCCTTCTCCTCCTGCCTTCACTCTTTTCCAGCTTCAGGGTCTTTTCCACTGAGTCAGTTCTTTGCATCAGGTGGCCAAAGTATTGGAGTTTCAGCCTCAGCATCAGTCCTTCCAGTGAATATTCAGGACTGATCTCCTTTAGGATAGACTGGTTGGATCTCTTTGCAGTCCAAGGGACTCTCAAGAGTCTTTTCCAACACCACAGTTCAAAAGCATCACCTAAGTAAAGAAGGCTTAATTATCGGGCCACAAGAGTGCCCCATGAGCCCCAGAAGCTGGAAGAACAGCTGGGCCTCTAGAACTCAGAGATGGGAAGGAATCAGATCCAAACCGCTTTGTACCGGCCACCCCCAGCTACTACCGTGGCTCCTTAGACCCGCTTCTTTCTGGACCCGCTTCTTTCCTCTGCATTGGCTCCCCTCTGCCCTTCCGGTCTTCAGAACCTGATGCCCACTCTGCTGGTGCAGGTTTGAATACTTGAGTGCGGGAGTTCTGATTGGCCCAGCTCGTCGGTCAGTTGCTCATCCTGGTCCAGTCAGCCCGGGCTAAGTGCTGGGCCACAGGACTGCCTTTCGGGGCCACGCAGAGCTCCTCTCCAGGGGGTGGGGGAGCAGGAAAGAAGGGGATGGTGGCTCAGGATTCAAGCCCGCCTCAGAGCTCTCCCCTTCAGAAGTGTCGCCTGCCTGACTCCACCTGTGGGGTCAGGAACCTTTCCCCTGTGCTCCCCCTGCCCTATTGGTCCAGCAGCTGTGTGACCTTGGACAAGTTATTAACGTTCTCCATGCCCCAGTTTTCTCATCCGCAAGTAAAAACAGAATTCAACTCCTATAGTTGTTCTGAGAATTTATTAAGGCAAAGAAACAAAGCACTTAACCCAGTCCCTGTCACGTAATTAGGCCCCTGTTGTGCGAACTAATTTTTCTGTGACCATCGTTTCATCCTCTCGAGCATTTTTCACGTGGTCTGGGATAAGCTTCTCGTGCGTCTGTCTCATCCACCACCCTGGGTAGTACTGTCTGGAGACACTTGTCACCCTACAGGTGAGCTATTTGCCTCCAAACTGGGCACAGCGCCGGGCACAAAGTAATCGCTCAGTAAGCGCCCAACGGCCGAATGATATCAGCAGTCGCTTCCACTCACTGGTCATCAGCCCTGTGCCGAGGAAGGAGGGATCGTAATGAAAGAGCCCTTGGATTCTGGGCCCTTGGTGCATGTTTGCTGACCAGACTCAAGAGCAGGGACTTAATAAAGCCTCAGATTTAATCCCCACCACAGCCTTGGGGAGTAAGCATTTCTGTCTTCACTCTTCAGAAGGGAGGTTCACCGTATTTGTTGAGTCTCAAGGACCCAGAGACACCGGCCATCCAGGGGAGAGGAAGGCCGGGAAGCCAGGGCTGTTCACTGCCTGCCCACTGAACTTCCCACTGGGCAGCCAGGCTCCAGGGGCTGCGGACAGACACCAGATTGAGGAGGGCAGGAGGCGGGCGGGCCGGGTGCTCCATCCAGCCGCGACGATCCAGGGAGAGGTGTGGGCACGCGGTCGAGACAGATGTCCAAGCCCCTCTGCTCAGCCAGGGACCGGCTCCACGTGCCAGGGCGCCTCC
>SNSB01004286.1:1899233-1965811 GCA_012922965.1 Capreolus pygargus
CCCGCCCCTCAGTCTCCTTACAGCAGTGCTGCTGGTTTAGCCCCGAAGCAGCAGCCGACTCGTACAACCCAAAGAGCTGTAGCTCACGGGATCCCTTGTCCATGGGATCTCCCAGGCAAGGATACTGGAGTTGGTTGCCATTTCCTCCTCCACAGGATCTTCTCAACCCAGGGACTGAACCCGGGTCGAGTGCATTGCAGGCAGATTCTTTACCCCTTGAACCACCAGGGAAGCCCGTACAGCCGTGGAGTTGAGTGAAATTATTTGCACGAACCCTTCCAGCTCAGAATGGCGGGGACACCCAGGGGGTCGGGATCAGGTACATCTCTTCATCCCTCTGTACAGAAAAGCCCCGCCCGGGAGCTCCAAGGGCAGAGGAGCGAGGAGCTGGAGCTTGCGGGGTTTTCAGTCTCTGATTAGGAGCCTCTTGCTGGTCTCCAGACCCTCTGACCCTGCGCTCACTCGTCTGAAGGATGCACCAACTGCTTAATCAGACCGCTCTCAGCACAGCTGATTAATAGAGGCTCCAGCTTTCAAAAAAAAAAAAAAAAAGTCAAAGAGGGAAAAAGAAAGAAAACGCTTCTGTAAATCAGCTGTTTATTTAACTTTCCCTGGCATTTAATGATTGCAAGGCTTGGGAGAGGGGGAGAGATGGAAAATTAATTTGAGTCTCACCAGAAAAGCCAGTCAGGGAAATAATGAACTTCCCAGTCTCACGGAGAAGAGAGAAGGGGAGTTGCCAGATGAGGCAGAACCCCCCAGCCTCCCCCTCTGGGCTCAAGTTGGACTGTACCGGATGACAAACAGACCCCCAGACCTCCTGAAGCCCGAGAGTCAGGCAGGGTTTCGCTTCCTTTCAAGAAACAAAACCTCATCAAACCCCGCCCCATCTTACTAATGGAGGGAAGCAGAGATTTAGCAAGGACGAGCCAAGAAATGGCAGATAACAATTATGTTCTTGTGCTCACGTGCTCAGAACCTCACCCCCGCACATGCACGCATGAAAGAGGTCCTTCTCTGAAGGATGGAGAAGACGGACGTAAGAGATGCACAGTTTCAGAGTGCAAGAGCTGGTAAGAGCTCGAATGGCTTCTAGTTTGAGTCCCTTGTTCTATGAATATGGGAACTGAGACCCAGAGGGAGGCATAATTAGTCCAAGACTTTTCCTGCGGAGTATGGAACATACCTGGAGTGCAAAACCTACAGCTCTCCGCTCCTGGTCTCCCTATCTCTGCATTAAAGGATGTGCACAAAATAACTCTGCGGCTGCTGTTCAGTTGTTAAACTGTGTCTGGCTCTTTTGTGACCCCATGGACTGTAGCCCACCAGGCTCCTCTGTCCAGGGGATGTCCAGGCAGGAATACTGGAGTGGGTTGCCATTTCCCCCTCCAGGGGATCTTCCCAGCCCAGGGATCAAACCTGCATCTCCTGCCTTGGCAGGCAAGTCCTTTCCCACTGAGCCACCAGGGAAGCCCCAGAATAACTCTGCTATGGACCAAATTCTGTGTCCTCCTTAAATCCATAGGTTGCAGTTCTAATATGACAGTGTTTAGAGGTGGGGCCTTTGGGAGGTAACTGGGTTTGGATGCGGTTAGAGGGGTGCCCCCCGCCATGATGGAACTGGTACCCTTACAAGGAGATGAAGGGACCCGAGCTTTCTCTGCTCCCCGCCTCGAGAGGACACAGCCAGAAGACAGCCGTCTGCAAATCAGGGGGAGGGCTCTCACCGGAACCCAACCATGCTGGACACCTGACCTAGGACGTCCCAGCCTCTAGAAGTGTGAGAAATACATCTCTGCTGTGAAGCCGCCCGGGCTAGGGTTCGACCAGCCTGAGCGACTAAGACAAACTCCCTTGGTTATAAATACCATCAGCTCGGGGGTGACTTCAAGAAAAACCCCGTGGCTGATTCTCATTGGGCCGTCTTGGGTCACATGTCAGCCAGGAATGAATCTCGGGAACCAGGAGGATGAGCTATACTGACTGGTCAGAGGCGGTGACCCAGCCCTGCTTGACAACTAGATATTTGCCTCTGCGGCCCTGCCCAAAACGCGCACCCCAGTCAGAGTGGGCCATGCCTCATACTCAGCCGCTTCTGTGCCCTGTCCCCTTCTCCTGGGTCTCCTGAGACACCACGCGGCCCCGCTCAGATCCTGACTCAGAGAGGAAGGCCTGTGCGATCCTCCTGGTCCCGGGGCCATCTCCTCTCTCTCTGCGTCTCTGGCCCCCTGTGATGACACCGCCCACTTCTGATTATTATAGTTATCTGATCGTCTCTGTCCTAGGCTCCTTAGAGGCGGGGACTTTGTCTCTTTTATCTTCTGAATGCATGAATCGGTTCACACAGAGAATTTGGAAATCAGAAACGGCAACCTCCATGCAGGTACCTTTAATAAGACAATTCCCTATCTGACAACTGGCCGTGCCCGGATGTTCTTCTCGGGATCTGGCCTAAACGTCTCCTGCTTTGGGAAGAGGGGCCTTTGTAGAGTCACATCCTTCTCATCGGTGTCTCCCTTTCTGCTCTGCTCTGACTCCTTCCCTCCGCAAGTCAAGTCCCCCCTCCAGGACTCCGCACGCACCAGCTGTGGAACGTGGGAGGTGGGACCCAGCCTGGCAGCGGCCCCCCGGGGCTGGCGAGCTCCCAGGAGAGGCCCAGAGGCTGGTACCCAGGAAATGCCACCGCCTCTCCCCTGACTCCTCTTGGCAAACCCAGCTCCCCTGCCAGCGGCCTGTCAGTGGCTGAGCGACGGAGCTCACATGCTCTTCCCCACCCAGCATCGCCAGCACGCCCCCCACCCCGCCTGCTCCGGGCTCCAGGAAGCTGTGAAGCTGTTCCTGATGAGCTGGCACGCAGCCTGGCTCTCGCCCCTGGAGGGAAAGCAGCTCTTTGCCTGCGGTGCCAGGATGCCGATGAAGGGGAAGAACCATCACCCCACAGGGACAGCAGGGAGGGCCAGTCTCCCCAGCGCGGGGCTCGGCCTGCGCTCACCTGGGCTCCAGCGCTGAGCTGCCCCCTCGGTGTCCCAGCTTCGCCCACAGCCAGGGCCGCTCAATGCCTCTGTCTCCCTGCCTTCTCCCCAGAAAGTCACAGAACAGGAAAGATGAAGACGTTCTTAAGGGTCATCCTGTATAAATGTCTCCCAAGACAGAGGACCGAGACTGGGGTAGAACACGGAGGAGGGGTGAAATCTCAAGAGGCAGCTTTGTTCTCAGACTGAACAGAGGGGGCTATGTCAGGACCATCTGAAGATGACTCAGAGATCCTGCCAGAGCAGGCACTCCTGGACCGCACTCTGTGAAAATTGTTGGCTCCCCAATAATATTGCGAGTCTCAAATGGCATGAACATGTTTATCCCTCTCAGAAACATAGTCCTAACAGTTGGCATTGTGCCTGGCACATAATAAGCGCTCAATTAAATGCTTGCTGAATAAATTATTGCAGAATAAACTCCATCTATTAAACTATAACCAATGTGGTTTTAATCCGCATTGAAATACTTGACTGCCTTTGCTCTCTTTGAACAGCCAAGGATAGTTCTAGAAGCCCTGGACAGCCTGTGGCACCCTCAAGAGATCTGCAGCAGGTGTGTTAGGAAACAAGGAATCTGAACAAACTGTCTCACACAACGTGTATCCACTCACTGATCTGTTCAAGCAATCAGTGTTTACTGGGCACCTACGGTGAGTCGGGCACTGCCCTAGGTCCTGAGGGCGCAGCAGCAACAAGACTATGCTGGGGAAATTGTTACTAATGCAGGTAGACTTGCAGTTAGCAGATAAGCAAAGACACATGTAAGGGGATGTAGTGGAGAGGCAAACCCCGTGAAGGAGGGGGTGACGGGGAACTGTTTTTGGCCAGGGTGGTCAGGGACGCTTTCTCAACTGAGATAATGCTTAAAAGAGGAGAAGAGAGTGAGTCACCGAGGCCCCCGGGAAGACCGTGTCAGAGAGAGGGCAGGAGGGGCTGGACGCCCGGGTCAGGGGCACGCCTGGTTCGCTCCAGCAAGAGCAGGAAGGTCCAGGTGAGTGAAGGTGGACGAGCAGGTGGGAAAGGAGCGAGAGTTGAGGTCAGAGATCTGGGCAGGGGACACAGGGCCCACCTAGGCTAGAGGGGTCACAGGAAGGACGGCGGGTGCGGTTCTGAGTAGGGCATAGCTGAGCACCTACTGTGCGCCGATCACAAACAGTGCCCTTATAGATTTGCCATTTCTAGGGCTGAATGGACCAAAAGGTTACAATAAAGAACCACAGCCCAGGTTCAGGCTCACCATAGGGTTCTTTCTTCATCTTCAGTTCTTCAACACAAGAGCTTTGAGGACAGAAAGTCTTGAGGTATCACCAACACGCATCAAATACCCATCAGGTGCCAGCACACAGCGTCCGACCTGCAGGGCCAGGCAGGGCAGGGACTGCTGCTATTCTCGGTTTACAGAGGTCCAGAGCATTACCTCTCAGAAACTGCCTCCAGCCCCCTGGAGACAGGAGGGGGCGTGGTGTGGCCGTGTTGGTGATGCCGGGTGGGGAAAGAGGATGACGGCTTCGCCTCCGTCAGCCACTGACCGGCTGCTGAGCGGAAAGGGAGAGATGCAGAGCTGAGCTCGCCAGGGGAGCAAGGAGAGACGGGGGGCATTTCCCGGGCACCAGCGTCCAGGCCTCTCCTGGGAGCATGTCCACTTGGTGGGGCTGCTGCTGGGCCAGATACACCTCCTCTGGAAGAAGACATTCCAACAGTCTGTGCGTGCTGAGTCCCAGAGAACTGAAGGATTTGGTTTGGGGAGGGAGGAAGTCAGCTCATGGACCAAAAGGTCACACCACTGCCAGGACTCAAACCTAGATCCATCTGGAGCCAAAACCTGAGATGCTTCACGAAGCAGCCAGCATCTTCCTGCTGCCCTTTTAATTCCCTCCCTCCCCCACCCCGTTTAATGGAAGGAAGGCTCTAGACTATCCCAGGCTGCCACAGGAAGCCTACTTTCACCCAAAGGAAAGTTATTTTGAACTCAGGAAATGCAAACTAATTTCAATATGCATCAAAAGTTCCCTTCCTCCTAGAAAGAAAGAACATAATCTGTTAGGCCTCCCGACGTACTGGCATTCTGAAATAGGGACTCGCGGAAGGCACGACTGTAGAGTGGTGAGACTCCAGGCACTTTGGCAGTGGGATGAGCGATTGAGATATTTTAAGCAGGGACCCTTCCCAACAGCCATCATTCACACCATACAGGCTGCCGCCTACTCCATTTATACATAAGGCTGGGCTTGTGCATATGTGAGTTCTTGCCAATAGTTTTTAAAAAGCATTAGTCCCAGGAAGAGTCTATTCTTAGACTCTTAAAGCTGGAGGATCCTTAGAGAGCATCCTAGTCCAATCCTTCCATTCTCAAATGGGGAAACTGAGGTCCAGGGAGACAGAATTTCTTGTCCAAGGTCACACCGCTGCAGTTCAGGGTCAGAAGTGAAATCAGAGCCCCGTCTGGCTGCCCCCTGCCCAAGGCTCCTCCGCACTTAGACATCACTCGTCTAGGTCAGCCATGGGGCCAGCCCGACACTGAAGCTTGGTTTTGCCACTTCTCAGGTACGTGACCTTCAGCACGTGCTTCCGCCTCTCCACTGGCTTTCTCACAATAATGGTATCAGTACTGGCTGTAGGTTAGGCATGTGCCTGGTACAGGACACGGGCTCAACTGTGACTATGCAGGTGCCCGGCTGCCTCGTGTCTTGGGACTCTCTTCTACTTCTTCATCTCCTGTGACTGGAAGGACTTTATCTCCTGCTCCCCGCAAGCACAAGCTCCTCCGGGAGGGAACTGGAACCACAGGACAAGAACCAAGCTGCGGTGTCCCCTTCCATCCTACTGCACTGCCTTGCTTATTCTGGGCACCAGCTCAGAGGATTCTGAAGTGGGAGACTAGAGGGGTGGTGGGAAGGAGCAAAGGCCTTGTGTTTGCTCCCCAAGCCCTGCAACATAGGCCTCTAGGGGAAGAAGGAAGGTGCCTGTAGAAATACCAGAGAACCAGGCAGTAATACGAGGTCAGAGAGAAGAGCAGGACAAACCTCCACCTCAAAGGCCCCATCAGCCCCACCTGCTCTAACGAGAGCCCTTGGAGAAGTGAGTAAGGGAGGAATGAGAGCCGGAGCAGAGGTGTGCCGCGTGCAAAGACTCCACTCGCTCCCTCGGTCTCAGAGATCCCCGCGGTGTCCCGGGAGGTGCCCTGAGAGTGGACACAGGAGAGAGGCTGCCCTCTGCTGGCCCCGGGGGTCCCTGACCTCCATCCCCAGAGGCCCACCATGCCCCAAGGCCTGCTGGGCCCTGCGGAGTCACAAGCTGCTTTAGAGATGAAGCAAGAGTATCACAGAGCAGGCAAGAAGACCCACTCTCACCATCCCCATCCCCAACCACATGCGGCTACGGAGTTCCCTCCCGCCGGCTCTTTCACTTCTTTGTCTGCTGCTTCTGAGGGAGTCAAGACAGACAACCTCAGCATCGCTGGACTGAAAGCGTCTTGGGCCCCCAGCTAGCCAGGAAGCCTGGGGGACAGCAGCTGAGTTGGCGTGTTGCCTTGTCCTCTGGAGGGAGAAAGCAGCCTTGAGGGAACGGTGTGGGGTTTGTCCGTGGTGCTGATTCTCTTAGCTGCCCCGCCTGCTGGGAGTCCTCTCTGGAGCTATCTACTTGGTGGGACATCCATGGCAATTCTTTAATGTCAATCAAAGACAGTTTCTTCTGCCACGGAAACTTTTCCGGGCCAACCTCAGTTAAGTGAGGATGACACCAAGTAACAAATATGTTTTAGCAAAGCTCTCTATCAAATATGACCACCAGGGCAAACATCAAGGCTTATTTCCTGAGCTGCTGCTGTGAGTCAGGCGTTGTTCTGAAGGCAGGACAGCTAATGGTTTGTGTAGTGCTGACAACAGCTTTATGAGATCGGTACCATCAGCAGACCCTCTTTGTTACAGCTTAGGAAACTGAGGCACAGCCAGGCTGAGTATCTTTCCCAAGGTTGTGTAGTAAGTGGTAGAACCAAGATACACAGTCAGGCAGGCTGAATCCAGAGCGCACACACTTAATTCCATCACCCTTTTCCCATCCCCTTGTAATCACGCAATGCAGCTGAAGGACAGATGTAAACGATTTTGCATTATCTGCTGCTTTGCATGATTAGTGACATGGCTCCCTTCCATAAGTGCAAAAATCCAGGCACTGGCTGATGAAGAAAGGGACTGACATTCTTCCTCTAGAAAAGGGCGCCCTGGAGTCAGAGAGAAGCCCAGAGATAACGGTAGGAAATCCTTAGGCACCTAGAAGCCACACCTGATTGCTGGGTTGGGTCTGAGGGAGAGCAATCAGGACCCTGAAGACAAAAGATGCAGCACACGGGGAGTGGGGCCTGGAAGTCCAGAGTCAGGAGAAGCAGGTCTAGGTTGGAGGAGACATTCTGGGAGCCTCGGTGGGAGACTCTGTAAGGCAACACCCAGAAAGTCTTTCAGGAAGAGTGCAGGGCTAGTGCCCAGCTCCTGGGAAGGCTGCTCACTCAGTCCTTGACCCCCAGGCCCTTCAGGGCTGGCCTCAGCTGAGTCACTCTCCCAAGTGCGGCCCCCTCCCCAGAGTGGCCCACGGCATAGACACCTAGCGTCTCACCCCCAACTTGGGCAGACTCTGAAGCAAACATCGTTCCAGGCGTGGCTGGCCAAGGTCATCTGGGGACTGTGTCCCAGCTCAAAGTCTCCCTCTGCCCAGCCCTGCTTCCTTGCTCTCCATGGGCACTGTTCCCAAGAGCACTTCCTAACGCACATTCTGCACACCAAGCCTAATCGTGGAGTCGGCCTCCTATGGAAACCAACCTGTAAACAGCCTTTAACGCCAGGCATTACATAATGGGGGTGACCAGCCAGCCCATTCCCAGGCCGTGTACACACTTGAACTTCAGATTAACTATTTATTAGCAAGTTGATTTTTTCACATAGAAAACAGAGCACAGAGAAGATTTTTTAACATTGTTGAAAACTAAAAACCTCCCCCTCTGGACCCACAGCACCCACGTGGAGCACCGCACAGGAGAAGGATGATGAGTGGGTGGGGAAGACGCAAAAGACAGTGCCAGCTTCAAAGGGTGATCTGAGTCAGACTCCTCTCTGTGAGAGGGACCTATGAAAGCGACACAGAAGTATGAGATGTACACGCATGCTGCAAAAATATAACTAAAGCTGGTAAGTGTACAACATACCCAAGTGTAGCCGACGACGGAGATTCACTCCAAGCCACACTCGGAGCGCCTCTGTGCTGCGTGGCTGCCGTTACACCCACTCCGCATTTGGAAACGGGGACGTTCAGCCACGCAGTTGGCCAGTTGGCAGACGGACTTCAAACTCAGGCTTCATGGTTGCAGGGTTCAAGTTCGCTCTGCCATACTGGGCTGAATGAGTGGAGAGGCCGAGGTGAAAATGGGGGAAAAACAAGCAAAAAGCGAGGAGAGCAAAGAAAGCTGTGGGGGCGGTGTGGGAGAGGGGCCATCACCAGCTCCAGGAGCTGCCCCCCCGAGTCCGCGCCCCGTGCTGCCAGACGCCGGCAGGAAGGAAGGGGACCCCGGCGTCTTCACTTCCTAAAGCCGGAGCTCGCCGAGGAATTTCAAAATTCTCTTGGCTGCCCTGGCGGGACTCACTGCTGACAAATGGAGAACAAATGAGACCATTTAGCCAGTAATTAAGCAATAATGGTCTATGCAGAGGTCTCCACTAGGCTGGAACCAGCCAGAGAAAGGACCCAGAGGTTCCGTTGAGGAGCGGCGTAGGGGGGAGCCGCTGATCAGGTTATTACAGCCAGAGGGACTGATTAACCCACCCCAGCCTCGCGTGGACGGGGGAGGGCTTGGAGGCCCTGTGGGGGAGCCCAGCCTGCAAACCCAGCCTCATCCTGGGATCTGACTCAAGGCATGAGACGCTCCGGTCTCTACTCAGGAGTCAGAGCACCTCCTAGCCCTCAGCCCAAAGTGAGGGTCCAGAGGGGGATTCAAGACAGGTCAGTGCTGCTGACCTTCAAGGTAATCCCTGTGGCTGAAGACACGCTCCGAATGGCCCTCTGGGGTCCTGGCGTGGACTGCAACGCAATTCACCGAATAGCTGTGGACACCCCTGACCGGGGTCAGAGCGTCAGACCCAGCGCGCAGCACGGTGGTGGTGATGATGACGACAGCCGTAATAGTGGCCGCGGTCACTCCTCAAATGCTCACGGTCTGCTGGGCTGCTCATGGGAAAATGCTGCAAATGGATGAATTCTTATCCTGTGTTGCAGATAAGGAAACAGTTACACACGGGGCTCAGGGAAGTTGAGGAAGTGTGTTCAGGTTCACCCAGCCCACTGCAGGAGTGTCAGGCAGGACTCAAACATGCATCTGAGTCAACGTTCATCTCAACAGCATGCCCCCCAGTACCCGCTCCAGAGTCACTCACGAAAGGCCCCGACATGAAGATTCCTGGAAAGGAAAGATTGTTTCTAGCTGAAGGAATCAAGGAAAACTTCCTGGAAGGGCTAGGATTCTCGTGGGCCCCGAAGGTGAGTCAATTCTTAGGCAAAGGTGAGGTGGTTTAAACAGGCGTGGGCATTTCACATCCAGGTTCGCCCTAGAGCTTCTTCGGGATGTTAACTAAAAGTCACAAAGGAAGAAAGCAGAGTCCAATAGTCAAATACATTTGGGAAAAGTTAAATTCAACAGAAGCACACCAGTTTGCTTACCCTGAGATTTCTCAAGAAGGAGTTGTCAATATGGAATTTCCCTGAGGCTTTCTACCAAGGAATTCCTTTCTGGGGACCAGCTTGGAGTGCGGGTTACTGGGATACACGTCGACAAACCTTCTTACGAGATGATGAGGCCTTCACCGTTCTTGTGCTCTGGGGACCCTTGGCCCCAGAGCCGCACCGGTCCCACATGGGTTCTTTAGGAAGTGCGCTTGAAGAAGCATACACCATCAGCCCCGAGAGCGGTGCTGAGAAAGGAAAGCAGGATGAGAGAGTCACGGAAGAATGTGATTGCACCCTGGGGGAGAGCCTGAAGAGGTGGGAGGAGAGGCCAGGGTCGGGGCCAGGAAGGGGTCAGGGCGGGGCTGCAGAAGGTCAGATCAGAGGCCATTCACGAAGCCCTTCCGCCTGAGGGAAGGCAAGTCTGCAGGCCCTGGGGAGTGGTCTTCATCCTGATCACAGGGACGCACTTGATGCAGGCAGACTGCCTTCCCAGGAGCCAGGCAAGGTCTGCAGGAGGAAGGGTACCAGATGAGAAATGCTTCCCTTAGAAAAGAGAAAGGATGGCCTGAAGATTGAGACCTCAGGCCTTCACCGTCTGAATCCAGCTCTGGCACTCAGGACTCAGGTATCCTGGGCAAATTTCATAACTTCTCTGAGCCTCAGTTTCCTCGTCTATAAAATAGGGATCATATGATCTACTTCCCAGGGTAATTGTGAAGATTAAATGAGATAATCTCTGTTAACTACTCAGCCCAATTTCTAGAAAGTGGTAGCAAGAAGAAGGAAAGTGAAGTCACTCAATCGTGTCTGACTTTTTGCGACCCCATGAACTGTAGCCTACCAGGCTCCCCTGTCCATGGGATTTTCCAGGCAAGAATACTAGAGTGGGTTGACATTTCCTTCTCCAGGGGATCTTCCCAACCCGGGGATCTTCCCAACCCAGGGATCAAACCCAGGTCTCCCGCATTATAGGCAGACACTTTACCGTCTGAGCCACCAGGGAAGTCACGATGTGATAAACTCTCCATAAAAGGGAGCTGTTGGGGGAATTATCACAATTCTGGAGGCCCTGAGCATAACCCAGCCGTGAGAGTAGAGAAACTCTCTGGCAACTTAAATGGTGGAACCACAGGAGGGACAAGCCAGCCACCCAGTGTGGGAATGAGAACACAGCAGGGTGTGGTGCCTGATGTGTATTTAGGGACGCAGGAAAAGTTAGACCAGATAGAGTGGGAGATGTGGCAGATTTGAACCCAAGATAGGGACCCTAAGCCTTCCCTGGTGGTTCAGACAGTAAAGCGTCTGCCTACAACGTGGGAGACCTGGGTTCGATCCCTGGGTTGGGAGGATCCCCTGGAGAAGGAAATGGCAACCCACTCCAGCATCCTCGCCTGGAGAATCCCTGGGACGGAGGAGCCTGGTGGGCTGCAGTCCATGGAGTCTCAGAGTCAGACACGACTGAGCGACCTCCCTTACTCACTTGCTCATATTCCTCTGAACGCCCGTGGGCTTGCACACAGCCATCCTCGGTGCTTGCGTTCACCCCTGCAAGCCTACTGTGTGCCGCTGTAACTAACCCATTAATCTCACAACAGCTATGAAGGCAAGTTCTATGTGTAGGCCTGTTTTCCACCCAAGAAAGGTGAGGCACAGCCAAGTTGCCCGGAGTCTTAGAGGCGGTGCGCCTCACGGGCTTGTGAGTGGCAGGAGCTCAGGAATGGCTGCATCTTCTGTAAATCTGGGGATCAGAGAACCATCATGAGTGGTCACTGATGGACCTAGCAACAAGGTGTTTGGATTTGGGTTGCAGAATCAGATGTAAGCCGCCAGGAGGGAGGGGCTGAGCTACCCCAAGGGACAGGACAGAGCATCGAGCATAACCTTGGAAACCGAAGCCGTGTATGTTTGGCCGTTACTGAGTGCTATTGTTCCAAGGACTTTCTGTGAACCAACACTGAGTTCTCCCAACAGCTGTGTGATGTGGGTCCACTGATCACCCCATTTCACAGAAGAGGAAACTGAGGCTCAGAGTTGAGCCAGCTCCAGGGCCACCTCCTCTTAATTCACTGGGCTTGAAGTTATGACCTGCATCTCACTTATTACATGAAATTGTTAGTGGATTTCCGTTGCTTACATTTGGGCATAACTGGGACACTGGGGTAGGCGTAAGGAGGCTGCAGCCCCAAGGTTTGGAGGAACACTACCGAAGCCCTTAGGGACAGTGACAGGCCAGCAGGAACAACAGGTGGGCAGTAGGTGACCCGGGTTTCACACCGGAAGTGCCTGCTTAGGATGCCTCCCAGGATCGTCCTGCCGACAGCTGACCTTGGCTGGCTGGACAAGGCATCACAAAGGAGGCCTCAGCTAGATGCTGAGGTGCCCACATGGCCCAGCTGCCAAGACCAGGTGCTCTCAAAGGGAGAGGCTAGAAGGCACCCGGCATTAGGGGCTTGACTCCTGATGAAGAAGAGTGCAGCGTATGGGGCAGGCTCTGTGCCAAGGTCGTAGGCCATCGGTGGGCCATGATCTAAGAGACGGTGGGACAAACAGAAGTGTCCATCATTCTCTGGGACGGTTCCCGGGGTTTTTTCAGACCTTGTAGTGGGCAGCATCCAAAGGTCCAGTTAGACCCTTATTTAGAGCCAGAGTGGGCACTGGGATGAAGGGAGATGCAGAATCCTCCAGAACTGCCAAGAGAGGCTGGAGAGCCTCTCCCAGGACAGTTTAATCCTAATGACTGAGCACATGGTTTTCAGCTGCTAGCTCACCGGTGACCTTCTTTTATCTCCTATTCGCCACAGCTGGTCTTTCAAGGGACACGATATCACTTTAATTCCCAATATCACAATAGCTCCTGAAAGCATTTTCCCTATGGTGGTAAAACGAACAACGTCTGAAGATTCTGGAAATCTGAGCTAACCCCAGAGCCGCTGCCTCTCTCTGCGTGACCCTGGGGAGGTCATCTCGCCTCTTGGGTTACTCTGCTCGTCCAACTTCAGAACAAGATGTTGGCAGGACTGTAAAAGGACCCCTCTAGCTCTGGACTTCCAGCTTTAGTAAATTGTTAGCTCTTTCAAGAAAGGGATCGTGATTTATCTTTGTGTGAGGGACTTAGCAAGGTGTCCGGAACATACTGGGACCCAAAAACTGTTGGAATAAGGGAGGGAGAAAAGAGAGAAGGGAGAGAAGAAAGGGGGGAGGAAGGGAAGGCAGGCGGGGAGGTAGGAAGGAGGGAGAGAGCGAGGAAGGAAGCGGGCCGTGGGCTCTCATGACCAGGGAGCTTCACTTCTCTTTGTGCCGACCCCAGCCAGGCCTGGCCCTGGGATTTGCCCTTAGTAGGCCAAACGCTAAGTATCAGTTGAATATAAATGGAAGCACAATCAACCAAAAACATCGGGAATGGAATCCCACCGCCAACTTCGGCAGAAGGTCTGATGATGCTACTCCCAGTCTCCTCCAGCTATGAGTAATGGAGTTGCTGTTTTAAATACAGCTTATCCTGCAACCCCATAATTCAAAGTCATGTACATCTGTATGTCTGTCTGCTATACACATAATCACATTAGGACCTGTGGGTTGGCGGGGGAGCTCTGCGCTCTCTTCAGAAGAAAGGACAGGAGAATTAAAAGAAAGACCGCTAATGCTTTCAGTTGATCAGCAAGAGTCCTGCTGGTGTGGTTGACCAGATGGGCCACCCAGGCACTGCTCCACCCCAGGAACCGCAGGGGTCAGAGGTGCCCGGGAAAGGGCAGCGGGGGGTGGAGGGTTGGCTTCTCCGCAGACACAGGCAGCAGAGACGAGACCACAGCAAGGCTGGTACCTGCTCTGGCCTCAGGCTTCCCACAGGAGGAAGTGGAACCCTGGGACAGAAGCAATGACGTGCCACGGGACTGACCGTCGGCTCTGGGATCAGACAAGTCTGAATTCAACCTGGGTTTCGAGGCTTGGGAGCCTGGGACCTTGGGCAAGTGACTTGACCTCCCTGACCCTCCGTTTCTTTCTGGAACAGTGATGGTGGTGCTATCTATCCCCACAGTGCTGCCGCGAGAAATAAGGCCATGCAAAGCCCTTCACTTGACTCTGACGCTTGGTAAAGACTTCAGGAATAGTATGCGTGTAATTACAACATACGACGTAACACGATGTTACATAAGTATGTATAGGCATACATATTTAACTAACTTAGATACACTTCTTGAAGCTTGCCACCAGGTAGGCAAACACCCACAAACACCAGGAACAGCATACAAGCCACGTCATTAAGTCATAAACGTTGACACAGATGACAGGCAGGTTGTAACTATTTATAAGTAACTGCTCATAACTTAATCATTAAAATGTTGTTTTTAAAAAACAAACTTTGAATTTTCACAAGGTGGAAAAGTAAACATGAGCTGTCTCTGCCCTTGTTTGGTGAATAAAGTATTTATAGGAATTTCCCTCGTTTCTGGATTTTGGTTAATTAATAAAGGAATGCAGAGTGTCTTTGAGCATCTACTGACCTCATCGGAGATTTCAAAGCTTTAAGTGTCAAAAATGGAGGAGTTGTACAGAAGGACTCTGATAAACATGCCGGGGGATAGATTAATAAAACTTTAGAAGAGAGATTATCAGAGTGCGTGGGGAAAAGTAAGCTCTTACGCTGGGCTCCCCGAGGTGTGGGATGCATCTCTCCGGTGTGACAGATTTAGTGTGATTTCAGTGTGATTACAGGTGGAAAGCAAAATGACATCAGTGGCATCAATAACTTCAAGTCACGGGAGGTGCAATCTAACCGCTTCCGATTCCGACTCAGTCCTTCCGATGACGTCGAGGAGAAGGTCTCTTGATGCTGCTCTTCCACACCTCTCCTTTTTATTTTTAACATTTTCCCTTTTGCACCGAGAGCCTCATACTCACGGCCTTTGCCAAAGCTGCAGGCAGAATTTAATTAACAGTGATTTAGTTTCATGGTTTTTATTTATATTGATGGCATATGATCCCGAGTTTCTATTTACAGCAGTGATATAAAGTTTTATTTGTGCTGAGATTTATTAATGTGTTCAAAAATAGAGCTGAGAAAAGGGAAATAGTGGTACAAGCAGTCTGCAGACAGGGAGTCGAGAAGGTGGTTTGGAGTGATCCCTGGGTAAGGAAACATCGGGAAGAGGGTTCAGAGAACGTGCAAAGTTGGAAAACTTTCTTTTCCACGAAGAAGAGGGAAAGAATGACAGGAATATTGAGAACCAGGGCAAGACCACTTCGGAGTAATTAAATAGAAGCTGAATGCAGACTCCAAATTAGCCGCCATGAATAAGGACACATAACTCACAGAATATATGCCACCAAGGTAGACCCAGCAATGAACTTGAACATTGAGCAAATTTGCATTCCCGGAGAACTATACGTCTGTACCTCTGTAGACGTATTTTTATGGCCTCAGGCACTGAGCTTGTCAATGGCCTTCAGAGGAACCGCGCTGGCAGAATCTGCTTACAGCCCCTGGCTGATCCCGGGCCTGTTTGCCGTTTGCTCATCCACTCCTGGCTCCCAGGTTCAGATCCAGAAAGCAGAGGAGCGCCAAGCGCTGCAGGCTGAGTGTCAGAGACTCGGTGGGAACTGCTTCTGGAAGGGCCAGCCAAGAGGAGACGCTGCTGGGAAGTGAAAGAATGGAGGCAGGGAGCAACCCAGGCTCTTCTCCCCTCACTTTCTACGCAGGCCGCTCCCGGGAAGTGGGGGCCTTTCCCCAGGGCGCTAGCGGCCCCCTGGCCAGGACGCTGGGCTCTGGCTCCCGTGGACCCTGGACCCAGGACACCCCTTCCTCCCGATTCCCCCAGCCAGGGCGTGGTGGCACCCTCCCTGCCTCATCTGACTTTTCGGCCTTTGCATCATCGGTGAATGCCAGCTCCTTGTATTAAGGCAGCCCTCCCAGCCCGGTTTAAATTCTTAGCGCAGTTTCTGTTTTCCTGGTTGGGGCCTGGCTGACACACGTCCCCAAACCTTTATTTAGTCAGAACACAGTGAAGAGCCCTCTTGTTAGACTCGTTAAATGCTGGATTTCGGAAGAATAAGCCGGCTGGTTGTGCTCACAGCTAAATGGGTCACAGGTCAGCGGAGGAAGAGCCAGCTATTTTAGGCTTCACAGGCCACATGGTCTCTGTAGCATACTCTTTTTATTTTTATTAAGCCCTTTAAAACGCAAAAAAACCTGCTCTCAGCTTGTGGGGAGCCCGGAAACAAGGCGTGAGCAGTCACTTGCTGACCCCCTGCAGTAGCTGTGAGTAAACACACCTGCCTTGAGCAGAGCCAGCTCCTTCCTCCAGGCTCAGGGTCGGTCCTGTGACCTGGATCTGGCCGATCAGTGCATTCCATTTTCCTGGCACTAGACTGCTTCCGAGCATAAAGTAAGTGCTTTGAGAAGGGCACCCCCAAAGGGAAACAGCATTGGAATTAAAGCAACCTACTCTAAGCCAGGCACTGTGCTGGGCACTTCACACGCGTTATCTCTTTAAACCCTCACACTGGGGCTTAGAGGTGTACGTCCCCCAGAGTAAGACAAATGGTAAGTGGCAGTGTCAGAGTGTGGAAGCAGGTGATTCAAACCTTTTTACACCCTATGCCATGCTAAAATAAAGATCAGGGCTCCAGACAGGTGAGCGGAAAACAACAACCGGTCCTTGACACGTTGTTGGGGCCCCAGCTAAGAATAAATGCACTGGACCTGGCCAGCTCTAAGCATCCCTCGTATTTATAAGCGTTTCATGGTTCCCCGAGGCACTTTCATGCACCTAACCTCACCCCGTCCTCACAACGACTTAGTGAGGTCAGCCGAGCAGGAATCCCCTCTCCCAATTCGTTAAGGAGAACACTGAGGTCGAGAGAGACGAAGCACCCTGCCCAAGGTCACACAGCTCATTGGCGGCAGAGCTGGGATTTGAACTATATCGCGGGCAAAGGTGAGAGGACCTGTGAGGTTTATCAACAGGGCCCCGGGATTTTTTTCTAAACCGCAGAATTGCCCAGCCAGAAGCTCCTGGGGAGCACCCCTTTGACCCACGCGGGAGGCTCAGGTCCTTCGCCACTGCCTCTGCAAGTCCTCCTGTCCATCCTCAAGCCCAAGTTCAGGGTCCCTCTCTTTCAGAAGTGCTTCCCTGGCTGGAGCCCGCAGTTCTCCCCGTCCTCTGAAATCCTCAAGCGATTACTGTCTGTACCACTCCTTTAGCAATCAGTCACCCACCTCCAGCCTCCCGAAAGCCCCGCTACGGCGGCCTCTACCTCCTGCTCAAATCCGTGGCTGTTTTCCAACTCACTTCCCCGGGGGGTCTGTAGATGCCCCGCCGGCCCGGGCTGGGGTCCCGCTCCTCTTCACAGCCCTGCACACAGTGGGTGCTCAGTAACTGAACCCGTCCCATCCCAGTGAGCGCTGCCCTCTCAACGCTCCTCAGAGTGAGTCTGGACGAGGCGGCCGCGGCCAGCTGTTGGCCATGTGACCAGGGCGGCGATTCTTTCTGACCCTCGCGCCCTCCCCTATAAGATGCAGACTGTCGCCGCGCCTTCCGCACAGGGTCTGAGGGTGAGCGGGACTGACTGTGCGTGTACTGTCTTTCCTGGACCAGCGTCAACCATTCAAGTGGGGCGGCCCCCCACCTCTGCAGGGGTGGGCATGTGACCCCGCTGCCCTGGAAATACCGACCAGTCCTGGAAACGCTGATCCACCCGGGGTGGACTTACGCTCCAGGGACAGCCAATCAGAGCTCTTCTGCACACACGGGGTGAGACAGCCTCTGTTCCACGCTGCTGATTGGGCCAGGAGAGTGGGACTCCGGGGGCCACACGGGAAAGGCCCCGCTCCAGCGGGAGAGAAGGCAGTGGCGTGGAGACAGGGGCAGAGTGGAGCAGAATGGAATGGACAACACGCAAGGCAGGATGAGCCCCGAGACACGGCTGTCCAGGGGCCCAACGGGATTTGCCAGTTATGTGAGCCGATCATTTTGCTGGAGCCAATTTGAGTTGGATTTCTTCACCTGCAAATGAAAAGGGCTAAACCAATACAGAGATGTTCGTCACACCTAAAATCTCCCAGAATAATACCTGACAAAGAGGAGATGCCAGTAAGTGGGAGCTGTTGCTGTTTATCGCCATTAACAGCAGAGAATGAAACGTTTTTTCACAGGACGCTGCAGCTTGGTGGCTAGCAGAGGGATCTAGATCAAATCTTGTTTCCACACTTTAGCGGCTTTGGGTCTTTGGGGCAAGTTAGCCAACCTCTAACCCCCCAAGCCTCTGCTTCTCCATCTGTAAAAGAGATGAGTCATGCCAGCCTTCCAGAACTGTTAGGATGAGGAAGCCTGTGTGATGGCTCATCCCACCATGTAAGTGCTTAATAAATGCAAGGCAGCCAGTCCACCGCAATCCCTGGCCAGGGACCCCATCAAAGGACGACATCGCCCCCGCCTCCTCCATAGCGGAGGCTGGGGGTCATAGGAGGAACGACATGCCCAGGCTCCCACAGCGAGGGCAAGCCTGCATTCAGCTCTCCCAGTTCTGATCTGGGCCTCTGGCTACCGTTTTAGAATCGTCCTGCATCTTACTTCCCTCCCAGAGTCACTGGCGTTAAGCCTCTCTCTCTGGGTATAAACGGGAACACGCATGTAGCACCATGACCTCCAGCAAGTCTCGTCTGCTCCCCGGGTCTCGTTTCCTCCATCTGCAGAATGGGGACAATCGCGATCACGTGTAGGACACAAGGGCTGTATGAGTGTGCTCAGTTGCTACCTGTTTTCTTTTGCAAGAAGGTGGAGGAGGGGATGCTGGGTCACGTGGCCACAGAGGTGAGTCACTCATCCCCAGAACCCCTCAAATGCCTGGCATTTCCAGCCCAGGGTGAAGTCCTGGCGACTTCACCCACAGGTGACAGGTGGGTCCTGCCTGCCCAGTGTCCAGGGTGTAAAACACCTTCAAGGTCAGCGATTTTCCTGTCTGCCTCTAGAAGACGGGGTCACTTCTCTAGCAAGATGCAGCCGAGCAGAAAAGGCAGTGCAGGCTCTCCCGCTGGCCCAGATCTGCAAATGCCAGGGGCCAGCCTGCCTGCGGCCCTGCTGACGCCCCCCTGCACACCCCCAGGGCCCCGAACGCCCCTCGTTCTTGCACCTCACTCACCCAGTGCTCGGCAACACTCTCAGGGCCTCCTCCCACTCTGTGAAGATGAGCGAACCAAATGGTTGTCCTCCCCCAGAAGGATCCCGCCAGGACTTGGCAGCAAGGCCTCCCGTGTGCCTCCAGCCCCTGATGGTGCCAGGACCGCCGGCCTCCCCAGTGGACGAGGAGGGTGGTTTCCTCACCGTCTGCAAGTGGATAACCAGCGCATCATGGACTCACTCATCTGTTCACCCCTCACCCGCTGCCCATCATCCACTCAGCTGCTCATTCACACCTTCACCCACTCACCACTCACTCCCTCTGATTCACATAGGCACCTCCCAGGCCCCCAGTTCAGACCCTTTCATAGGCCCTGCCTCTTACTCCGGCTACCACAGTGACGAGCGTTCTGCACAGATTTCAACCAGCTTGGCATGGGTGCCACCTGGAGGTACCTCCCCTTGGGCCTGGCCACATCTTCCTGCCCAGAGCTTCCCTTTCTCCATGGTGGGATCCCACAAGGACCCACGTGGCACCCACACCTGTGCTAGCAACAAGGGCAGAAGCATCAGTGCCCAGGAGGCAACCTTCGGACAATGGAATATGGAAGCCATGGGGTAAGTGTTCTCCCCGGGGCAGACAGTCTTGAGACACATTCTACAAGGTTCTCAGAGGTCCCTTGTAATCAAGCAATCAGTCACCCATAGCAATGACCGATTCAGCAAGGAAACTTTTTGTTATCCAAAGGTTTAGTGACTTAAAACAACAATGAACATTTAACATCTCAACGTCTGTACGCCTGAAATCTGGGAGCAGCTGAAGCTAGGCAGTGCTGGCTTGCAGTCTCTCGGTTTGCTGGCTGGGGCGGTGCTCATCTGAAGGCCTGACTGTGGCTGGAGAATCTGATTCCAATCTGGTGCCCTCACGTGTGGCACGTTCAGGCTGGCTGTCGGCAGGGGGCCTGTGTTCCTCACCAATGGGCCTCCCCGGAGGACTGCCTGAGCATCCTCACGACACGGCACCAGGCTTTCCCCAAACAAGGGACCCAGGAGAGCATGTGGGAAGCCTCAGTGTGACTCACGGAGTCTCAGAGCCAGACACTCTCAAGTCTCCAGTATCTTATCATTACAAGGATCAGTCCTGTTTGGTGGGGGAGAGAATTCTGAATTCCAGGAGGCGAGGCTCACTGGGGGCCATCTGGGAGACCGACCACCAGGCCTTCGCTCCCTGTCCCACTCCCCTGCCCTTCACCTCTACCCTGGGATAGCATTCTTGATGAACCATCTGCACTGGAGACTTTGTTTCAGGCTCTGCTTTGGGGGAAAGACAGACTAGAACACAACCAAAAGAAAACCAACAGACACTCTCTCAGCCAACGACTCACACACTCAACAAGCATTGAGCAGCTCGGGCTTCCCAAGTGGTCCTAGTGGGAAAGACCCCGCCTGCCCATGCAGGAGATGTAGGAGACACTGGCTTGATCCCCGAGTCGGGAGGATCCCCTGGAGAGCCTGGCAACCCACTCCAGCACTCTTGCCCGGAGAATCCCAGGGACAGAGGAGCCTGGTGGGCTACAGTCCATGGGGTCACAGAGTTGGACACGACTGAAGCAACTTCGCATGTATCCAATGTGTGAAAGCTGCTGCCAAAATCTTCCCCAGCCCCCAAACAGTAAAACTCAGCACCTTCCTCCTGTTGAAGATGAGCGGAATCAAGGCTGGGGGTGTTGCTGACAGGCGAGCAAATGGAAGAGGAGGCAGGTGGGAACCTGGGGCTGGGGGGAGAAAACCCACTCCTCAGAAGCTGGGTGAATTAGAAAGCGCCCGTTCACTCCTCTGAACCTCCACTTCTATGTGCAGATCTGAGGCACTACTAACAAACTCACGTTAGCCCCTGGAGTCCCTTCCTGAGCTCAGACTCGGGTCCATCAGAGCAGGTCTAGGTCCCTCCGGCTGCTTTGTCTGCTTATCTACCGGGGAGCTCTCAGGGAAGGCGTCCCTCAGGCTGGGAATCCAGTTCAGGGACCGCTATCCTCTGGAGGCTGGAGGGGCTGAATTCCCCAGGGCCTCCAGGATCAGCCCCCTCCGCTGCGAGGTCTTAAAGGGGAAGGGGTGGCAGAGGGGACCTGGCTCGCAGCATGTTCCAATCAGCTCAGTGCAGCACTCCTTTCACAATAGATGGACAAAAGGGTCTGCTGGTTTCACCGGTGATGCTTCTAGGCGCGTCTTTTGTCTCAAACTGACTCAAGCGATAAAGATATTACTGGCTCATGTAAGCAAAAAAATCCAAGAATCCACATCAGGCAGGGCTGGATGCAGGGGCTACGAAGATGTCTCAGTCACCACTCTCTTGTCATGCCGACTTTACGTTCCTTCACGTTGGCCTCACTCTCAGGCAGCCCAGGGTGGCAGGAAGCTCCAAGCTGCAACCTCCCAGGTTCAGATTCCGTGGAAAGGAATGTTGCCTCTCTCTCTAACAGCAGTTCCAGCGAAAGCCTCGTTTCATATCATTTCATCACACATGCACACTAAGAGAATCCAATGATCTTACCGGTCAAACTGAGTCACATGCCCACCTCCAGAGCCAGAGATTCCTCCCGCCTAAGTGAACCAGAAGGCAGGCAGAAGCAGGGTGGTTTCCATCCCCGGGGGAATGGACACACCAGTCAGAAACTAGCAGGTGTCTGCCAGCTGGCCTTGGTGTCCCCGTTGTCTTCACCACTCTCCTTGGCTATAGCGCTTGTTAAATCCAAACCCATGGGTGGAGCCTTCCAATTGCTCAGAATCACTGAATCATAAGCTGTCGGAGCCAGAAGGGGCCTTCAAATGCGACCAGTTCATAAAAGGCAAAGACACGGCGCACTTGCCGCCCCTCTCCTCGCCCACCCCCTAGGCAGACATCACCAACAGATCACAGCTCCTCCCTGGGCCGAGACACAGATCCAGAAACTTCCACCACGGCGCTCCAGGGAGCCGCTGCTGATTGATCACAGCTGACTCCTGGGATGAAGCCTACATCCATTCCTCTACCTGCACCAACATTTGACGGATGGGGAAACAGACCTGGAGAGAGATTGCTTTGCCCAATACTGTGTACGAAGGGCTCTCTTGCGGCCTTATCTTCCTGATTGGAAAATAGGCTGGACTGTTGCTCTGTCTGCAGCTACAATCCCTTCCTAATAACACTCTATGGTTCTTACACCTTCCTTTCTCCTTTCCGCTGTCAGTAGGCTCCCTTTTCAGTCCAGATGGACCAGCCAGAAACACCTGCAGGAGCGATAATTGTAAGGAGGGCTCACTTTTATTGACCATTTACTCTGCACCAGGAACTGTGCTTCAGAGTGCCTCCTCCGCAGAGGCATGACGGGGTTGATGGCATCGTAGAGGCAGAGCGCTGTGAATCACGCTGGCATAGGTACGTGCTCCCTGAAATGCTCGCTCGTGTCTTAGATCAGGTTTTCAAGAAGCAGGACCTGGGATGAGATTTGTGAACAAGTGACTTTTGAAGGGGGAAACTCTTTATTTTAAAAACTTCTTTTCATTGACATATAGTTGGTTTACAATGTTGTGCTAGTTTCAGATATACAGCAGTTGTATCTTAAATTCAGTTTACATACATGTTCTTTTCAGATTCTTTCCCCTTATAGGGCTATTACAAATATTGAGCACAGTTCCCTGTGCTGTACAATAGGTCCTTGTTGGCTATGCAGGGGGAGCTCTTTAAATAAACTGGTGGTAAGGAACCTGCCTGCTAATGCAGGAGACATAAGAGACGTGAGTTTGATCCCTGGGTTGGGAAGCTCCCCGGAGGAGGGCATGGCAACCCACTCCAGCATTCTTGCCTGGAGAATCCCAAGGACAGAGGAGCCTGGCAGCCCACACAGTCCACAGAGTCGCAAAGAGTCAGACACGCCTGAAGCAAGTCAGCACACATGCCCTTAAGGGGATGAGGAGGACAAGAAGCTAAGCAAACACGTGACTCAGATAAAACGCAGCTTCAGCTTGAACCCGGCCCCTACACACACACACACACACACACACACACTGCACTCTCTGGCCCTCGGGGCCACCCAAGTCCAGCATCACTGCTCAGAGCGGGAGTAGGGGACTCCTCCTCTGGGCCCATCTTCAGCCCGAGGCAGGAAACCAGAAGCTAGTTCCCTGCCGTCTCCAAGTTAAAGCACAGACAGAGTAAATCACTGTCCAGAGGAGAGCTGGGAAGTAGTGGGAAAGAATCCAAACCTCCTGGCCATGGTTTCCGTCTGCTAGCTGACCTCCTAGTAGACAGCCCACACAAGAAATCAGGCACCTAGGGTACTGGTCCCAGCACCCCGCTGTCTCCACGGCCTGGGCAAGGCCTTCATCATCTAACTTTCCCAGGCCTCAAATTATTCACCTGCAGGGTGTGGGTGGGGGTGACATCCCAGCCAGGGACCCCCAGGAGTCCCAGGGAACGGGGACCTTGGCTCAGGAAGGGGCAGTCCTGTCTCACCCTGCTCAGACGGCTGCTCTGCTACCGACGGCGAGGGAGGTGGTGCGCTTAGGGGCCACACTGGCTGTGCGTGGAAAGATCTCAGATTTATTTCCACTCAGGCCCTGGCCCTGGCCAGGTGGGCCCTGGGGCTCAGGCCGATGATGTGGAGTTGGGGGTGAGGGTTTAGGGGTGGGGGCTCCTGGAGGCTGTCTGGGGATCCTGGATCCCAGCACGTCATCTCCAGTGTAGCCGGGAGACAGATTCCTGAAGGTGGGAAGGGAAGTACATCTACAGACTCCTACTCTGGGTCCATCTTCAGCTTGAGGCAGGAAACCAGAAGCTAGCAGGTTGTATTTCTTTCATAAGCAAATAAGTGCATTTCTGTTACATTAAATAAATTTTTGGTATCAACTTCTGGGATGCTCTAGAAAACTCTTCTCTGAAGGTTGAAGGAGAATCTAAACCCAGGGAAAGATTTCAATGATCTTGGATGGTCCGGCCTCAAGACAAAAATGCATAACGTGATTCAAGAGCATAAATGGGAGCTCAGGGGTGGGTGCCAGACCCTGAGGATGGAGCACAGGCCAAGCACATGTCCCACGTTGTCCCCACTCATCCTGACATAACTATGGAGAAAGAAATGCCATCACCCCTTTATACAAAGGAGAAAGCGAAGCTTAGAGATATCCAGTCACTTGCCCCCCCGTTGCTCAGCCAGTGAGTGGCTCACAGCTGAACCCATAACTTTCTGATGCCAGGGCCTGTATTCATGACCTGGAGAATATCCACAATAGGGAAGCAGACTTTCGGGGTGACCTGCAGGCCCTAAAATTGGGGAGCCTCCTTCTCAGGGGAGGAGATGCTGAGTACCCAGGATATGTTGGTATATTTCTCTCCCTCTGCAGGGAAGGAACAGCCAGGAGTTTCCGGGCACCCATCTGGCAGCGTAGGGAGGCCCACACAGTCTGGTGAGGGCGGCTGGAAGACAAGGGATCCATTCAAAGCAGGAGCTTAGGGGTCAGTCCCTGCTCACAACCTGTCACATCCCGATTTTACAGTGTGGAGAGGCATGGCGGCCAGCGATGGGGAGAGAGAAGGGGAACAGATCACCGAAAATAACTGAAAACACTAACTCAGCCATCTGGCATCTGGGGAGCGTGTACTCAGAGGCCAGGGCCTCCTGGGAGGCCGAGCTGACAAGGACGTTCTCACTGAGCTGAAGGCAGAGTCCCCGGCCTGGCTGAGGGCCGGGTCCGAGGGCCCGAGCCTGTTGGGCCAGCCCCAGCCTTGCTGACTAGGCTGGCAGGGCCGCTGGCCTGCTGGGGCCAGGCTGCAGGGGAAACGGGCAGGCGCCGAGAGCCACCTTCCCGGGCGGGCTGTCTGCCGGCCGGGTGTGGGGCTGCGAGGGATTGCCTATGTACTGAGCGCCCAGACTGTCCTCAGAGGGACCAGCCAGCACCTGACTCCTCCCAGCCCATCACCTACTGCGTCAGCAGCACCCGGGTCAACCGGCACATCCTGAGCTGTGGCTGCGTGCCAGGAGCTCACATGCACATGCACGCGCACACACACACACGCACACGCGCACACACATGGACATGCACACCCACACACGCATGCACACACACGCAAACATGCACACACACACACGTCTCACGTCGTCCTCACTCCCCGCAGGGCGCTGTGTGCAGGGCATACTGGTGGCGTCACCCACCCGCCACCATTTCCCTTCCTTCGGGAGACATCCCCACGCTCTTCCTCTCCTTGGTCCTTAGGGGTGGGTGGGGCTGAAGCCCTTCCCCGCCCTCAGAAAGTGGGCTCCCCACGTCTGGCCAGTCAGCGTCCTCTGTCCCCCTGGCCTCACTGATCGGCTCAGAAATGGGCAGGGAAGGACGGGTGGCTGAAAGAGTGGAGGGACTGAGCGACGGTGACACAGTTCATAGTGTTAGTTCCGACTAGACTGACATCTGCCTCCAGATGTCAAAAACGCCAGAGCGTGTTTGTCCGTCTCCTCCAGATCACGAAGGTCATTCTCAACCTGGCGAGGGTGGCAGACGATTTCTGTGCCTTGTGAATTTCAGGTGGTCTGCTTTTGGCCAACTTGACGCCCTGGAAGAGTTTTCCCTGGGGCAGAGTCACTGGCTACAGATGGAATTTAGCATCTAAACAGAGGTTATAAGGAGTGAGGGCTCACTTCATCTTCATATGAATATCTGGACTTTCACCATAACCTATAACACAGGTATTTGTTGAAACCTGTTTCCTTCCATTGGCTTTGCATCAAATAAATGGTGTCCCCACACGCCAACACCTGGTCCCTCCATTTTCCAGAGCCCCATGTCTGCTTCCCCTGGCTTCATAGTGGTTCCCAGAACTATGCGCTTCTTGTTTAGATTGGTTTGGGTTTTTTTTTTCTTTTAGATTTCACAAACAAGTGAGATCATATGATGTTTATTTTTCTCCGACTTATTTCACTTAGCATAATGCCTTCGAGGCTCATCCACGTTGTCACAAATGGCAAGGTTTTCTCTTTTTCTGGCTGAATGACACTCTCCCGTGTACATACGCCACGCGTTCTTTACCCACTCATTCATCAATGAGTGAGTACTTAGGTTGTTTCCAGGCCCTGCTTATTGTAAACATGCTGTGACGAACATGCAGTTACATGTCTTTTCCAGTGAGCGGCTTTATTTCCATTGGATAAACACCCAGACGTGGAACTGCTGGATCCTATGGTAGTTCTATTTTTAATTCGAGATCCTTAACTTAACCACATCCACTGAGAGCTCTTTTCCAAATAAGGCCACATTTCCAGTTTCCTGAATTAAGGCCTGCTATCTCTAGGGGCCATTGCTCAGCCTGTTACAGAGTCGAGTTTCATTTTCCAACTGTGAAAACGGAGGCCCTGAGAGTCAGAGACTCAGGCCTGGGTCATTTTGTTGCTGTTCAGTGGCTAAGTCATGTCTGACTCTTTGCAACCCCATGGACTGCAGCAGGCCAGGCTTCCCTGTCCTTCACCATCCCCCAGAGCTTGCTCAAACTCATGTCCACTGAGTCGGTGATGCCATCCAACCATCTCATCCTCTGTCACCCCTTCTCCTCCTGCCTTCAGTCTTTCCCAGCATCAGGGTCTTTTCCAGTGAGTCGGCTCTTCACATCAGGTGGCCAAAGTATTGGAGCTTCAGCTCCAGCCTCAGTCCCTCCAATGAACTCTCAGGGTGGATTTCCTTTAGGATGGACTGGTTTGACCTCCTTGCATCCAAGGGGCTCTCAGCAGTCCTCTCCACAGCGCACTTTGAAAGCATCAGTTCTCTGACTCTTGGTGTTCTTTATGGTCCAGCTCTTACATCCGCACATGACCACTGGAGAAACCATAGCTTCGACTATGTAGACATTCCTCGGCAAAGTGATGTCTCTGCTCTTTAGTATGCTGTCTGGGTCTGTCATACTACTGTAGTGGGTAGCCATTCCCTTTTCCAGGGGATCTTCCTGACCCAGGGATCAAGCCCAGGTCTCCTGCACTGCAGGCAGATTCTTTACCATCGGAGCCACCGGGGAAGCCAGCCCCGGGTCATAGTCAGCATCATTCTCTGGGGGAAGGCACTCTGAAAGGAGAATAAGGAAACAGATTTCCACTGTGAGATGGGAAAAGAGGGCATGGGTCAGAGACTCTCTTGAGAAATGCCCCAGACAAGCAAACTCCGAGGAGGCTGAGCTGCCTGCGGTTACCCTGGACCAAGCTGGCCACAGTGGGCAGCAGGCCTGTGCCTGGAGCTCAAAGGCGGCTGTGGGCACGTTGCCACGCTTCACTCTAGTCATAACAGCTCTGCTGCAGGAGCTCCCGGAGCTGGCTGGAGTAACCCTGCAGAGCCCCGAGAGCAGAGCAGGGAACTGACGAGGAAACTGAGGCATGGACACCTCCGGGACACCTCCAGAGTTGAGGGGTACCGGAGGGTGAGGCGACACGGCCATGGGCTCTTCTTGGTTCCAGCCACAGGTATGCCGCTGGCTGGCTGTGTGGCCTCAGGCAAGTCACAGCGTCGAGACCTCAGAGCCCCTACCAGCGGCCTGGGAAGGCTGTTGGGAGCATTCAAGGAGGAGACAGGTGTGCAGGTCCTGATGAAGGCTGTGCTCAGGAGGTGTGTGTGTGGATTCCAGGGTGGTGCACTGATGGGGTGGGGAAGACCAGCTGGGGGGGGGGGGGGTTCGGGGGGTGGGGGACAGAGGCCTCCGGAAGGCTGGGGGTTAGCATCTCAGAAACTTTAAATGGCAGCCCACTTTGGCTCCCTGCTTTGGAGGTTCTTAGGGAACATTAGTTCTCTTCCTTGTTTCTGCTCCCCAGAGGAGACCACCCAAGGGCAAAGGGGTCATGGCAGGCAGCTGGGGGACACCCCTTACAGAGTCAGTCAGCAGACTGGGCAGAGAGGAGGGGTGTGCGTGCTAAGTCGCTTCAGTCGTGTCTGACTCTTGGCGATCCCATGGACTGTAGCCCACCAGGCTCCTATGTCCGTGGGATTCTCCAGGCAAGAATACTGGAGTGGGTTGCCATGGCCTCCTCCAGGGGATCTTCCTGACCCAGGGATCGAGCCCACATCTCTTAAGTCTCTGGCATTGGCAGGTGAGTTCTTTACCACTAGCATCACCTGGGAGCTTGTGCTATGCAAGGGACAACCCCCTTCTGCAGGAAATCCTCTTTTATTTCTTGCCCCAGTGCAGCGACATGGGCTGACTGTGTTTCAGCATCTACTGGTGGGCTGTGGGTACCACAGTGGTCTAAGCATGGGCCCTATGGAAATGCTGCAGTATTTACATATCAGTGGGGCCGCTCCCCCATGTCTGACCAGGAGATCCCAAAGTCTGTCTGGGGCCATGTCCTCACCTGTCAAATCTGGGGTCCCAGGGAGCAAACCCTCCTCAGAGCGCAGATTTGGTTAATCACCGTGTATTGAAAATCTACTATGCTTCCAACAACTGAGCCAAGTGCCAGGCCGAATGAAAGATGGAAATGAGTGTCAGGCATCCCAGAGATGAATAATTATAATAACAATACAGAGCCTTTATATCACACCTTCTTTGGATCAGGCCCTCTGTAAGCCCCTTCCATGTGAGGGTGGTCATATTCAACGTCCCAGTTTATGATTCAAAGACATGGGCCCACAGGGCTCAGAGATTTGCCCATCACCCTGCTGCTAAGTAGAGGCTGTGAAGTTTGAACCCAGGTAGCCTGGCTCCAGAACTGATGCTTCGTGGGACGAGGGCCTGGCCAGGCCCAGGGACAGTGAGTTTAAAGCGTAGGTGAGGGCAGGGGTGAAGGTGAGGACTGAGATGAGTGGAGTCCACATCCCAGAGGCAGGGTATGTCTCCCGAGGGAAGGACCCTCAAGTTCACGCCCTACAGACAATGGTGAGTGATAGGGAGGGTGGGAGCAGGGGTCAGGCAGGGTCAGATTTGGAGAGAGCACCCTGGCCTCACTAAAGACCAGACTTGAGGCACGAGGAGAAGGTGTTCATGGGCCCATGCTTGACGCTCAGGGCTGGCGCTGAGCTGCTGAGATGGTGGGGGAGGAAGGAGACAGGTGCTGGCGCTGCTCCAGGGGTGGGTGGGCAGGGAGCCTCACCAGTTCCGGAAGGAAGAGCGCCCACCCCAGCATGGGTGAGGCCCATCCCCAGCTCTGCCCTTGAGCATCCTTGAAGGTGCCGCCCTCCCGTTTGCGCCCCAGAGCTCCTTCGCTGCTCGCCGGCTCATCCCACGCACGATCCATCTCCCTGACCCACGGTCCCTGCCGCTCCTCCTCGAGGACAAAGGCTGGGCGGGTGAGGAACTGCTCCCTAGCCAGGGCCTGCGGAGGGGTCGGTGATGAGCAGGGCTGGGACACAGATATGCCGGGGGAGGGGAGGGGAGGGGAGGAAGGAGACCAGCACAGAGCGGGTCCCGAGCCTCAGGGTGGCAGGAATTCCTGCTGCCAGGAACAGACCTGGAGGCTCAGAGAGCCTGCCCACCCCTCTTGCTGCAAGACCTTGTAGAGTCACTTTAAGAATGCTCCGGCAGAGCCTCCATCCTAAAGGAGACCAGTCCTGGGTGTTCACTGGAAGGACTGATGAAGCTGAAGCTCCAATACTTTGGCCACCTGATGCAAAGAGCTGACTCATTAAAAAAGACCCTGATGCTGGGAAAGATTGAGTGCAGGAGGAGAAGGGGACGACAGAGGATGAGATGGCTGGATGGCATCACTGACTCGATGGACATGAGTTTGAGCAAACTCCGGGAGTTGGTGATGGACAGGGAGGCCTGGCGTGCTGCAGTCCATGGGGTCACAAAGAGTCAGACACGACTGAGCGACTGAGCTGAACTGAACTGAGCTGAGCCTCAGTTTCTTCATCAGAAAATGGCCAGAGGGCTGGAGCCAGCCTGCTTCCAAAGCCACAGCCTCCAGGCACCCCCTCCCTTCCCTGGCGACCCAGCTCTGAGAGGAAGCTAGCCACGTGGGGCGCGGTGGAGCCACATCCCGCCTCTCAGTGCCAAGCGGGGGAGCAGGCGAGCGCTGCCGCTGAGACTCGTGAACCGAAGAGGAGGCGTTCACTGTGGCCAACAGCTCCTGGCCTAATGGGCCCAGCGCTTCCAAGTGAAGAGGCCTGCCCCACCCCTGTCTGCCCAAGAAGGCTCTGGAAAACCCCCTCCTCCAACCCCGCTGCTGCCTAGCGACCCCCCAAAGAGCTCAAAGCGCCTTTTCCTTCCTCTGTGCGCTTCTTGGATTGTCCCACAGTCCCGAGAGCTGAGGCAAGAAAGGGCTTTGAGCCCCAACCCCAGCACTGTCTCCTTGAATTTTTTTTGTAGAAATTCTCCAAAGCTGGTGTTCTATGGGCTGAACTGTGTGTCCCCAAATCCATCTGTTGGAACCCTGGCCCCCACCCTCCCCACTGTGATGGGATGTGGAGACAGAGTTTGGAAGGTGATCAGGGTTAACTGAGGTCATAATGGTGGGGCCCTTGTGATGGGTTAGTGCCCTTACAAGAGGCACCAGTGAGTTCACTCAAGCTCTCTAGGCCGTGTGAGGACACAGGGAGAAGACAGCCGTCTGCAAGCCAGGAGGAGGGTCTTCACCAGGAACCAAATCACCCAGTACCCTGCTTGGACATCCAGCTCCAGACCTGGGAGAAATAAGCATCTGTCCTTTAAGTCCCCCTCTCCCCCAGCTTCTGGCGTCTGTGGTTAAGACAGTATGATCACAAACAGGCCCAGGTCCCTCTCAAAACCCCTTCATATCAAACTACCTGCAGCTCCTGGAGAAACTGGGCTGAGTCAGCCCCGACGTGCTCACACGCTGCTCCCTCTGCCTGGAAGGCCCCGCCCTCATCCGCTGCATCTCAGTGCTGACTGCCGATCTCAAGGCAAAATGCAACCAGCACCTTCTCCCGGGACCGTCTCTGACTTTGTCAGGTGGCACTGACGTCTCTCTCCTTTGCAGCCCACGGCCCCCATGAGCTAACCGTCCAAGACGCATGTGGGGGTGAGGGCAGAGTGTCACCTGCGCTGCCAGCCTCACAACGACCCAGTAACCTCAGTGAGCCTCAGTGTCCGCGTCTGGGAAACGGGGCTACAGATGGGGCCCCTCTCGCTGGGGCATTATGAAGACTGGGTTAGTTAATACACGCACTGCTGGCGCCCACTCAGCTGCTGTTGTGGTGGTGGTTATTGTCATCTTTGAATCCCCACGGTTAATAAAAAAGAGATGACTCCTTTTCCCCACTGCATAGTTGAGAAAACCGGGTCTAAGCGGTGGGCGGAGGGGGACTGGTTCAGGATCACTCAGCCAGCTGCCAGCAGAGCAGAATCCAGCCCCAGAGTCTAGGCTGCGTCTGCCCTTCTTTGTGCTCCATTTAAGGGGTGGACGCACCGAGGCCCAGGTGCGGGAGAAGGCCCTCTCCCCGTGGACTGGTCAGCCGCTGTAGAGCAGAGATCGGAGACCAGGCCCCGTCCGCTGGGCCGACCGCAGCCTGCAGCCAAGCCCCAGCGCTTCCTAGAGGTGCTTTCGTCCGGCCCGCGCCCCTCCCCCAGGCCAGCCCCGCGTTGTCAGCAGCAGCGACAGGAGATGAAGCTGGAAGTGATAAACATACCCTGACTTCCGTGAACTCCCATCCAATCTACTGCTCCTGAGCTCTCGCCAGGAGTGTTTGTGCTAATAAACCAAATGGACTCTTCAGCATCCACCACAGTGACTGATGGCGGAGGCAGAACGAAACCCTGGCAGCTCTGCAGCCTCCTTCCGACGGAGCCTGAGGCAGGCGGGGGTGCAGGGCACAGTCTTCTGGGCTTTCCCAGCCCCAAGGAACCCCGGAGGCCATCTCTTCCGAGGCCCTCAGTGTACATGTGAGGAAACTGAGGCAGGGGCATTGCTGGGAGCAGCATCTAGTATTACAAGGTCCTGCTCTGGGTGTGGGTCAGAACTAAAGTCTGAGGTAGGCAGTAGTGTTTTGATGAGTCTGGGAGCCCTGGGCAGAGAAATGGGTTGGAAAGAAAGGTGACGGTGTGGAATGGAAAGACGGGGCCCAAGGGGGTTGGGGGCAGAGACCCACCACAGACCCAACCCCAAAAGGAGAACGGCTAGCCTCACTTTAGGGGGTTTGAGTCATCCTCCAAAATGACTTTGCAGCACAGCCTGAGCCCCTGGAGGGGCTGTCAGCCTGAGAGGCCTCTCTGTCCCCCACCACTGACCTCCCCGTCGTCAGGGGCCGCGCCCCCTTCACCGAGGCCCTGAGGTCCTTTTCGGAGCTTGTCCCGCATCTCCAGGACCAAGCGACCCGGACTCCAGCGACAGCCCCGGGAAAACCCTCGCTCACATTCTGAAGCCTCCAGGCCTGGAGCTGTCTGCATCTCCCTAGGGCTGATCCCTGCGGCTTCCCTGCTGGCTCCGCAGTAAAGAATTAGGCTGCAATGCAGGAGACGTGGGTTCCATCCCTGGGTGGGAAGATCCCCTGGAGGAGGAAATGGCAACCCACTCCAGTACTCTTGCCTGGAGACTCCCATGGACGGAGGAGCCTGGCGGGCTGCAGTCCGTGGAACTGCAAGAGTCAGACACAACTGGGCGACTAAACCACCACCCCCAGGCCAGGTCTGTCGCCATGCTGGCCCCATCCGATCTCCGACCTCACTTCTGCCCAGCTCTGGCCTGACACCCCCAGGCCAGGCCCCGGGCGCCCTCTGAGCGTGTCCCAGCTCGAGGTGAGCCCCGTACAGATGCTGCGCGACAACCCCGGGGGAGAATGGAGAACAAAGATCCTCCCACAATCCCCTCTGCTTCTGCCAGCAGAGAGTGAAAGCCAGGCAGACTCCAGGCTGCCCCCGCGGGAGGACGTGGCTGGAGGGGCCCAGCCTGGATAATCCACAGTCCCTGGTTATGGAGAAACAGGTGGTAACTCTCAGGTGTCCTGCCTGGGACATCCCGTAGGGAGGATGGACTCCTGAGCTGTCAGGTCATCACGACCCTCCAAGTGACCCCAAGCTCACCCCGAGGAAGCCTTGACCCCAGTTCAGTCCCCATGGGGCCCTGCCTGCTGCAAGGGGCATCCAGGGCAACAGAGGCAGGAAGGGCTCCCTGACCCCCTTCCCGCCCACCCACCCGCCTCCAGCTTCAATCAGAGCCACTTTGCTTTTATCTATTTTCTGTGGAGAATTTCCCTGTAAGGTTTTGTTTGAACAAAGCTTCCCTCCACTACAAACATTTTGCAAACCTCTGATCCAGCCCTGCCCCCTGTGTTTGGCAGCCAGCAGAGGTTTGCAGCCAGGTGGCCTGGAGCCAAATCCTATTTATAACACTTACTAGCTGGGCACTGGGGGTGAGGGGAGTCTCTCCCCTGATCTGAGCCCCAGTTTCTCTGCCTATAAAATGGAGAAAGTGTCAGGTTTGCTCTGAGAATCTGAAACATGCGAGGAGGTTATGCCTGCTGAGCTGAAATTCTTTTCAGGTGCAAATGAGGAAACTGAGGGTGGGCGTGGGCACTGGCCGTCTGCTCGGCTGCAGAAGGGCTGGCACCCCCACCCCGCCCGGCTGGACAGACAGCAACCTAGCGCCCCGCCGCCCCTCCAAGGCCGCGGCTTGGGCGGCCCCTGCATCTCTGCTGCCACAGCCCTCAGCGCAGATCACTGGCCCCGTGGAGCGTGAGCGCTCACAGGGCCGTCAGGCTGTCTGGAACAGCACCCGGGGCGGGGAGGCGGGGAGGCGGGGAGGCAGAAGGTGGCCAGCAAGCCTGCACGTTGTTCATGGAACCCATCGCTGCTGTTACTGCCGCTATTTAGCATTTAGATAACTCTCTATATTTCCACCAGGTCTGCTGCCCAGATCTTCAGGAAAGCAGTGAGGAGGGCGAGATGCTGGCTCCAAGCAAGGAGCAAGAATTGACTGGATCAGCCTGTCTGCCCTGAGCCTCATTCCAGCCCATTTGTTCACTCGCTCAATACACAGTAGTGACAGAGCCTCTAGAACATTCCATGTCCTGGGCTGGGCACATGGTGGTTAGACCATGCCCTGCCCTCCAGGAGGGTGCGGTCTCTGGGAGGAGACTCAGCCTGAGAAGTGTGGTCCCTGCTGGCCCCGGGGAAGGTTCCCTCCTCCAACCATTAGGACAAGCACACGGGTACATGCACCAGGGGGCCGCCCCTCTGCACTCCGGGGTAGTCAGCGGGCAAAACCACCAAGAGGTGACTGGATACAACTCTCGCTGGAAAAGACACGGAGTGGTTCCTCCAGCCCCGAGTGTGGCTTATAGTGAGGTGTCCAGACTCCCTCAACCACTTCCCACCCGCTGATGAGAACAGCGGTGCCCGTGGAGCCTGTGGAAGGCGGAGCCGTGAAGGACGTGCCCTTGGCTGACTTCCTCTGAGGACCAGGCTGCAGGCCGAGACAGTGACCAACGGTGGGGATCCGTCTGAGGCCAGGGCTGCGGTCAAAGGGGGCACGGCCCCCAGAATCGAGGCGTCACGCGGGCCCAAACAGTGCCCATTCACCACTGTGATCTCCAGGGCCCAGAACAAGGCCTGGTGCTCAGCACGTACCCATGGCGTGAACGAAGGAAAGAATGAAGGATGTTAGCCAAGTCTCATCCTGTAGCTGGGGCCCTGGCTCAGGGTCAGCCGTGTTCAGAGACAAGTCAGTCTGGAAAGAGACCTGAGCCTTCTGGGGCAGGCAGTGAGGCCAGGGAGCCGAACAGAAGCCAGGGGACCCATCTGGTGGTCCAGCCGCCATCGCGGTCTCCCTGAGGTCCTTTACCAGCTCCCAGACTCACTACACCTCCAGGCGCTGAAGACTGACTACAGGATAATATCCGTTCTTCACGGGTCTCTGGCCCATCTAACCGCCCCCCCACCACCATCACCCCCCACACATGGGAGTGCATCCCATCAGGAAGTTCTAGTCCCAGCGGATCTGACCACACTGCGATGTCAGTTCAGTTCAGTGCCGACTTTGCGACCCCATGGAATGCAGCACGCCAGGCCTCTCTGTCCATTACCAACTCCTGGAGTTTGCTCAAACTCATGTCCATCAAGTCGGTGATGCCATCCAGCCATCTCATCCTCTGTCGTCCCCTTCTCCTCCCGCCTTCAATCTTTCCCAGCATCAGGGTCTTTGCCAATCAGTCAGTTCTTCGCATCAGGTGGCCAAAGTATTGGAGCTTCAACTTCAGCATCAGTCCTTCCAGTGGATATTCAGGACTGATTTCCTTTAGGGTGCACTGGTTGGACCTCCTTGCAGTCCAAGGGACTCTCGAGGATCTCCTCCAGCCCCGCAGTTCAAAGCCTCCCCGTCACTGGAAGAATGAGGCCAGGCCCCCCGGCGTGGCACTTAGGGCCCTGGCGACCTCTCCGGCCCACACCTTACTGCTCCAGTCCCAGCCCAGGCTTCATGCTCCAGCAAGCGTGAACACCCTGTGTTCTGATGAGTTTCCAAGCCACTGCACATGTAAATTCCCTTCCATCCAACATCCTTTACTTCCTTACAGATATGACAAATAATTGATTTTTTAAAGCTGACCACTTCAGTGTGATGTTCCTTTGCAATTGCCCTTGTCACACAAAGAATGGTAACTACCACGTATATGCTTTTCTTTCCTGCCTTTTATAAATTTCTGCATCACCAGGATCCAGTCTGAGGCCCAGAACTTCATCAGCACTGTCAGGACCATCCCCACCACCACGATCGCCACCACCATCGCCCTCCCCATCACTGACCTCTGCCCCCAACTAACATTCACTAAGCCCTTACTCTGCACCAGGCAGTATTCTGAGACCATCACATCATTTTCTCTGCTAATCTTCATAACCTTCCTGCTGACTGAAAAAAGAAAATAACGCGCAACCTAAAAGTTCAGAATTATGTTTTATTTGGCAGACTTTCTAAGGACTTCAGGCCTAGGAGACAGAGGTCTCAGATAGCTCTGAGGGGCTACTCTGAAGAGGCAGGTGGGTGTGGGAAGCCAGGCTATTAGGAGTTTTTGCAACAAAGACCAAGTGATTGGAACGTCAAAACGTGACTGTCAATCAAAGAAAACAGATGTCACCAGGTAAGAATTTCGCACTTTTCTACGTATGGAAGGTGCAAGAGCTGGGCTCACGGAAAGCGCTCCTCCGACAGGCACCTTAGCTCTCTGGGGCCGGTGTCCTGAGCTCTCATGCTGAGTCTGTCCGGTACACCGCGGGCTGGCTGCCGCAGCTGACTGCCAGATGCTGCGCATCCAGTTTCCACCCTTCCTTCCCTCGGGGCTCACCTTCCGGGAGTCTATAAGGGGATGGGTTGATGGATACAGCATCTTTTGTTTACTGATAGGGCAGGCAGTACTTTTCAATCACATCCCCACTGAAGAGGAAGGTATTTCACACACTCTCCACTGTATGGATGATGAGATTGAGGCTCAGCGAGATTCAGTAACACCCAAGGATTCTAATTCCAGCAGTTTCTCCCTTATCCAGACAGGGACGTGTTAGTCCCTCAGTCATGTCTGACTCTTTGCGACCCCGTGGACTGTAGCCCGCCAGGCTCTTCTGCCCATGCAATTTTCCAAGCAAGAATACTGGAGTGGGTAGTCATTCCTTTCTCCACGGACCTTCCTGACCCAGAGACTGAGCCCAGGTCTCCCGCGTTGCAGTGGATGCTTTACCATCTGAGCCACCGCGGAAGCCCTCAGATAGGGAAAGAACCAGGAGAATTTCCTCCTCAGACGACAGTGCTTCTGCTTGACTTTGGAATGTCTTGCGAGGTCACGCACTCAGAGGGCCTCTTGTTTCTGTGGATCCCCGCGCAGCCGTGGACACCACACCCTGGACGTGAGCCTCTGAGGCTGCGCTCTCTGCCGCCGTCTGCTCCCCTGAGCGCAGGGTCGGCGCCCGGCCACTCAGCCTACAGACTCTGCCCAGGGTCCAGCCCCGCACAGCTGCGCCACGAGCATCTCGGCCCTGGAAGGGTCAATTCCAGGCAGCAGCCAGCTGCTCAGACGACGTGATGGTGACGAGGAAAAGTTAAAATTTCACACAACCTCCTGCCCCTTCCGCCTCTGTAACTCGCCTTGCTCCTTGCAAAGTCTGGATCACATAGGTCACGCAGCCTCAGAAAGTGGGGACGTACAATGCTAGGAACTGGAGCTTATCTCACTCACCCTTGTCCTGCTCTTTGCAATTGCCCGGTCCCCACAAGCCTGCTTAATAGTGCCTGGCTGTATAAAGGTCTGGCATCCCCCTCCCCATCTTGACTGATTCCAAGTGCGTGAAACCCCTTAAACCAGCCTATTAGCAGCTAGTGTTGCCCACTACACTCTGTCTATAAAAACCCTGTAACCCCTTTGTTCGGGGCTCAGAGCTTGGGCTGTTAACTTCTCTGGGCCCGCTGGCGTAATAGACCTGAGTTCTGCAACTCTCCAAGCATGGGGCTTGATTTCTGAGTACTGATTTCTGCAGCACTGGATTCACAGAGAGGGAACACCTCCGGCCAGCCAGCCAGCACTGCCCCCTCCTCTCCGCCTCTCCCGCACCCTCTGGACTGCAGAGAGATGGGGAGAGTCTCCCCCGGTGATGTCATCCTCCTGCCCACCTTCCCAACACCCCCCGGCATGGTCCTCTCCATGTTCACAAGACGGGCTGCCCGAGACCCTACTGAAAGCTGGGCATTCTCCAAGCCACGGAGCCAGGCTCTGCCCACAGCTCTCACGTGTCACAGTAACATCAGGCATCTCTTCACTGCAGACCACGCTTTACAGCCTGGAGCTCACCCCAAGATGCCTTTTCTCCAGAAACTGAGGGGTCAGGGGATCACTATGTCCCGCTTCCTCCCAAAACCAGGCAGTATTACGGAAGCATCAAGATACAGTTTCAGCCCCTGGCCCTTCCGCTGACCCCAAGCCACGTGCTGTATTGATGAGGTGGGTAATTAAAAGTAGAAGCCGATACTAATTAAGCTCTTCTTTTGAGCTAGGTATTGTTCCAAGTACTTTCCAGGTATTCAATCATCTCATTCACACACAGACGGAAGAACCAAGATCTCCCATAATTTCCATTTTACAGATGAGAAAACCGAGGCTCAGAGAGGCAAAGTCATGTGCTACATGTTCCCAGTGAAACAGGGATAGCTCCAGACTCACCTGGGGAGGAAGGGAGACGGCCTTCCCTGGTTTCCCATCCCTGAGAAGACTGCATCTCCCCTCCCCAGCAAGACCCTCCCACCCACCACCCTGCACTGCTGAGGGGGGAACAGGCATCGCACTTGCTTTGACTCACTCCACCCGCCTCCTCCCCTGCTCTGCCAGCAAAGGGCGCCTTCCAGTAGGAGGCCCCCTGGACCAAGCCCAGCCCTCCTGCAGACCCCTCATCAACAGTCACGCTGACGTCTGACCTCCTTCCGTCTGCCTCGGGCATCTGCTTCTCAACTGGTTCCAAGACTGGCGCACAGCGAGATGTCCTTTGCTGTCCTCCCTTAAACCCCAGTAATTATAAATACGTAAATAAATCAATAGTGTTCACCCCATTCGAATTCATCACCATCTAAATATACCCCCTTCTAAGCATAAACATTACCGCTCTTCCACATCACATTTTGTTTAGTAATAGAGATAACAGTAATAAGAAAAAATCGCTGCTCTATTTGGCGTCTGCAGTATGCCAGGTGTGGAGGCACCATTAATTATTACACTTAATTTCACAAGCCCCACCCCAAGTAGACTCTGTCAGCCTCATCCTGCCCATGAAAAAAGGGCACACAGCTGGTAAGAGCTGGATTAGAATCTGTACAGGATTCATTAGCATCTCCCTCAATTTCACGTCCCTCTAGAACCTCAGAAGACGACCTTGCTGATAAACAGGGTCTTTGCAGATGAATTAATTAATGTAAGATCATACTGGGTTGTGGTGGCCCTAAATCCAATTCTTACAAGGGCACAGAGACTTGCAGAGACACAGAGGAACTGCTGGGCTGGGGAGGAGATGGGGGTGAGCGCCCAGGTGATGATGTGGGCAGAGGTCAGCACCAAGCAGCTAGAAGCCAAAGAATCCCAGGCAAAGAAGACAACCATCTTCCAGACAAGGAAGGCTCTTCCTCTAGAACCTTCAGAGGAAGCTTAGCCCCACAAACCCCTTGGTTTTAGACTCCAGGCCTGGGAAAGTGTAAGTTTCTGCTGCTTTAAGCCACCTGTGTGCAGTCCTTTGTTACCGCAGCCCAGGAACCTATATGGTACAGACTCTGAGAGTGGCTATTCTGATGCCTCTCCCAGACTCACCCCAGTGATCATGACCATAATGAGTTTCACACAAGCTTCCACCGAGAGTCAGCAGGTGCCCTGGCGGTTCAGGAGGTGAAGAATATACCTGCAATGCAGGGGACCATCTGCAAGAGACCCAGCTTCGATCACTGGATCAGGAAGATCCCCTGGAGAAGCAAATGGTGACCCCCTCCAGCAATCTTGCTCGGGAAATCCCATGGAGAGAAGAGCCTGGCGGGCTACAGTCTGTGGGGTCACAAAGACTCAGACACGACTGAGCGACTAACCCACCACAGCAGGTGCCAGGCCTGGAGGACTTAGAGGAGACAGAGCCCTCGGCCAAGGGCTCACTCAGCGACAGCAAAGCCGCCCCTTGTCCCAGCGGCTCCGTTCCGGGGGGAGAAGGGCAGGGGCTGCACGAACGCGTCCTGGCGCCGTCGCCTCCGGGCTGTGTGCAATGGCGGGGCACAGCCCGCCTCTCCCAACCTGAGGTTCTGTGAGATGCAGGTAGTTAGGCCAACCTGCCTCTTTCAAACAAAGGACCTAGAAACACTTTAGCAGGTCGTCGCTCAGTCGTGTCCGACTCTTTGCGACCTCATGGACTGTAGCTGACCAGGCTCCTCCGTCCTTGGGATTTTCCAGGCAAGAGTACTGGAGTGGGTAATTGGACTTTTGAAATGGGAGGTAAACAGGGCTTGGTAAATAGTATTCTTTAGACCTTTCTGCGTGTGGAAATATTTCATACTAAAGAGAAAGGAAAGGGGCCCAGCGCTGGAGGATGGCAGGCGGGGAGGTTCCACACTGGATCTGTGTTCTCCTCAAACACCACCATTTCTTTTGGGAGCAGAGTCAGCCTCAAAGGGCGTCTTGAATTGCAAATAGTCAGAGCCACAAAGGAAAGAAGCAGCCCCCAGGAACAAGCCGTGTTTGGATCCGTCCCTAAGCCGAGTCACCGCCAGCTGGCCAATTCTGGTTCCTTCTGCCTCGGCTGCGACCATCAGCCCTGCCAGGGACTGTGCAGTAATCCCAAGATTTGTCAGAGGCAGCATCTGATCTCTGCCAGTCAAGTAGAGGGGTAAAGAGACCCACAAGATCAAACAAGACTCCTTGGAAAACCACTCTGTGGGAAAGCCTTAGAGTGCAGGCACCAGTGAGACAGCCTACAGGCTGCCTTAAAGTGGGAGCATTTTGCTTGACAATTATGGGAGGATGGAGGGAATAAGGGTGCTGGGGTGCTGGAGGGTTCCAATTTCAGAAAGGGCTTGGCAGCACCTGGCACTGCTAACCCAGATCTAAGGAGAGCGCTGTGCTTCAGAGCCTCTGGACCAGGGCAGGCTGGGAGCATCCCTCATCCCTGCTACCCAGGCTGCCTGGAGTCTTGTCAGGGCCTCCCTCGTGGGAGCCTGACTTCATTCCCCGAGTCAGAGTCCAAGGAAAAGATGGATGTAGTCAGCTCAGCCCCACAGGGACTCATGAAAACTCACCCCAAGCAGGTCTGGCAAAAATCATTCCCGTGATTTAATTCAATCCAGTTCAAGCCACTATTTATTAAATAAACAGACAGCTGAGCACAGAGGCTAAGGGCCTCCAGAGCTGAATGAACTGGGCTTGAATCCCAGCTCTAATGCTTAGACCAGTCCCTTGGCCTCTCTTGGGACTCAGTTTTCCCATCTGTAAAATAGGGATTGTAATGGCACCTGCCCCATGGGGCTGTATGCACAAGAAATGCATTAGTACTTCCTAAGCACCTAAAATGTTTTCAGGCATACAGTAAGTGCCAACTAAGGGCTGTCTAGGGGACTGGTAAATGAAGCAATGGGGTTAACGGAGGCCCTGGACATTCTCCAGCGTCCCTGCATACAGACAGCTGGGACTGGAAAGAGGAAATGCCTCGTCCCGGGTGACACAGCTCAAAAGCTGTCAAGGCAACATGACAGCAGAGAGACCCCCTTCAGCTCACTGTTTCTCCCCAGAGTCTGGCCCAGAGCGCGGCACATAGGAGACATAAATGTTGAGTGAACCACTGAGCCATCATCCCTTCTCTTACTCTTTATGTGACCTTGGGCATGTGACACAGACTGTCTGAAGTGTCCGTTTCTTTGTGTAAAAGTATGGATCTGAATATCCAATTCACAGGGACCGCTGGCGAGAACCAAATGCAAACACACCCGGTGGGGTGTCTGACAGTTCGTCCACGTTAGACAAATGTCATCTTGATTTTATTTCATCTCCTTGGCCGTGCTCAGCTCTGCCCAAGGACCCATGGGGAACACAAGAGAAGGAGGAAAATGTATTCTTGTCCTGAAGGAACTTTACACAAGGCAAAAGTAGGAAACTGTTCGCTTAAAGGACAAGCTACAATTAGGTCATTGTAGGACTGTAGTCATTGTCTCTGTAGTCACGTAGGACTTCAGAGAGCTCAGCCTGGACGGGGGCAGTCTGGAGGGCCTCCGGGAGGAGGTGTTTGAAAGAACCATCCACCTCATTACCTGCCGCGTGAAGGGGCCTCACAGACCATGTTCCCATTAGGCGAGGTTGGACCAGCAATGCGGGTGAGAACAGAAAAACGCTGCCTCAAGGTTTGAAAGCTGCTGCCTGTGAGAGGGAGAAGCAGGCTCTGATCAATCTCCTCCGATCAAAGGGCTGGGAATGGCAGCGGAACCAACCAGAGTGCTGGCAGCAGGCGAGACCGAGCGAGTGATGTTCAAAACCGCGTGCTTCGGGCCCAGACATTGATGTCCTTCCAGAAAGTGCCCTGTGTAGCTGAGAAGAGGAACAAAAGGATGGAAGGTACAGAAAACGCTCAGCTGGGAGAGACAGCCCAGAGCCGGACGGGCCAGTGTCATGGCGCCCCAGCTGAGAGGAGACTTGAGCACCCCCACCTCGTGAACGTCAAGGCTGAGCAAGTCTGCAAGGTCAGTCCACCCTGAAAGCCCGTCGGGAACACCCTGGTGCCCAGCCCGCTGGGGCACAGCGCCTCCCTGGTGGCTCAGCAGAAAGGGATCTGCCCGCGGTGCAGGAGGCGCAAGAGGCGCGGGTTCAGTCCCTGGGCCGGGAAGATCCCCTGGAAGAGGAAGGGCAACGCGTATTCTTGCTGGGAAAATCCCACGGACAGAGGTGCCTGGAGGGCTACAGTCCACAGGGCTGCAAAGAGCCAGAATGACGGAGTGGGTGAGCACGCAAAACGATGAGCCCCGGGGCCCATTAATGAGCGCTCCCCAAGTACACTGTGATGGACAAACGCCCAGCATCTAGTCCCCGCCTCCAACCTCAGCCCGTGTGCAATTGACTCCAGGAACAGACACGTGGCTGGACTGACCAACCCAAGTCCACAGACTCCTGGACACAGGAATTCATTCTGGGATAAACTCACAAACTGAAGCAACAACATACGAGATCTGAGACATTGTTCATACTATTAAAAGTGAGGAACACAGTCCCTCTCGCTGGCCTTGAACTTGGGAAGCAGATGTTTAGAGCTGCTGATAGCCATACTGCCATCCTACAGAGCCTAAAAATGAGCAGCTGGAGAAAGAGGGGATTCTGATAATGTCTGCATTAGTTAAGGTAATGCTAACTGCTACGGGCTTCCTTGATGGCTCAGTTGTTAAAGAACCCAGCTGCAATGCAGGAGACCCTGGTTCAATTCCTGGGTTGGGAAGGTCCACTGGAAAAGGGATAGGCTACCCACTCCAGTATTCTTGGGCTTCCCTTGAGGCTCAGCTGGTGAAGAATCTGCCTGCAATGCTGGAGACCTCGGTTCGATCCCTGGGTTGGAAAGATCCCCTGGAGAAGGGAAAGGCTACGGCACTCCACTATTCTGGCCTGGAGAATTCCATGGACTGTATAGCCCATGGGGGTCACAAAGAGTCGGACACGATGGAGTGACTTTCACTTTCATAACAAATGAAACTCCAAATCTCGGTGGGTTAGTCACTGTGTTTGACTCTTGCAACCCCCTGGACTGTAGCCCACCAGCCTCCTCTGTCCATGGGATTTCCAAGGTAAGAATACTGGAGTGGGTTGCCATTCCCTTCTCCAGGGGACATCTTCCCTGACCAGGGGTGGAACCCACGTCTCCTGCATTGCAAGCAGATTCTTTACTGACGGAGCCACCAGGTAAACAATCGCAAAATCTCAGTGGCTTAGCCCACTAAAAGTTTATTTCTTGTTCACTTAACAGTCTGATGTAGGTCTTTCTGGTGACTAGAGGTCCAGAATCCTTCTATCTTAGGCCACACCTTCCCCTAATGCCTTGGAATTCTCTGCATTCAGCCCTTGGGGGACGTTGGAGTCGAGGATGCCTATCTGCTTCTTAAGCTCCTTGGTCTGGAAGTGACTCCTACCAGTTCCACTCTATTCCATTGGTGAGGACTAGTCACATGACCACACCTGAATGCAAAGGGATCTGGGAAGTGTAGTTCCTAGCCAATATCTGCTTCTTGGCGACCAGTCTGTACTAAGAAAGAAGCAACCTGGACCTTAGGTGACCAGCTAGCCACCACCAGCTCCATATCATCAAGTGCTTCCCTCAAGTGGCTCCTGAAGCCTGATCTTTATTTATCTAAGCTATTACATTTCTTATTTCTACTTAAGCCAGTCTGGGCTGGGCTTTCTGATGCGAGTGCCAAGGGAGTCTTGACATGGAACAGAGTCCTGAAGCCCATTTGTGCAGATCAGAAGGAAACCCAGTCTCTCCTTTCCGCAGTCCAGTAAGCATCCCACAATACCCTACAGCTTCCCATTAGCCAAGCTCCGTGACCTAGCCCATCTCCTGCGGAGTCAGTTAATAATGCAGTCCTCCCAGGAGAGAACTGGGTTGGCCTGCCTAGAGAGCAGGGACCAGAGACTGCCCATATCACATTCTCATCTGTGAGCCTGCACAGGAGAGAGCGGTCAGCAGTCTCACTGTTTTAGTGAAGGAACAGTTGCTCAAAGAGAAATGTTCAAGGTGGTCAGCTTAAGGACAAAGCTCCAAGCAAGCACCAGGAAGTTTCTCCCACCCTTGTGTACTGCCAGCATCTAGACCAGGGCTGAATATGCTGGTCTGAAAGCACCACACATTTTGTAACGTTCCTGCCTTTACAGAATCTAGTGTTCTTCCCTGTGAAGCTTGCACCTGATGACTTGCTTCTAACGTGCAGAATACAGAGGAAATGACTTCCAAGGGGAGGCCGCCACAGGCATGGGAGGGCGGTCTCCACCTTCCTCTCGCTTGGACCAGTTGCTCTGGGGGGGCCGTGTGCCTTGCTATAAGCAGACACAGCAACCTCATGAAGAGAGCCTCTGGGGAGAACCTGGGGCTTCCTGCTGACAGCCGAACAGGTGAGCCTTCTTAGAAGTGGACCCCCAGCCCAGGTCAAGCCATCAGCTGACTACAGCCCTGTCCAACATCTCAAGGGCAACTTCACGAAAGACCTCGAGCCAGAAACACCCAGCCCAGCTGTTCCAGACTTCCTGCTCCACGGAAACTGTGAGATAATGAGCGCCTGTCATTTTACGTCACTAAGTCTGGGGTCATTTCTTACACAGCAACAGGTACCTAATACAGCTGCACAAGGGGAGAGCTGAAGTAAGGTTTACGCCTTGAGGGTACGGAAGAGCCCAAGGATATATGTTGGCTGAGCCTAGGTAACTGCTATGAAGTACAAGACTTATGGAAATGCAGGCCTGTCTGAGCACCCAGAGAAGCCCAAGAATACGGGAGCGGGTAGCCTATCCCTTCTCCGGGAGATCGTCCCAACCCAGGAATTGAACTGGGGTCTCTTGCTTTGCAGGCACATTCTTTATCAGCTGAGCTACCAGGTAAGCCCCATATATAGTCACACTCTTCATCAAAACAAGAGCCAATGACTCCGATGAAAGGAAATCACCAATAAGAGGGTCAAGCTAAAACATGGTGGATGGTTTTGTGGTCACTAGACAAAGGGTCGTTATATGACCCAAGGAAGCAATTAAGTGAACCATGTGAAATAGCCAATATGCAGCTACTTTTTAATAAGTAGGGCTTCCCTGGTAGCTCAGTTGGTAAAGAATCCGCCTGCAATGCGGGAGACCTGGGTTCGATTCCTGGGTCAGGAAGATTCCTTGGAGAAGGGACAGGCTACCCACTCGAGTATTCTTGGGCTTCCCTGGTGGCTCAGCTGGTGAAGAATCCCCCTGTGACGTGGGATACCTGGGTTCGATCCCTGAAAGAGAATTGGGACCTGAAGACTCATGCCTCGGCCTTCCCACCTGTGTAAGGGCAGTGCGCCCCGCAGGGACCCCTGTTGGCCCAGGCCTGCCCTGCGGCACCATCCCCGCCAGCAGAAGGCGGGAGGGCCGGGGTGGGCAGGGTCCTCATTGCTGAGGCAGGCTGCGTCCCAGAGGCCAGATTTAGCAAGATTGTTCAAGCAAATGGCTCAACTCCCTCTGGTTTTTGTAGTACAAACAATCCCAGACAAGTCTTAGAGGGAAGGGAGGAAAAGAGTGATTTGTGCCCTGTAAAAATGTGGCCCTGCAGGGCGTTTGCATTCCTAAACAAGAAGAGCTGTGCTGAGTGTGCCTGTCAGTTAGTTACCCTGTTAACTCCCTCCTGGCCTGGACAGGAGAGGCTGCAGTCGCTCGCCCCTGAGTTCAAGTCCAGCCTTGTCATTAAGTCTGGAGAGCGCCTCCTGCAGCCTCCTCTCTGGTCCGCATCTCTGTAAAACGGGGAGGTTGACGGCCTGCCCTCCAGGGGCAACCTTCGCCAAGTGACAGTCCACGGTTACAAACTCTGGGAGTCGAGACCTGGCTTCGAGCTGTGGCCACGGCCTTATCTGACCCAGTGACCTTGAAAGCCCAGCGTCGGAAGGAGCTTCCTGTATGAACAGCTTCAGCCTCCAGCTCCTCCAAATTTCTCTCTGGCATCCCAGAAGGGGGACCATCTTGCTTCTGGGTCAATACCCCCCAAAGCGGGGAAGCTCACTCCCCTTGTTCAGGAGGAGGACACCCATCCTATTGCCAGACAGACAGCTCCACAGTCCCCGAGTCTGTCTTCAGGCGGGAGCTCAAACCCGCCGCCCAGGGGAAGGCCCAGTACCCTCACCCCGGTGCGCACTGCCCCGCGTTCTCAATCACGCAGTCTGAGTCCCCGGCCCAGCCGGGTGATGAGAACTGACTTCACCCCTCTGAGACTTGGTCTCCGGGTCTGTGAAATGGAAAGACTGCTCAGCCCATCCCTTAGAGTTCTGTGAGGAGCAACCGAGCCCTCACTCAGCACAGGGCCGGTCCAGGGCAGGCAGCCTGATGACGCCATCACAGCGGGGATGGGGGCCCTGCACCCTTTGCCTACACTGGTGCCCAGAGAACACAGTGCTCACACGTGTGACGCACAGCGGTGCCCTGCAGCTCCTGGAGGATGGCAAGGGGTCCCCGATGAATCCTCACGAGGTCATTAGATGTAACTCAGCTCCGTCCCCCCCAGAAAGCTCACAGTGCAAGTGACGGCTGAGCACACTCCCCCCATGGAGGGGCCGGCATCCAGTCTAGCTTTTTCTTTTGAAGGCAAATCATTCTCATGCTTTGGCACCTATGATGGATGGTACATTCACAACCCTTCACGCCCACCCCCTATTAAGATTGCACTCCCATACTCACAGTCATATGTTTCTGCAGAAACACCCACTGGAAAGACTGGAGTGCATTTCCTCCCCCGGGGATGTGGCCCTGGTCAGTGACTTAGCCTGGCTGATGCGCTGTGGTCAGGAGGTGTGTGTGTGGCGATTCCAGGACGAAGCCTCAAGGGCATGCTGTTTCACTCCTTCGCTATATCCTGACAACTGCTGTCCTTCAGCCCGAGCTCCAGTAGGAGCGCACGCCGGGCAGCCTGGGCCCAGCACGCAGCCTGGAGCCCAGCCTACCTGACCTGCAAGCAGAAATAGACATCGGACCTGCTATCTCATCAGCTGAAGCACAGCCTTGTGAACATGAGAATAAACGTTTATAGTTGCAATATGCCTGAGTTTGCAGGTGATTTGTTATGTGGCCCTAAGGTGGCAATTACAGTGGAAGTGAGAAATAGATTTAAGGGACAAGATCTGATAGACAGAGTGCCTGATGAACTATGGACGGAGGTTCATGACATTGTACAGGAGACAGGGAGCAAGACCATTCCCCAAGAAAAAGAAATGCAAAAAAGCAAAATGGCTGTCTGAGGAGGCCTTACAAATAGCTGTGAAAAGAAGAGAAGCGAAAAGCAGAGGGGAAAAGGAAAGATATTCCCATTTGAATGCAGAGTTCCAAAGAATAGCAAGGAGAGATAAGAAAGCCTACCTCAGTGATCAGTGCAAAGAAATAGAGGAAAACAATAGAATAGGAAAAACTAGAGATCTTTTCAAGAAAATTAGAGATGCCAAGGGAACATTTCATGCAAAGGTGGGCTCAATAAAAGACAGAAACGGTATGCACCTAACAGAAGCAGAAGATATTAAGAACAGGTGGCAAGAATACACAGAAGAACTGTACAAAAAAGATCTTCACGATCCAGATAATCATGATGGTGCGATCACTCACCTAGAGAAAGAAATCCTGGAATGTGAAGTCAAGTGAGCCTTAGGAAGCATCACTACGAACAAAGCTAGTAGAGGTGATAGAATTCCAGTTGAGCTATTTCAAATCCTGAAAGATGATGCTGTGAAAGTGCTGCACTCAATATATCAGCAAATTTGGAAAACTCAGCAGTGGCCAAAGGACTGGAAAAGGTCAGTTTTCATTCCAATGCCAAAGAAAGGCAATGCCAAAGAATGTTCAAACTACCACACAACTGCACTCATCTCACACTCTAGTAAAGTAGTGCTCAAAATTCTCCAAGCCAGGCTTCAGCAATGCATGAACCATGGACTTCCAGATGTTCAAGCTGGTTTTAGAAAAGGCAGAGGAACCAGAGATTAAATTGCCAACATTCTCTGGATCATCAAAAAAGCAAGAGAGTTCCAGAAAAAAACATCTATTTCTGCTTTATTGACTATGCCAAAGCCTTTGACTGTGTGGATCACAATAAACTATGGAAAATTCTGAAAGAGATGGGAATACCAGACCACCTGACCTGCCTCCTGAGAAATCTGTATCCAGGTCAGGAAGCAACAGTTAGAACTGGACATAGAACAACAGACTGGTTCCAAATAGGAAAAGGAGTACATCAAGGCTGTATATTGTCACCCTACTTATTTAATGTCTACACAGAGTACATCATGAGAAACTCTGGGCTGGAGTAAGCACAAGCTGAAATCAAGATTGCTGGGAGAAACATCAATAACCTCAGATATGCAGATGGCATCACCCTTATGGCAGAAAATGAAAAAGAGCTAAAGAGCTTCTTGATGAAAGTGAAAGAGGAGAGTGAAAAAGTTGGCTTAAAGCTCAACATTCAGAAAACATTCAGCTCATCTTAGAAAACATGCTAAGATCATGGCATCTGGTCCCATCACTTCATGGCAAATATATGGGGAAACAGTGGAAACAGTGGCTGACTTTATTTTTGGGGGCTCCAAAATCACTGCAGATGGTGATTGCAGCCATGAAATTAAAAGATACTTACTCCTTGGAAGGAAAGTTATGACCAACCTAGACAGCATATTATAAAGCAGAGACATTACTTTGCCAACAAAGGTCCATCTAGTCAAGGTTACGGTTTCTCCAATGGTCATGTATGGATGTGAGAGTTGGACTATAAAGAAAGTTGAACGCCAAAGAATTGATGCTTTTGAACTGTGGTGTTGGAGAAGACTCTTGAGAGTCCCTTGGACAACAGGGAGATCCAACCAGTCCATCCTAAAGGAGACCAGTCCTGGGTGTTCATTGGAAGGACTAATGTTGAAGCTGAAGCTCCAATACTTTGGCCACCTGATGTGAAGAGCTGACTCATTTGAAAAGACCCTGATGCTGGGAAAGATTGAGGGCAGGAGGAGAAGCGGACAACAGAGGATGAGATGGTTGGATGGCATCACCGACTCAATGGACGTGAGTTTGAGTAAACTCCGGGAGTTGGTGATGGACAGGGAGGCCTGGCATGCTGTGGTTCATGGGGTCGCAAAGAGTTGGACACGACTGAGCGACTGAACTGAACTGAAGGTGGCAATAGCTGGCACCTTATTATTTATCAGCAGTAAGCTACCTGTGGCAATCCCAACTCACTGAGACAATCTACTACCACTGCTGGAACCGAACCTTCGCCTGACAGTCTTTAGAGATGCTGAGTAATTGCTCATAGGGATTCCCAGTCTGATGGGAAAGGACAAAGACCCCCTTTCAAATATCCAAGTATCAAGTATCCACCAAGCAAACTTGAACTTAGATGACAGCCCAGCTTCCTGTGTCTCCCAGGTCTGGTGGACCGCCACCCTGAGCCCTGGACCTCGACTGCCACATTCGTATCATCAGAAAGATGGGAGAATAACTTGAGGAAGTCAATGGGTGGCCTGGAGGGTGAGTGGGAAAATCCTTCTGCCAAAGCAAGTCTTTACTATTTCCTGTGAACATGAATGTTCACATCCATCAGGTGGTAGTCAGGTTTCAAGATAGTCCCCAGTATTTCACCTCTGGGGTGCTGGTCCCATCCCACACCGAGCCAAGGCTGAAAGAACATGGCACATTGATAACATGAGACTTCCAAGAGTCTCATGTTAATGAAGATGCTGCCTAGATCCTAGCAGGCCTTTTGGAGAAATAGACAAGCTGATCCTCAAATTTATATGGATGTACAAATGAGCTAGAACAGCCAAACCATTCTAAAAAACACAAAGTTGAAGGATTTACGCTGCAAGACTTCAAAACTCACTAGACAGACACAGTAAATAGGGCAGTGTGGTATTGGCACAAAGATAAACATACAGATCAACGGAGCACAACTAAAAGTCAAAGAATGAATCTTTACGTTTACAGTGAACTGATTTCCAACAAAGATTCTAAGACACCAATGGAGAAATGATAACCTTTTCAATGAAATCAATTCAGACATTGACCTTACACCATATCCCAAAGTTAATCCAAAATGTATCGTGGATCTAAATGTAAGAACTAAAACTATAAAACTTTTAGACGAAAACATAGGAGAAAATCTTCATGACCTTGAGTTGGACAGAGTTCTTAATATGACAGTAAAGTATCTCATAACAGATCATCCCCAAACAGCAGGATCAATAAAAGAAAAGAACTTGTTAAGTTGGACTTCACCACAATTAAAACTTCCACACTTTAGAAGAGACCGCCAAGAGCATAAGAAGACAAAGCACGGACCGGGAGACAATATTTGTGAGTCATACATCTGATAATGGACTTGCATTCAGAGCATATAAAGAATTTTTATAACTTAACAATAAGATAAAAAGCCCAGTAGGCAAAAGATGAGAATAGACATTTCATCAAAGAAGATATATGAATAGCTAACAAGCCCATGAGAAGATGTTCAACACAATTAATCATGCGGGAAATGCAAATGAAATGCAACAAGACACAGCAACACACCCACTAGAATGACTTTCATCAAGAAGACAGATCATGCCAAGCGTGGGTGTGAGATAGAGAAACCAGAACCCTGGTAGCTGGTGGAACTGAACTGGGGCAGCCAAGGTGGAAGAGAGCTCGGCCATTCCTGTGAAAAGACAGACGTGAATGCATCATGACCCAGCAACTCCCACTCACAGGGAGAAATGAAAAGATACGTCCACACAAAGACCTGTATGTGAATTATTCATCACAGGCAAAAAGTGAAAACAATCCAGATGTCCATCGACAGATGAATGGATGAGCAAAATGTGGTGCATCCATACAGTGAACGTTCCTTGGCAAGAAAAAGGAACGAGGCCTTGACCATGCGGCAACAAGGATGAATCTCAAAAACATTTTGCTGGAATATATATACATATAGTCTATTCATTTCCTGGAGGAGTGAATGGCAACCCACTCCAGTATTCCTGCCCAGAGAATTCCCATGGACAGAGGAGCCTGGCGGGCTACAGTCCAAGAGGTCGCAAAGAGTCAGACACGACCGTGTGACTAAGCACGCACACACACACGGGAATCATTTTGCTATTCACCTAAAACTAACACAGCATTGTAAATCAACTATACTTCAACAACAACCAAAAAAAATGAGTAAGAAACCACAGCGCTAACTCTTTGGTTTAAAATAAATCATCATATGGCATTCATTTTCACACTGAAGTTTACATCTGATAGACCATACACTGTGTGAAACCCTCAGGGTGGAAGTGAGGGAAGATGCTCACTTTTACATTGTGTTATATAAATCCCCAATGAAATAGATTTCCAACAAACTGGTGGTAAAAATAACAATAAAAACATTTCGCTAGGTGAAAGAATCCAGGCAGAAAACACTATATCCCATGATTCCATTTATATGAAATGACTGGTATGTAGATAGAAGGCAGAATGGTGGCTTCCTAGCGCTGAGAGTGGTGAGGCAGGGGTTAACCGCAAAGGCACACGAGGTAACTTGTAGGGAGGATGAAACGTGAAACTCACCCCGTGGTGTCTGACTCTTCACGACCCCACCCCACAGACTGCAGCCCGCCAGGCTCCTCAGTCCTTGGGACTCTCCAGGCAGGAATACTGGAGCAGACAGTCGTGCCCTTCTCCAAGGGATCTTCCTGGCCCAGGGATCAAACCCAGGTCTCCTGCATTGCAGGCAGATTCTTTACCGTCTGACCACAGGGGCAGCTAGCGATGTTCTCAGATTGGATTGTGGTGATGATTGTTCTGTAAATGTGTTAAAAGCATTGCGGGGAAAGGCATGTGACTTCCATCCTGGTGGCTGTCTTGTTCATTCGTGCCCCACTGCCCCGTCGTGAGCCTGTGCACAGGTCCATGTCGTGACGAAGGCGGCCTCCTGGGACTGCCCGTGGGGGTGCCACTAAGGAAGCAAGCCTTCAGACAACTGCGGACCCAGCTGGCATCTTGAAAACAAAAAAAAACCTCATGAGAGACTGAACCATCCGGCTGAGCTGCAACCGTCAGTAGATACCCCACCCTCAGAAACTGTATGAAAGGATAATTGTCTGTTGCTCTAAGCTACTGAACTTGGGGTTCACTTGTTATTCGGCCAGAGCTAACTAATCCAAATTACCCTATGACGATCCATGTGATAATGCATATTAGTTAGCTAGTCTAGTTCTTGGCAGTTAGTCACCTGCACCCTATCACCCTGCTTATTTAACTTACATGCAGAGCACATCATGCGAAATGCCAGGCTGGATGAAGCACAAGCTGGAGTCAAGATCGCCGGGAGAAATATCAGTAACTTTAGATACACAGATGACACCACCCTTATGGCAGAAAGCAAAGAGAAACTAAAGAGCCTCTTGAAAGTGAAAGAGGAGAGTGAAAAAGCTGGCTTAAAGCTCAAATTCAAAAAACTAAGATCATAGCATCTGGTCCCATCACTTCATGGCAAATAGGTGGGGAAACAATGGAAACAGTGACAGACTTAATTTTTTCGGGCTCCAAAATCACTACAGATGGTGACTGCAGTCATGAAATTAAAAGACACTCTCTCCTTGGAAAAAATTTTTCGACCAGCCTAGAGAGTGTATTAAAAAGCAGAGACATTACTTTGCCAACAAAGGTCCGTCTAGTCAAGGCTATGGTTTTTCCAGTGGTCATGTATGCATGTGAGAGTTGGACTTGAAAGAAAGCTGAGTGCCAAAGAAATGATGCTTTTCAACTGTGGTGTTGGAGAAGACTCTTGAGAGTCCCTTGGACTGCAGGGAGATCCAACCAGTCCATCCTAAAGGAGATCGTTCCTGGATGTTCATTGGAAGGACTGATGCTGAAGCTGAAACTCCAATACTTTGGCCACCTGATGCAAACACCTGACTCATTTGAAAAGACCCTGATGCTGGGAAAGATTGAAGGTGGGAGAAGGGGACGACAGAGGATGAGATGGTTAGATGACATCACTGACTGAATGGACACAATTTAGCAAACTCCAGGAATTGAAGGACAGGGAGGCCTGGCAGTCCACGGGGTCCCAAAGAGTCGGATACGACTGAGTGCCTGAACAACAACTGGGTCCTAGGCTGAGCCCTAAGGGTCTGGTCCAAGAGGAGCCAGTTACCAAGAGGTCGAGCTGGGGTTTAAACCAAGCCAGCCTGACTCCAGAGCTGCATTCCAGCACACCCTCTCATCCAGCATCCCGGACCAGGCACCAGGGGAGCCATCAGGAAAGAGAAGAGTCAGATCGCCTTCCTGCAGGCCCTTCCAATCTGAAGGAGGAGGCAGGGCAGCAGAGCCGAAGGCCCTCTCAGCCGTGATCGGTCACGGGCCCCCATCCTGTGCCTCCATTCGGTACTGCGGCTGCTAAACCTGCTTCATTCCATGCTACAAAGAGCTCAGGACACCCGAGCGGGGGTTTCCTGCCTCTCCCTCAGAGCGGAGAGCAGCAAAATTGGACAGTGATGTGTTGCTGTTCAAATATTTCAGCAGGATCCAGGGTGAGTTATGATGCCGTCCCACTTTATTCAGCGTAGCGTCTTTCATAAGAGCCGTGTCTCAGAAACACTGTGGAGAAGGAAATAATAAATAACTGCCCAAGGGGACAAAGCATGAGGTGAAAAGCCCAGGGCCGCAGAGGGCCGAGGGAGGGAAGCTCAGTCTCGGGGAGCTGGCGTGTCCAAGGAGCCGGGCAGCTGAGCCCAAAGCAGGCACCCCTGGCCTTGAGTGCGGTGGTTCAGATGCTTCTGGGGCTTCCTGGGCAGGTGGCCGCTCCTGCGCTGGACCTCTGTGCCAGAGACCAGAGGGAAGGAGTCCTGGAGCACCTTCCATCTGATGAGCCATTCTGACTCACACATCCACGTTCCCTCTACCCGGAGCCCTCCGTGGCTCCCACCTCACTCGGAATCAAGGTGCACGTCCCTGTCCTGCCCCTCACAGCCCTATCTGGTCTCACTCCGTCTCTTCCCTCCCCTTCTCCGGCCTCTACAACCCTCGCCGCTCCCACTCCAGCCGCATCAACCTCCTGGCGGCTCCCTCCACCGGCCGAGCACAAGCCGGCCACGGGGCCTTTGCTCTGATACAAGCCAACTGCCTCACCCCCTTCAGATTTTTGCTGAACTATTGATGGGCTTCCCCGGTGCCTCAGCTGGTGAACCCTACCAGTGCAGGAGACAGAAGAGACTCAGGTTCGATCCCTGGGGCAGGACGATCCCCTGGAGGACGGCACAGCGACCCCCTCCAGATTCTTGCCTGGAGAATCCCACGGACAGAGGAGCCTGGTGGGCCGCAGAGTCGGACGACTGAGCGACGCAGCGGCACACACCACACTCCCCGTTTGAAATCGCCCCTCCCTTTTCCTCACTCGAGATCTCAGCTCGTTCTTCACCCCCCACCGTACCTCTTCTCACACGTGTGTAGCATTATCATCACTATCTGGCCCCTACTGTCAGAGTTTCAGCACCGCAGAGGCAGAGATTTTGTTCCCATAGGGTGCCAGACACAGCCTGAGCGCTCCACACATTTTGGGGGTGAACACGGCCTCACACATGCAGACCTTCAGGTTTCTGGGTAACAGGTGAGCCCTTAACACACTCCCATCTGTGGACCCGCCTGCATCCTGCATACCACGTGCCTGCCATGCAAGCTCACAGTAAGTCTCTCCCAGGGGTTTTGGAAAGAATATTCTCTGACTTGGAAGCCCATGTCCCCAGACGGGTCAGAGCCTGGGCTCTGGACCTCAGCCTCCCCGGGTTTAATCCCAGCTCCACCACCTGCTGTTCCGTAACCTTGGGCAAGACATCTCGCCAGCCTCTTTCCCCCACAAAGAGGAAATACTACCATCATCGTTCTATTAGACGGGAACTACTTATTATGTCCATTGTGCAGATGGGGAAACTGAGGGTGGGTGAAATAAGATAACTCCCACTGGTTGGATGGCTGCTGATCCTAAACCAAAACTGAGAGGGTGCAGAAGGTAGCAGAAGCCTGGGGGGGGGGACCTCAAAACGCAGCATAAGAGCTGAAGTGGAATCATTTCGCTCCGTTCGCCATACAAGGGAAAGTAAACTTGCCTGGACAACGCGAAGCAAAAGCCGATGCCAGCTACAGGGACCGAAAATCACCTCCAACGTCAGCGCGGAGGGCCTTGGAGGAAACCAACCCACACTCCCGTTTCTAAAGGGGAGAGAGGGGTTCGGGGAAGGCACTTCCTGGCGATCACACGCGAGATGAAAATGTCAAAACTGGGGTCTGAGAACCGGGTCAGCTCTGTCTGACGTGTTCTCTTTGTTGCTTGGTTTCTGCGACATTCACTCAACGCACAGCCAGTTCTCACACAGCTCCAGAGTCAGCCGCGTTCCCGGGAGCCCTGGGAGGCCGGCTCTCTGGAGACCGTGAAGATTCCCAGCCCTGGGTCTGCTCGGAAGGCAGGGGAGGGTCTCCGGGCCCCCAGGCAGGACGTCCGCGCGCCATCCGTGTGTCTGTGGGGCTCACAGCCGCCGGAGGCGGGAGAGGCAGGCAGAGGCCAGGGGAGATCCGGGCACGTCTGGCTGGAGGTTGTTCTGGGACGCCCTCATCTCACTGGCTCAGAAGCAGCGATTTCCAGCTGGGAGGTGAGGGAGATGGTTCAGCCTGCCTGTTGCAAACACTTAGAGACGGCCCGTCCCTAGGGCCTGATCGCAGGCTGAGGACTGGGTCCTAGGGAGCTTTGCGTGTCTTGAGAGGGGAACACAAAGGGGCCTCTATCCCTTCCTTCTGCCTCCATTCGACTGAACGGCTGTGTGCCCAGCACGGGGCGGGATCAGGGGAGGCCAGAGCAAGCACTGGGGGTGGGGGGCAGGATGAGGGGGCCAGGCTAAGAACACACGGAGCCCACACCCCTTTAGCAACAGGGCAACCCCACAATGCTGGCGTCTGTACCCAGGCAGCGGCAGGTCCGTCCGGCTCAGGGCTATCAGCGGGCTTGTTTGACCCCTCAGGGGGCATTTGGCAATGTATGGTGACATTTTTTGGTTTTCGTTAACTTGGGGGCATGCTCCCGGCATCAAGTGAGATTAGGGATGCCTCTAAACACCCTACAAGGTGCTGGCGAGCTCTATATAAGGAATGACTTCCCCGGTGGCCCAGTGCCTAGAACTCCACTCTCCCAACACAGGGGGCCTGGGTTCGACCCCTCGTCAGGGGACTAGATCCTATACGCCGCAACAAGAGATCCCGCGTGCTTCAACTAAGCCCTGGTGCAGCCAAATGAGTAAAGAAATGAGAACAAATATTAAAAAAGAATTACCCAACCCCAAACGCCAACAGCACTGAGGCTGGCAAGCCCTGCTCTAAAGAGATTTCAACCAGGAGTTCTAGGACCCATAGCAGGCCCGTGGATGCCTTCCAGAAATCTAGGCAGCTCCCTGAAATCATAAGCAAAACTTAAGATCATCGTTGTCCAAAAGCCTCAGTTTGGGGCCAGGCAGGGTGCGGAACGGTTGGACTGCTTTATGCGTGGTCACCAGCACAGGGCAGGCACATAGTAAATGGTTGGTATGTACTGTTTGGATGAACAGCAGGGGGTCCTCAACGAGACCCAGAAATAGTTTTCCTCTCCTCCACCCAAGTTCTGAACACACTGGAAAATAAGACAAAGGGGTAGCAGATGGAGATCAACACGCCACCTCTGGTACCAATGAAGGCTAATTTGGAGAGCAGGACACAGCTTTCTGTGAGAGCCGATGGGTCCGCTCAATGAACCCCGGAATTAAGCAGACCGACCCTCCTTGTCACAGACGACTCAGTGAGGACAAGCCACCCACCCCCGAGCCCCGTCGCGGGAACAAAGGCAGCATCTAAACTAGCATTGTCCAACGGAAGCACAACTCAAGCCTAAATTTTTAGTAGCCATGATAAAAAACAAACAAAAAAATTCATTTAAAAACTTTCTGTTTAACCCAATAGCTCCAAAATGTGATCACTTTAATACATAAGCAACAACAAAAAGATATTCATGAGATGTTTTACATTTTGTTTTCATACCAAGTGTTCAAATTGCAGAGTGCGTTTTACACTAACTGCACATCTCAGTTTGGGCTAGCGACATGTCAAATGCTAATAACCCCATGTGGTGAAGGCTGCCGTATTGGACAGCAAAAGTCTCAGAGGACTAAGGAATTATGCCTGCTCCCAAGACTCGAGCAGGAAAAAGAGGGGAAGGAAGAGACAGCCTGAGCCACATCCACCCATCAGATAGACACCTCCACCTGTCCTGGGGCAGGCTGGGGAAAGGCCAGTGCACGCATGCTAATTCACGTTAGCCGGGTCCAGCTGTTTGCGACCCCATGGACTGTAGCCCGCCAGGCTCCTCTGTCCATGGGATTCTCGAGGCAAGAACACTGGAGTGGGTTGCCGTGCCCTCCTCCAGGGGATCATCCCAACCCAAAAAGTGGAAGTAAAATTTGCTCAGTTGTGTCCAAGTCTCTGACCCCATGGACGGTAGCCTGCTAGGCTCCTCTGTCTGTGGAATTCTCCAGGCCAGAATACTGAAGTGGGTTGCCATTCCCTTCTCCAGGGAATCTTCCCACCCCAGGGATCAAACTCAGGTCTCCTGCATTGCAGGCAGATCCTTCACCTTCTGAGCCACCAACCCAAAATGTACATTAATTAAGCCACTTTTTCATAAAAGGAAATATTGGAATTGGAGGTGCACACCTCCTGAATGGATACATGGCTGGATGGATGAACGGATGAACAGATGGACTGATGGATGATTAAGAAACAGATGCAGTGAAACCCAAGTAAGACCTAACACACCAGAGCAAGTACTCGGCATCTATTTATAAAAGTGAGAAACGTCAAATACTGTATGATATCACTGGTAGGTAGGATCTAACATATGACACATGAACTTATCAGTGAGATAGAAACAGACCCACAGACACTGAAAACAGACGCTGTTGCCAAGAGGGAGGGTGGTAGGGAAGGGATGGATGGGGAGTTTGGGGTCAGCAGATATAAACTGCTACATACGGAAGGGATAAAAAACAGGTCCTCCTCTTTAGCACAGGGAACTATATTCAATGTCCTGTGTTAAAGCATAATGGATTTATGTATATATATATATTATATATAAACACGCACACGTGGTATATATAACTGAATCACTTTGCTGTGCAGTAGAAACTACGTAACATTATAAACCAACTGCGCTCCAATAAGACAAAACTTTAAAAACAGAAAAGCCACAGACACCAAACCCCTACGGCAGAGCACGCTCTGCTGTTCGTGGCTCCGTGTCTTTGATTTTAAAAAGACCAGAGTCCAGCCCGCCGTCACTTCATCAAACTTCCACAGGAGGAGGCAATGATCGTGTCCGTGGAACAAATCTAAGTGGTATCAGTCATATGAATAGCAGGCAACACATCTACTATATGGCGGACAACTGGATCCTTCACTAAGAGTATGAGCTATATGTACAGAAAGGTTTTTATTTAGCTATCGACTGCTCTATTTCTAGTACCTGGCACATAGTAGGTACTCAGTAAATATTTGTTGAATTAATAAATTGTCTAATTTACTCAAGGGGCTCAGAGAGGTTGAGTAACTTGCCCAAAGTCACACTGCTACCAAATGGTAAAACCTGAACTATAACCCAGGATTTACGGAGGTCAAAGTCCATCCCACCATTTGCCTCTTAACCAAATGATGCAGGGAAATCACACTTTCCCATCTGTTCTTCATGAACATGGCACTGGGTCAGCCCCGTGGATTACTCATGCCAGAGAGAAACACAGCAGAAGTTCAAAGCCAAGGTGCTTTTCTCCATTTCTCCAGCTCAGACTTCTGCACAATGCTCTCATCTTTGGGGGAAAAACAAATTTATTTGAACTAAAATAAGCAGAGCTCATGAGAACTGATTGTCAAATTTTCAGGAATTTTTTGAGCCAGTTGTTTTAACAGTCGTTATTTTAAAATTAAACTCTACAAACTTACCGTGAAATAAACTGCATGAAAAGCAAAGATAACACATTCTCCAAATTAACCACGTCATAATTATTTACTGTATTTTACTATCTCTGCTCTGAAGGTTTCTATGCCCATTGTATTTGTGTGATGAAACTGCTTTCTGATGACATCTTACTGCTCATCTCTTCCAACTCCACCTTCAAAGATTTCACCTCTTTGTGAAGCTGGTAGCTTGCAATCAGGCATAGTGGGAGTGTTTACACCACGGAAACTGGCAACGGCTACAAACCTGTTCCTGCTTTTATTAGCACCCCGGAGAGACTGTCTTCACAGTTATCAGCATATTACAGCCTTGGATGTGGTCACAAACCAAAGGATGGCTTTATGATTCTCCTCTATACGCCAGGATGACTAAGAGAAAGCTGTCTTCACTCCAAAAGGACATTTCACCACAGGAAACAGCACCAGCTTTGGAATCTTTGAGCTCCCCTGTGAGAGGTAGAAAATTCAGTGCGCTTTCCTTTTGGGGTCCAGCTGCCTTGCTCATCTCGACAGGAGGGCCTCCGTGACCACAGGGTCCAGGTGAAGGGCTTTCCCACAGATACCCAGCTCCCTCGGGAAATATCAAAGCCCGGACCCCGGTAGTCATCGCCACCCATTCAGAGCAGGTCCTTCTGTCTCTAAAGAGCAATTGGCATGATGCCCGCAGCTTCACCCTGGGCCCCCTGCTGAGATGAAGTTGACTTAGCCATAGCCTCCTATCCACACTGCACACTCTTCACCTCTGCTTTCAGGGTCTCTGGTGGGTGTATCCAAAGTTTGAGTGGAGACATGCAAAGCAGAGAACAAAAGTGACAGGAGTCAGACTTGGGAAACAGGCCTGGCCCCGCCAACCACCTCATCTGCGTTTTACACCCTGAGAGTCCAGGAGGACCTTGCATTCGCTTTGCATTTCTTCCTCAGTGGAGCTGAGCGTCTGTGGAGAATCTCGGAGTGCCAGATACACGCATGCGTGCTCCGTCGCTTCAGTGGTTTCCGACTCTTTGCAACTCCATAGACCATAGCCCACCAGGCTCCTCTGTCCGTGGGATTTCTGCAGCAAGTATACTGGAGTGGGTTGCCATTTCCTTCTCCAGGAGATCTTCCCGACCCAGGGATCGAACCTGCGTCTCCTGTGTCTCCTGCATTGCAGGTGGATTCTTTTCCCGCTGAGCCACCGACGAAGCCCAGGTATGTGGTGGGCGCCTTAAAGGTAATCTTATTCAACCACTTTACACAGTAGGTATCATCAACTGCCTTAATTTACCAGGCGATGGAGGCTTGGGGCTGTTGAGCATCCTTCCCAAGGTCAAGCAGTCAGTGAAAAGCTAAAGCCCAAATTACAGCACTCTCTCTGGCTGCAGATGCATGTATGCTGCACTTGCCTGAAATAGTTACCCTAGAATAAACCTTGGGGAGTGCGTATGATTTCAGCAGTCAGGGTTGAGGAGAGGCTGCCAGCGGCATGATGTAGACTAGCATGAACTGAAAGAGGCAGGAAATCGTGGGGACCAGCAGAGAACTGAGGAGCTAGAGGTTCACACAGGAAGTGAACAGATCCGCGGGGATGGGAAAACGTGTGGACAGAGACGTGGTGAGAAAGGACGAGTGGGCATGAGGACGGACGAGTGGCCAGGCGTCAGGATGAAGGGGAAGTATGGGAAGGCGGAGGGACGGAAGAGCAGGCTGCAAACAGCAGATGGCGGGTGGAAGGACGGAAGGAAGGGCAGTGAATGGTGGAGGGATACGGCAAGGGATGAAGGAACGGACGGGAAAGAAACGGGGAAGGGAGGCACGAGGTGAGAGATGGGTGACGGAAGAACGGGTGGGCAGGGGGAAGAGTGGAGACTGAAAGGCAGGCGGTGGATGGACAGGCAGACGTGTGGACAGGCAGAACGGATGCTAGACGGGCATTAACAAGAGCACGTGGAAGGGCTAAGAGTGGACCTGAGCCAGTGGAATATTGAAAGTGTGGGCAGGTGGACGATAGAAAAGGGAGCTCAGACAGGGGGATGAATGAGCCCACGGGTGACTGGGTGGGGAGGAACACGGAAGAGCTTTCCAGGCCTTTGGGTTGAGAGATGCTGAGTGACGGGACAGATGAGCAGATGCGTGAGCAAGCGGAGAGCATCGTGATAGAGACAGAGAAGGAAGGGAGAGCAGACATGAAGGCCCGAAGGGCGGCTCGCCCGGCCGCGGGCACCGGGAACGGTCCGTTTGCAGAGGCGCCTTTTAAGGTCCCAGGGAAAGAAAGCCACACCCAGACGGGGACCAGGGGCCAACCGGAGACGGGGGACACAAGAAACGGACAGCCAAGCTGTCTCGGAGGCTCAGCCCCGGGCAGTGCCACCTGAGACCCTGGTTGAGAGCGGATTCTGCCCCCTGCCCCTACGCCCTCCCCCGACTCCCCGCCTCCCCGCGCCTGCCTCCAGCGCTGCGCACACAGCCTTTTCTTGGCAAGAGTTTCCCTGGAGTCGAGTGGTGGGGCCAGCCCGTTTGACCTTCTCTGTTCTTGGACATAATTGCTGTTATCCCAGATAATCGCTCTGAAATAACGCTGTCATTACACACCTTCGTGCTCCCTGGTCCATTTGTCTGAGAGCATCCCTGTCCCGGAGGGCAGGGATTGCAACGGAAGAGCCTCGGGGGTGTTTTCCTCTCTCCTCCCAGGCACCAGCTTGCCTTAACCCTCCCATCTCTGCTCTGGTCAACACGAAGCTCCGAAAACCAGGCAGACAGTCCCTCCAGGCAGGGACCGGACTCCTCTGGAGGCACCAGGAGCCTGGGGCTCAGACGTGGGGTCGGGGACCATGCCGGGCCTCTCCGAGGGGCGGGGAGCAGGTGGAGGCGGGAGAGGACCCCCAGAGCCCAAACCGAGAGCTGCGCAGGCAAAGGGGAGAGCCTGAAGTAGGGCCACGAGGAGACCCAGGCGGCACGTTCAAGGCGAGGACGGACCCTGCGCGGGCTCGGTCCCTGGAGGGAGGGTGAGTGTCACGAGCAGCCCCGTTCCCCCTTGTGGGGTGCAGGGCGGGGAACGTGCGGAGCGCTCCAAGGCACGGCCACGGTCGGGAGACCCGAACGGCTATGCCGGACACTCCCCTGTGCCCGAGGCACCACGCCTTTAAGCCAGAAGAGACGCGACACAGAGACGTATGCCAAGTCTGCGGAAGGGGTGAAGGTACGGACAGGGCCCACCCGAGGAGAGGACCCCAGCGTCCCAATTCCATTTCCATGGTCTCCCACCCAGCGGCAACGCTCCCAGGAGGGCTTGACCCCCGCCTGTCCACGAGCTCTCTCTCTGGGACCAGTCTGCTTGGAACACTGTCTTTGGGATTTTCCAGGCTTACACCTGAATCCTGGCCCAATCGCCAGGTAGCTGTGTGACTGAGGAAAGTGACTGAACCTCTCTGAACCTGTCTCCTTGTCTGCAAAGTGGGGATAACAGTCGCACTAACTCACAGGGTGGGTGATAACGCACATAATTGGCACAGCACCCAAGGCATAGGAATTGCTCAGTGAATGAAAAACGCAAGGGTCAGGACATGCACTGACCCTCCCACGCCCCAGCCCGCTCACCTGAAGCCTCGTCTCCTGCCAGGCCAGATCCTGGGTCCTGAATGGGTCTGCTGGGTCTCCCTTCCCACTGGCTTCCGTCTGGTTCAGCCTGTCACAGTAACTGCTCTTCAGCTCCACCTGGGGACCCCAGCCACACATGGCGGGGCCTGGAGTTTCCATCAGATCATCGAAAAAGCAAGAAAGTTCCAGAAAAACATCTATTTCTGCCTTATTGACTACGCCAAAGCCTTTGACTGTGTGGATCACAACAAACTGTGGAAAACTGTTCAGGAGATGGGAATACCAGACCACCAGACCTGCCTCCTGAGAAGTGAACGCGGGAGGAGAAGGGGATGACAGAGGATGAGATGGTTGGATGCATCACCGACGCAATGGACGTGAGTTTGAGTGAGCTCTGGGAGTTGGTGATGGACAGGGAAGCTTGGCGTGCTGCAGTCCATGGGGTCACAGAGAGTCGGACACGACTGAGCGACTGAACTGAACTGAACTGGAGTTTAAACAGACAAAAAGGACCCGAATCATGAGTCCTTCAGGCCAGGCAGCCTGGAGGTCACGGCCAGAGAGACCCACTGCGGAGGCACGTCAGGCAGTGTCCGGCCCGTAGGCCGGCTGACCGTCTGCAAAGAGGGGCTCCCAGCAGCTGGCTTGGCTCCCAGTCCACCTCCCGAGACTCTCAGAGCTTCCAAGCCTCTCCCGCCCTCTGCAGTTCCTGTGGCCGCATCACCCGTCTGGACTGGTTCCTAACACTCCGGCTTCTGGCAGCCTGGCCCGACTCCAGTTTCCGATTCGTCTCCGTGAACCGTGACCAGGTCAGGTGGGCAGAGACGACCGAGGTGGCGATGCAGGGAGTGTTCTCGACGTGGGGCACAGGGGCTCCCAAACCCAATGGCCCCTCCACTGTAAGCTGGACCCTCCATGGGCACCTTCCATCTCCCTTCATTACAACCTTCCATTTAAACGTGTCCTCTGACTTTGAAGAAATCATTGCCCCTGAACAGCTTGGCTCAGCCACCCAGGAGACGTACGAGGAAAAGCAGCAAGGCCCGAAAAGGCAGAGATCCTCCAGGATCTCAGAAAGAACTTAGGAAGAAGCCCAAGTCATCACAGTCTAGCCTCGGGGTTCTCCTCCTGCAGGAAGCCCTCCCTGATTTCAGTTCAGTTCAGTCACTCAGTCGTGTCTGACTCTTTGTGACCCCATGAACCGCAGCACGCCAGGCCTCCCTGTCCATCACCAACTCCCGGAGTTTACTCAAACCCGTGTCCATCGAGTCAGTGATGCCATCCAAGCATGTCATTGTCTGTCGTCCCCTTCTCCTCCTGCCCCCAATCCCTCCCAGCATCAGGGTCTTTTCAAATGAGTCAAGTGTTTGCATCAGGTGGCCAAAGTATTGGAGTTTCAGCTTCAGCATCAGTCCTTCCAGTGAATATTCAGGACTGATCTGCTTTAGGATGGACTGGTTGGATCTCCTTGCAAGTCCAAGGGACTCTCAAGAGTCTTCTCCAACACCACAGTTCAAAAGCATCAATTCTTCAGCACTCAGCTTTCTTTCAAGTCCAACTCTCACATCCACACATGACTACTGGAAAAACCATAGCCTTGACTAGATGGACCTTTGTTGGCAAAGTAATATCTCTGCTTTATAATATGTTGTCTAGGTTGGTCATAACTTTCCTTCCAAGGAGTGTCTTTTAATTTAATGGTTCCAGTCACCATCTGCAGTGATCTTGGAGCCCAGAAAAATAAAGTCTGACACTGCTTCCACTGTTTCCCCATGTATTTGCCGTGAGGTGATGGGATTGGAGGCCGTGATCTTAGTTTTCTGAATGTTGAGCTTTAAGCCAACTTTTCCACTCTCCTCTTTCACTTTCATCAGGAGGCTCTTTAGTTCTTCTTCACTTTCTGCCATAAGGGTGGTGTCATCTGCATATCTGAGGTTATTGATATTTCTCCCAGCAATCTTGATTCCAGCTTGTGCTTACTCCAGCCCAGCGTTTCTCATGATGTACTCTGCATATAAGTTAAATAAGTGGGGTGACAATATACAGCCTTGACGTACTCCTTTTCCTATTTGGAAATAGTTGTTCCATGTCCAGTTCTAACTGTTGCTTCCTGGCTTGCATATAGGTTTCTCAAGAGGCAGGTCAGGTGGTCTGGTAATCCCATCTCTTTCAGAATTTTCCACATTTTATTGTGATCCACAGAGTCAAAGGCTTTGGCATAGTCAATAAAGCAGAAATAGATGTATTTTCTGGAACTCTCTTGCTTTTTCAATGATTCAGCGGATGTTAGCCATTTGATCTCTGGTTCCTCTGCCTTTTCTAAATCCAGCTTGAACATCTGGAACTTCACAGTTCACATACTGTTGAAGCCTGGCTTGGAGAATTTTGAGCCATTACTTTGCTAGCATGTAAGATGAGTGCAATTGTGCAGTGGATTGAGCATTCTTTGGCATTGCCTTTCTTTGGGATTGGAATGAAAACTGACCTTTTCCAGTCCTTTGGCCACTGCTGAGTTTTCCAAATTTGCTGATATATTGAGTGCAGCACTTTCACAGCATCATCTTTCAGGATTTGAAACAGCTCAACTCGGATTCTATCACTTCCACTAGCTTTGTTCGTAGTGATGCTTCCTAAGGCCCACTTGACTTCACATTCCAGGATGTCTGGCTCTAGGTGAGTGATCACAGCACTGTGATTATCTGGGTCATGAAGATCTTTTTTTGTACAGTTCTTCTGTGTATTCTTGCCCCCTCTTCTTAATATCTTGTGCTTCTGTTAGGTCCATGCCATTTCTGTCTTTTATTGAACCCATCTTTGCATGAAATGTTCCCTTGGTATCTCTAATTTTCTTGAAGAGATCTCCAGTCTTTCCCATTGTATTGTTTTCCTCTATTTCTTTGCACTGATCACTGAGGAAGGCTTTCTTATCTCTCTTTGTTATTCTTTGGAACTCTGCATTCAAATGGGAATATCTTTCCTTTTCTTCTTTGCTTTTTGCTTCTCTTCTTTTCACAGCTATTTGCAAGGTCTCCTCAGACAGCCATTTTGCTTTTTTGCATTCCTTTTTCTTGGGGATGGTCTTGCTCCCTGTCTCCTGTACAATGTCATGAACCTCCATCCATAGTTCATCAGGCACGCTGTCTATCAGATCTTGTCCCTTAAATCTATTTCTCACTTCCATTGTATAGTCATAAGGGATTTGATTTAGACCATACCTGAATGGTCCAGTGGTTTTCTCCACTTTCTTCAACTTCAGTCTGAATTTTGCAATAAGGAGTTCATGATCTGAGCCACAGTCAGCTCCTGGTCTTGTTTTTGCTGACTGTATAGAGCTTCTCCATCTTTGGCTGCAAAGAATATGATCAATCTGATTTCAGTGTTGATCATCTGGTGATGTCCATGTGTAGAGTCTTCTCTTGTGTTGTTGGAAGAGGGTGTTTGCTATGACCAGTGCGTTCTCTTGGCAGAACTCTATTAGCCTTTGCCCTGCTTCATTCTGTACTCCAAGGCCAAATCTGCCTGTTACTCCATGGTTTAAACCTGCCCAGTTAAGACTGGAGTAGCTCCCATGATTTGGGCAGTCACAGTGAATCTTGGTACTTGGGGCTGCCTGAGTGTTAACTCACTCAGTAACCTCGCTGTGTGTGGTGCGAAAACCAGCCCAGAGAGGCAGGTCGCGCACTCCAGGTCACAGGGGTCGCGCACTCCAGGTCACAGAGGGGCGCGCACTCCAGGTCACAGGGGTCGCGCACTCCAGGTCACAGGGGGGCGCGCACTCCAGGTCACAGGGGTCGCGCACTCCAGGTCACAGGGGTCGCGCACTCCAGGTCACAGGGGGGCGCGCACTCCAGGTCACATGGGTCGCTCACTCCAGGTCACAGGGGGGCGCGCACTCCAGGTCACACGGGGCGCGCACTCCAGGTCACACGGGGCGTGCACTCCAGGTCACAGGGGGGCGCGCACTCCAGGTCACAGGGGGGCG
>SNSB01004286.1:1965911-1995893 GCA_012922965.1 Capreolus pygargus
CACTCCAGGTCACACGGCTCTGGGAGGTTGGGTGGGATTCCCACCAGACTCCGAAGCCGTGCTTTCGCCCCCAGGCCGCGTCGCCCATCACGTCACTCCTTGACGGTGCATCTTTCTGTGTTTGCAGCGGGTTTCTTGGTGACGGAAAACTGTGTCAGTTTTCTGCCATTATTCTATCATCTCCAGGAGGCTGGGAGGTCTCCCAGGGCCAGGACTGACCTCACCAGGCCAGGAGCTCCTCGAGGGAGGAAGCTGTGCCCCTCGTCTCAGACCGTCAGACCAGCCCCTTGCAGAGGGATCTGTGCCCCCGTCGCCAGCCTGGAGCCCAGCTCACCCTCCACACGCAGCCCCGCCCTGCTCAGCCTGCCTTCTGCAGCCCCCCACCTGTCAGTCACTTCATGACGGAGGGGTGGGGACCCCACCTCCCCCTCCCGGCACCTGGCCCGCTGAGGTCTCTTCCCTGGGGCCTCCTCCTGGGGCTTCTCTCTTCAAGACAAGCATCACATCCATCATCTCATGAACAGGTGCCATCCACGGCCATCCCCAGGCTCCCCAAGAGCTGGAACCAAAGAGAATCCACCCCCTCGCTCCGGGCAGCATGGCCCATGGTCCAGCCAAGTCCTCCCTCCAAAGGCGGCCCAGAGCCCATGCCTGGACCAGGCCGCGGGCAGGGCAGAGGGTTGGGAGGCTTGCCTGCCCCTGGCCCCACCCCGAGGAACCGAGAGGAGCCCTCACTGCCCCACCGACACTGCTTTGGACCCACACTTTGGAGTTCCACTCCCAGGCTTAACTGACCAGCTGCGTGGTCTTTGCAAGTCTCCCCTCCGCTCGGCCCCCGAACTCCATCCCCACCTGGGCCCTGCCCCCCACTCGGCAGTCTGGGAGTCCCCGTCTGCAGAACGGAAATGTCACCCCGGTCACCCTTCCCCTCGCGGGCTGCTTCAGAGGATGGACCAAGCCGTGGGCAGAGGACCAGAGGCTCCTGCCCAGCTGGGAGGCCAGCCTCCCTGCGCCCCAGGCAGATGGTCCTCGCAGGTGAGGCAGGAAGCTTGACTGTGAGGGCGGTACCCAGGGGTCATGCCACCTTCTGTATCCTGGGTCTTTCTCATGCACCGGAGTCAGATATTCTTGAATTCAAATCCTGCCTCTGATATCTATGAAAACATAAAATGTTTATAACCCTTGACCTGCAGTCCCGCTTCTAGAATCCATCCTCAGACATTAAAGCACCATTAACGATGGGCGTCCCTCGCAGGGTAGCTATCACAGGATTGTAAGCGCAGAAACCTTGAAATGGTGGGGAGGAGCATTCAAAGGACGGATTGAACCCTGGAGATCATGCTGTCAGCCACTTGAAAACTATAAAAGTTGTAGCCTATATCCATCACATCGACCTGAGGTGTTCAGAATACATTTTCAAGCAAAAGGATACCATTAAGGAAAACACACATTAAAGAAAAAGTTATGGAATAGCATACCTGCATCCCACATTTCGCCCAGTGCCTCTCTGTACGTGTGTGTACATTTGTATGTATTTATAGGTCTGCAAGGACCACCGAAGCCTAAGACGGGAAGCCGATGTGAAGGACAGAAGACAAAGCAAGATGAGGCAGTCTAATCATATTCACATACATTAGCATTTGCTTAAACTGTCTTAATGAGGATTTGTTTAAAAAACAAAGCAACGGCAATTTTTAAAACTCCCATCCCTGTCACCGCTTTACAGTGGGACGTGGGCACACCACGCTGACGCGCCTCGGCTTCTTCATCTGCAAGATGGAAATAATTTTATAAGCTAACAATGTCCGTCTTGTAGGTTCACTGGGTGGGTTGAAGAGACCATGGCACAGAGCAGGTCCGTTTCCCCTCTGTGGGAAGTGGGAGGGGAGAAGGGGAAAGTCATACCTCTGCACCCAGCGGCCCGGCTCACACAGGGCAATCTCTGCGACTGATGTGGGGAAGACTCTGCCTTCATCCCCCTGCCACCCTTCCCCAGATGTTGGAAAGGCTAAGCAGCCTCCATCATTTTGCAGCAGAATGACCTAGACAAATGCCCATCCTGCTCTGAGATCCAGTGGGCACCCCCACCCCCGGGGAAAAGACAGTTATCTCCCCCTGGCCCCCTAGGCATGCACCCCCCAACCATTCCTAGCCTCCCTGAGAGGCCCGAGTGACCTCAGGGACGGGCAGGCTCTGCAGCGGGGCCTCTGGATAGTACCTGAGTGAGGGGAGGGCCGGGCTCTCGTTACACTGAAGCTCACAGCTCTGCCTGAATGTCTGGAACCAGCCAGCGTTTCCAAGGGCGCTTTGCAAACACTCGTGCAGGCTGCTGCCCTTGGGGAATTGGGTTAACCTCTGGGCTTCTGCCTGGAGGAGCAGAGAGACTTGTTGGATTCCACCAGGGAGGGGCCTTCCCTGCTGCCTCAGACAGTAAAGAATCTGCCTGCAATGCAGGAGACCCAGGTTCGATCCCTGGGTGGGAAAGATGCCCTGGAGAAGGAAATGGCCACCCGCTCCAGAATCCCCTGGACAGAGAGCCTGGTGGGCTACGGCCCGTGGGATCGCAGGGTCACAGGGCTGAGCGACCGACACTTTCACCGTAGGCAGGGCGGGAGGGAGGGTGGGGAGGGGGCAGGGAGGAAGAGGAGGGGAGCAGAGAGGAGGCGCGAACGAATTCCTGGAGACCTGAGAGCGTGTGGGTGCCCCTGAGGAGGAGCCAGCCGGCCGAGCGCCCACTGGACGCTGCCCCCGTGGAGGGCCCGTGTGGACGGATGCTGACGGCAGGCACAGGATGCCGCCTGCCGGCGCCACGATGCCTCCGGAACTCGGGGCCCTGAGGAGCAGAGAGGGACCGCAGCCCTGAGTCAAACCAAGCGTGAACTCGAAAGGACTGAATTTACCTGGAACTGTCTGAGATTACATCTTCTGCCCTAGGCAGAAAGGGAGCTTGGGACAGAAATTCTGTTCAGTGACAGAAAAATAAAGTCACAGTGCCTGGCACACCACACCAGGTGGCTTAGAAACTCCTCTTCTACACAGCTCCGGGATTTGAAAATAATAGAGGCGCCCCAGACACCCACCCTCGCAGCCTCCCCCGGGCCCCACAGGGAGGTTCTGGAAACAGTTTGAAAACTTCTCCCCCGGCCCGGGGATGGGGTGTGGAGCGGAGGATGGCCGCAGGCCGCCCACCCTTGCTCTTGGGGAGCCCCTCTTGCCCAGGTTTGCATTGTCACCGCAGATCAGAGCAGACGGCGGCCCTGGGGACTGTCCCAGGAGCAGGACGTGGGCGCGCACCTCCGCTCGGAACCTGGGGAGGACATGCCAGGGCTCCTATAGTAGCTCCGCCTTCCCGGATGCTGTGGCTGCCCAGGGCTGGGTTTCCCCGCCGTGGCGCTGTTGAACTTGGGGCTGACCGTTCTGCACTGCGCGGCTTTCCTGTGCATCACAAGAGGCGGTCATCAGCCCCTCTGGCCTCTCCCCACAGGCCTGTAGCATTGCCCAGCCTCCAACGATAACCATGCATCGCAGATGACCCCGGGGAGCCAAGTCCTCCCTGCCCCAGCTCCCCCGTGCTCAGCATCCCTGCTCTAAATGATCCTTCTGGTCTCTTGATGGTTTTCTAGAAGGTTCTCCAGGTCAGGGTTGCTCACCTAAGCCCCTCAAAAGCCTGGTACCCAGTCACTTGATGGAATCCTTTGGACAGGTGGGAACGTCTGGGTCTCGGCCAGTCCATGTGATTATGTGAGGGGAAGCTGCCCACGTGGACCTGGCCATCTGTCCCAGGAAATTCCTACAAGGAACCACGTGCTATCAGGGCCAGCATGGGGCCTGGAGCAGCAGAGCCATTCCAGGGACGCCCAGGAGATAAACCCCAAGGCCGGCCCTCCGACCCTGCAGGGGAGGGCTGGTGGGAGGACAGGCCCCTGATGTGTCTGGAGGGGGTCTTCCCAGCCCCTCCTGAGCCCAGGAGATGAGTCCCTGAGCATCAACCAGGAGCCAAGGCCCTGTGAGCAGGGGACCCCGGCCCTGGCAGCCCACCCAGTGAGACAGAAGGGGTGGTGACGTAAACCCCACAGGCTCCAGGAAGCCTGATTTGGATGAGCTGAGTTGGGGAGAGGCCAGCCAATGGGGAGGAGACACGGGCCCGGCCACACTTTTGAGCTGGCCGTCAGGATCCGCTGCGTGGCTCCAGGCTCCCACCTGCCCGCCATGCTCCCCACCGCACCCACCCAGGAGCAGCATGTAGCACAAGAGTTGAGCGCCGGGCTCAGCCACGCCTTCCACATGCATCCCCGGCAGTCTCTGGGTCCCAGCTGCATGCTGGGCATGGGGACCCAAGATGACCAAGATCCAAGGCTTGGGCTCCGGGGGAATGTCAGGGAGAAAGGCGTGTGGGCCACTCTTAGGTCTTAAAAAAAAAAAAAAAAACCTTTAGGGAAAAAAGAAAGAAAGAAAGAAAATTATAACCTCCAATGTAAAATTAAAGTTTCCTCAAGATATTATTTTAGAAAAAAAAAAACAGAACTAAGAAGGGGGCCGTGGGATACAGGGAACGCCTGATCTCAGACCGACAGCTCCCGAGCTACCTGGATGCCCTTCAGGGTCGCTAAGTCATCACATCCCCAAGGTCGTCCGCACTCTGCCCGCTAACCGCCCCTCCTCCTGCTTCGCCATCGCAGGGTGGGACCGCCTCAACCCTGGACCCCAGGCGCGGGCCGCGGCGGAGCCTGTGGGTGCCGCCTCCCCATCACTGCTCCGTCTGGTCGGGGGCCAAGTCCTGCCGACTCCAGTCCTCACACGTCTCTCGAGTCTAACTCTCTGCCACGCCCAGGCCCAGGACACAGCTGAGCTCCTGTGACGTTCGCAGTCTTCCCAGCCTCCAGGAAGGATGCAGAACATACAGTTAAACTGCCTGGGCTCAAAACCTAGCTTCACCATAAGCTATTAGTTGTGGGATATTGAGCAAGTTTTCCAACCTTTCTCAACTTACTTGTCTTTAAAATTTGAACATAATTATTAGAGAAACACAAAAAAACCACAGTGAAGTTCCGCTTCACACAGTGGTCAGAACGGCCAGCATTAAATAGCATACAAACAGCAAATGCCGGAGGGGGTATGGGGGAAAGGGAGCGCTCCTACACTGTTGGTGGGAATGCAGATTGGCGCAGCCACCATGGAAAATCACATGGAGGCTCCCCCAAAAAACCAAAACAGAGCTGTCACGTGCTCTGGGTTTCCCGGGTGGCTCGGTAGGGAAGGAATCTGCCTGCAACGTGGGAGACCTGGGCTCGGCCCCTGGGTCGGGAAGACCCCCTGGAGGAGGGCGGGGCAGCCCACTCCAGCGAGCCTGCCTGGACAGCCCCACAGACAGAGGAGCCTGGCCGGCTGCAGTCCACGGGGCCACAGAGAGACGGACACGCCTGACCGACAGAGCACAAACACACACGCACTCGACTCAACAGCCCTGCTTCCAGGCGCGTATCTGGGCAAAACTGGGATTTATAGAGATACATGCAGCCCTGTGCTGGTGACAGCGCGGCTTACAGTGGCCAGGACGCGGAAACGACGTGCCCGTCCATCGACAGGTGAATGAACAGAGACGATGTGGTGTTCACGTGTCAGGTCAGTGCGGTCCCCCCGTCGTGTCCGACTCTCCAAGTCCACGGACCGCAGCACGCCAGGCCTCCCTGTCCATTGCTTCCCAGTCCCCAGCTCCCGGCGTCCACCCAAACTCATGCCCATCGAGTCGGTGATGCCGCCCAACCATCTCATCCTCTGTCGTCCCCTCCTCCTCCCGCCTTCAATCTCTCCCAGCATCGGAGTCTTCTCAAATGAGTCAGATTTTCGCATCAGGTGTCCAAAGGACTGGAGTTTCAGCTTCAGCATCAGTCCCTCCAATGAACACCCAGGACTGATTTCCTGTAGGATTGACTGGTTGGATCTCCCTGCAGTCCAAGGGACTCTCAAGAGTCTTCTCCAACACCACAGTTCAAAAGCATCAATTCTTTGGGGCTCAGCTTTCTTTTAAGTCCAACTCTCACATCCATACATGACCACTGGAAAAACCACAGCTTTGACTAGACGGACCTTTGTTGGCAAAGTAATGTTTCGCTTTTTAAAATGCTGTCGAGGTTGGTCACAACTTTTCTTCCAAGGAGAAAGCGTCTTTTAATTTCATGGTTGCAGTCACCATCTGCAGTGATTTTGGAGCCCCCCCGAAAAAAGTCTGTCACTGTTTCCACTGTTTCCCCATCTATTTGCTATGAAGTGATGGGACCAGATGCCATGATCTTAGTGTTCTGAATATTGAGTTTTAAGCCAGTTTTTTCACTCTCCTGTTTCACCTTCATCAAGAGGCTCTTTGGTTCTTCTTGACTTTAGTTCTTTTAAATCACTTTACTGCACATCAGAAGCTAACACAACATTGTAAGTCAACGATACTTCAATTAAAAATTAAAAATAAATTAGCATAGTAATAGTACCCACATTATAGGGTTGTTCAGAGGATTGAGTTAATATATATGAAGAAGTTGTAACTGTGCCTAACACATAATAAATGAGCAATAGCTAGCAACTGTTATCTTTCCTCACTCCATCCTCTCTGAGCAGCTGGAGTGATCTTCCTAATCTGCAAATCTGCCGTCATCTCCCATGGAAAGTGCTTCCCACTGGACCCTTCACAACCGTGATTCCACTAAGCACTTGTATTAGGTATCAACTGCTGTGGAACAAATTATCCCAGAAGGTAGGTGGCTTAAAGCAATGAGAAACATCCATGATCTCACCCAGGTTCTGGGGGTTCAACTCAGCTGGGTGTTTCTAACTCTAGGTCTTTCTTGAAGCTGCAGTCGATGTGTCGACTGGGGCGGGTGGCCACAGGCAGACTTGCATGGGGCTGAAGGATGCACTTCTCAGATGACTCACTCACATGGCTGTTGGCTGAAGGCCTCAGCTGCTCAGCACAGGGTCTTCCCAAAGGGCTGCCTGAGAGGGCAGCAGGCTGCCCCAGGCAAGTGAGAAGCCACTCTGCCTTTCAGGATCCAGCCTCGGGGTGACCTCCCACCACTCCTGCCCTCTTCCTTCAGGAATGCACCCCAGCCCAGTGCAGTGTGGGAGAAGCCTACGCAGGATACAGGACACTGCTGGCTCCCACGCCACAGCCTTCCCCACCCCGCCGCTCTCAGGCAGTGCTGCTGGAACAGGAACTACTGCATTTCCTGGCTCTGCCCTTGCAAAGCCTCTGAGTTTTCGCACATGCTGTTCCCTCTGCCTGGAAATCTTTTCCTTCACATCTCAACCTAGCCAAGGTCCACTCATGTTTCAAGATTCAGATAAGGACTTTCTTTCTAGAAAATGTCTCTTAATTCTCTCAGAAGATTCTTCTGAAAGAATCTGCCTGCAATGCGGGAGACCCAGGTTCAATTCCTGGATCAGGAAGATCCCTGGAGAAGGGAATGGCTACCCACTCCAGTATTCTTGCCTGGAGAATTCCAGGGACAGAGGAGCCTGGTGGGCTACATCCATGGGATCACAAAGAGTCAGATATGACTGAGCAGCTCACACGTTCACTTTCACTCCACTGTGTTCTAAGCACTGGTGCTAAATGCTTCACACGTAGTAACTCGTTTGGTCCCCTAACAGCTCCACGATGTGGGGATTAATTTACAGATGGTGGAACTGAGGCTCAGAGAAAGTGACTTGCGTGAGGTCATCCAGCTGGGAAGAGGCAGAGTCCAAAGTTGAACCCCAGTTGTCTGACTCTTATCCATTATTAACACAGCGCTGGTCTCTCTGCTTAACCATAAGCTTTAGGGGGGATGGAATTGTGACTGGTTTGTCTCTGTGTCCAGGGCCTAGGACACTCCTGGACTATGACAGAGAAGAAAGGGCTTAAGAGGAACAAAGAAAGGAAATGAAGGGAGGGAGGCATCAGGCTCTGAGCTGGGCCTGATGGGTGAAGGTTCAAGTCAGGAGGCTGAGCAGACGGCCTGGGTCCACCCGGGTCCAGTTCATCCTCCTCCCAGGAGATGGTGGGATTCCCAAGGACCCGGCCTGTTCTCTGATCCCCTCCCCTGGTGGGAGAGGGAATGAGCCCTGCCTCATCACACGCACCCCTGCATACTTGCATAGGACTGGTTCTTCATTTTTATGTCTGCTCAGGCACTTGTTCTATTAAAGAAATAATTTAATTAACTCCAAGAAATGCAATTAATTTTAATTGTTCATGATAATTCATTGTTTAATACCCTATTAATAATTATAAAAAAATCCTAATGCCCAGTTGCTGTCCTATAAAAGGATAATTAAACACTCGTATGGGAGACACTTCATTTTCAAGGGCTTCAACAGCATTTCAGCCTCGGGAGCACAGCTTCCTTGACTCAACCAGAACTGTGCTCGTGTGGAGGCTCCCAAAGGTGGTGACTTCTTAATTCTTAAGATTCATTTTACCTTGGAGAAGGACGAGGTGGCCCAGAAGTTGGCAAAGAGTTTTCCAGCAGGTGGAGAGCTGCTGCACTGGGGTGGGCGCTGGGGGAATCTGAAGAGGTTCCCTGAGTTTCCCTCTAAGCCAGAGCAGGCCTGTCCTGACCTGGTCACACAGCACCTCTGTGACCTTGATGAGCAGTCAGTTAGGCAATTAACACACATTCGTGAGCATGTCCCATGTCCTCTGTCTCCCATGATTCTTGATAGTGGGGCCAGGTTAGTGGTCAAGACGGGCAAAATGATGCCCTGGTGAAGCTTACATTCTGGAAGCGAGGGTTAGACTATGGATGGATGGATGGATGGGCAAGTAGATGCATGGATGGATGGGTGGATGGATGGAAGGTTGGGTAAATGGATAAATGGATAGATGGATGATGGACGGACAGGTCGATGACTGACTGATGGTTGGATGATGGATAGATGGATGGCTGGATTAACAAATACATGATTAAGCACATTCTGTGCTCTGAAGACGCATAACTTGGGAGTTGCAGTGTAAGTTTTATCTGGGGCAAAATGAGGACTGCAGCCCAGGAGGCAGCATCTCAGATAGCTCTGAGAGACTGCTCTGAGGAAAATATAACAGGGTAGATAAAGCAAGAATTAGCAGGGAGGAATGCCTATTAGCCAGACAGGCCATGAAAGGCTTTCTGAGGAGGTGACTTTTGCCCTGAGATCGGCATTTTGACACAGAGTCCGTCTTACAAAGATCTGTGGGAAATTATTGCAGCCAGAGGGAAGAGCAAATGCAAAGACCCTGGGATGGGGGTAAGCCTGCAATTTTTGAGAGATATCAGGGTGGATGGAGTGGCTTGGGCAGAGACAGGAGGAGAATGGTGGGTGATGAGGCAGGAGAGGAAGCTGGTGACTCGATTGTGCAAGACCTTGTAGGTCACGGATCAGCAAACTCCAGTCCCGGGGCCAAATCCAGCCCGCTGCCTTTCTTGTGAATAAAGTTTTATTGGAACACCGCCACGTCTATCTATTCACCTCTGAACTGTGGCTCCTTTTGTGCTTCGGTTTCTTTTTTTTCTTTTTGGCATGGTTGCAACAAAGACCATATGGTCCACGAAACCAAAAATATTTACTATCTGATTCTTACAGAAAAGGTTGTCGACTCCTGTTGAAGGGATTTTATTCTAACTGCAGGGGAACCCCGGAGGGTCCTAAGCAGGGAGTGCCATGGTCTAACTTGTATTTTTAAACCTTCGCTCTGGCAGCTGGGTGGAGAGAAGGCTGGAGGGGCGGCGGGCAGGCAGCCGCTAGAAGGGGGCTTGCGGCCTTGCTTCTCGATGGCAGGTGGCTGCCACGCAGAGGCCAGGCGGGAACAGCAGGCCACCAGGAGCCCCGCCGCCTTCCGGGGAGAGGCGACAGGAACTGCTACAAGGGCTGGGGCCATGGAGAAAGGATCTGAGCTGGGAGGTCTTCAGACGCTTCAGCTGACAAGCTTCCTGATGGACTGAAATCCATCAGTCCCTATCCTGAAGCTGCCTCATGAGGGGCTGATATGTGACGTTTCCCCAAGCTGGGGCTTGGCGTCCCCTTACTGACAGTGGGGAGGTTGGTCCGGATCTCCAAGGGCCCGTTCAACTTGACCTTCCTGAGTGCCTCGGTCCACCTGGGAAGCTGAGTCCGGAGCAGTCATGCCAACCCTTGGTCCAACCTTGCCTCCCACCGCCTCCCGCCTGCCACGGGAGCCGGAGGACAGGGAGGGGCAGGCTGGGCAGTTAGGGCGGCCAGGCTGGAGCTGACCTCGGAGGGCGGGGAGGGCGTGGCGGGACCAGGCAGAGCTGCAGCCTCGGGCCAGGGATTCAGTGCAGAGAGGAGGCGAGTGTTAGAGCTCCACCCGAACCTCTCAACTCCAGAGACATCCAGGGAGCCGTCCTTCGTCCATTCTAGAACACCTGTTGAGACGCTTCCGCGGATACAGCGGTGAATAAAGCATACAAAAACCCCTGCCCTCACAGAACGCTCAATTCCACAGAAACACTTGGAACACCGCTTGTGTGCCAGGAGCTGTGTGCCCTGCCTGGGGCTCCCATGCTGGCAGCAAACCACCGCCCGTCACCACCGCCCCGCGTGACGCCCAAGAGGCAGGACGCGGCCCAGGGCGTCTCCCGGAGCGCACGTGTCGCCTGCGCTGAAGGCCCTCAGCAGACATTCGGCCCCAGGATGCAGGCCGAGAAACTCAGGCCAGTCCCCCTCAGGGCCTTTATCAGGCTCACGGGGGCAGAGAACAGAACCGGAACCTGGGCCTCCCGGTGTCATTAGCGTCCCCACACCCCCTCAGCCTGGGGCAGCCAGCACCTCATCTGAGAGTCCACGAGTCCCTGCTGGAGGGAAGTCTGTGAGTTTGAAACATCCATAAGGAGGCAAAATCGCACCCCACCCCAAGCCTGCCCACCCACCCAGCACGGCTGCCTCAGCGGTCAGAGGCAGCTCACCGTTCATCCACAGGCGTCTGTCTCGCGCTCCAGGGCCCTGGCTGGGGTGGAAGCCGCTCCAGTTTCCAGGCCCTTGGGGAGACTGCTCGGCATTGGAGCCCACAGTAGCCAAAGAGCCCCCAGATAAGCTGGTGTTCAGGCCTCCTGTGCCCCCACCCCAGACGGAACCCTCTACCCACCGCCCCCACAGAGCCTGCCCAGGGTGTCCGGGGAGCAGGAGAGAACCGGGGAAGGGATCCGCTGAAGGGTGACCCGGGTGCGCTCAGCTCAGGGCTGCCTGCTCTGGGGAGGCCAGCGGAGCCTGCCTCCAGGGGTCTGGTCTGGCTGCAGCTTGCAGAGAGAAGAAGCCGGGGGCTGGCCCAGGGCCTGTTGCTCGGACAGCCAGTCGTCCCTGTGTGAGCACCTGCAACATCCAGGTGAGGCGGCCGGGGCGCAGAGGCGCGGGGGACGGTGTCCTTAGACGGCCAGAGAGGCGGGGCGTCAGACACAGAGACAGAGACACAGAGGAGGGCGCTGTAACACGCGCGTGCACACACACAGACACACACACACACATGCACACACACAGAGACACACACACACATATATGCGCACATGCACACACACACAGGAACCCAAGCTCCCTGGAATCCCACCCCCATCCGTCCATCCCAGGCTCCAGAGGGGAAAGGCAGATTTGCCCTCTGGAAAGGGACCAGGTTGGGGGGCCCCCAGGGCTCTTCACCGTGTCCCTGCCCTTGAAGTAAACCCCGATCCCACTCCTTTCAACGCAGAGAACGGGTCTGAAGGGCGGGCTCTGGTCCCGCCCGCCTCCTCCACCTGCTGGTGGTGTCTGGGCTGCGGAGAGGGAGCTGGGGGCATGCGGGCCAGGGGCTGGCTCAGGGGGAGAACGAATGACACCCCCATGGCGCCCCAGGCCCCGAGTGTAGCCCACCCCCACCCTGCCCCAGAGATCACCAGGTGGAAGCAGGGCTGAGAGATTCGGGGACACAGGCTGGCATCTCCTAGATACCTACTGAGTGCCTGGCGCTGCTCCAAGGCACCGTCTCCAAGAATCTCCTTGAAATGCCCCGGGTAGGCCTTCTTCCGTCGATGGGGCCCCCACCCTCCCACCCTCCCGGACTTCCACAAACGCTTGGCAATCCTGCCGTTCTGTGCGGACACAGGAGCAGTGGGGGCGGTCTGAGCCCTGAGGAGTCCTGGGGAGAGTGTCCTCTGCTGGGGGTCAGGCACAGCCATCTCAGAAGGGGGCACGGAGCGGACCCCCCGCTGCCTTGGGAGACAATGCAAGGGGTGCCATCTGCCCCCGCCGCCCCCAGTGGGAGTGCCCGAGACAAGGGCCCCGCATCTTTCTAATTTCCACAGAGAAGCCAGTGCAGCGGCTGCATCTCCACCCTGAGCACTTAAATACACAGTTTACTTGAAGGAATTACACACTGCCGGCTGCTTTTAAAATAGAGAAAAGACCCCCCGCAGAACTGTTTCCTTTCCCCCCGCGGCGTCTTCAGCAGAGAATCTGGCCAACCTTCTAATTGCGCCGTCTGTGCGGGGGAGGGCTGGGCCTCCTCCACTCGCCCCCCCGCCTTGCCGCCTTCAGTTCCACATCCCCACCTGCACGGCTCTTGCTGCCTGGCCTCCCTCTCTGACCCCACAGCTGCCGGGCCCGGCCCTGCTCGTGGCCAGACGCCTGGGCCCTTGACGCTCCTCATTTTAACACACACAGCGTTAGCCTCTCAGCCCCTGAATCGGGTCCACAGGGTCTCTTCTGGTTGCTCAGAAAGGAAAGAGTCTGCCTGCAGTGCAGGAGAGCTAGTTCAATCCCTGGGTTGGGAAGACGCCCCAGAGAAGGGAATGGCAGCCCACTCCAGTGTTCTTGCCTGGAGAATCCCATGGACAGAGGAGCCTGGCGGGCTGCAGTCCACGGGGTCGCAGAGTCAGACACGACTGAGCGGCTATCACTCTCACTTTCAGGATCTCTTTTTATTCTGCCTCGCAGAATCTTCTGGAAGCCAAGCCCAGGGACCTTTTGCTGCCCCATAAGCAAGAGGCTCTCGAGGCTCCAGAGTCCCAGCTGTACTTCCTGCTCTCCTGATCACCGTCTGGACCTTGTGGACCGGAACAGGCCTGGGTTCTGAGCCAGGCTCCTCCCCTCCTGGCCGGGTGACACAGGCGAAGCTGCTTGACCTCTCTGAACTTGCGATTCCTCCCTAAGAAAAACAGAACACTCCATCTTCTCCTATTCTCCCAACCACCTTTCTTTCTCGGGGTTCCCTCCAAAGCAGACAAGGACTTGGGTGCAGGTCAGTTATGAAGGAGGTGATCCCAGGATACCACGTGCCCAGCAAGGGGGTCTGAAGGGAGAGGAAGGGGGAAGAGAGGCCACGAAGGTGAGCGCTGAGCACGTCCCCGGGAGAAACGGGCCCCACGCCACCGGGGCCCTCCGGGAGACTGCATGGGGCACACTCAGGACTGCCGCCCCTCACGGACGGGCGAGGAAGCCGCCTGTGCACCAGCCGCCGCCCCCGCTGGGACACTGATGCCCAGGTGAGGGCTGGCAGTGTGCCTGGGGGTGTCTGCCCGCACCCTAGGGAAGCACACGCCCCTCACCTCCAGTGGCTGGCACGGCAGCGAACACACAGCGGACGCGCCACGAACGGCTGCTCAGCTGCCCCACTGCCCACCAAGCAAACCTCTTATCTCATTACGGTTAGGACTAGCGGCAATGCCTGTGAGCTTTAGGCTGGGTACCGCGTCCCAGGCCACCAGGCCACTCTCCCCACGCAGCCTGGAGCCAAGGAGAGCCGAGAGCAGGGTCATAGCCCCTGAGGAAGCAAACCTCCAGCTTCTCCTCCCTTGGGCTAGGCCGGCTTTCCCTGCCCGACTGCCCCTGCCCCGGGGATCTGTCTACAGCCTGTCTCCTGCCCTCCCATCCCTAGTCTGATCGGCCTCTCCCATTGGGCCGCCTGCTGTGAAGGCTGGTTCTCCCCTGGGGGGAGCTCCACTTTCCCCGCCCCGGGCAAGCCGGCTCACAGCCGGGCCCCCTCCCACTCCCGGTGACAGGGGGGCCTTGCGTGGCCCCCACCTGGGCAGGGGCTGGTCAGCAGCGCACTGACTCCTCACTCCCCCGCTTCCTCCTGTTTCAATATTCGCTGACACCTCCCCGGGCCCGAGAGTTCCTGCCTGGAGTCTGAGCATCTGTGGTCCAGCTCCTGACTCACCCAGGGTAGAAGAGGACCCAGACAGAGCTGGACAGGCTGGCTCGAGCCGCTCTGAGCGCTGACTCGCCTTTGCCATTGGCATCAAACAGGTAGACAGAGCTCTGCAGTCCCTGTTACCTGGACCCTCTGAGATGTCCCAGGCCTTGATCACACCCTACAGGCCAGACTGCAGACCCCCCGCGCTGACTGGTCAGAGGAAGGGGAAAGATCACCCAAACATATTCTTACTGAGTGTCAGCTTTGTGCCAGGCACCACCGTCACCTCTGGGATGAGTGAACAAAACCAAGCAAGTCTCACGGATCGAATGTGGCAAGGCAGTGCAGGAAGAGGGTGTGGCCTGAAGACAGGCAATTCACCAGCCGATGGATCGCCTCAGGGCTTGATACGCATTCTCCAGAGGGAAAGAGCACGGTGATCTGACAGTGTGACCGGCTGAGGAGGGGGACGTGATGACGAGGGGAGACATTTGAGGCTGGTATACGAGGCCTCAGCCACGCAGGGGTTTGGGGACAGGATGTTTAGGCAGAGGGAGAGGAAACAGCACAGCGCGTGCAAAGGTCCTGGGGTGGGAGTGCTCACGGTATGTCTGAGGGTATGTTAAACGGATGTTAAAATGGAACTATTTGGGTCTCCATTTGGGATGAGGTTCAAAAACAACAGGTAGCAGATGCCAAGCACACCCGCATCTGAGATGAGGCATGAGGCACCCAAGCAGGGTTTACAAAGAAGGTGCTGGGAGCTGGCCCTGCCGCCCTGCGCTCCCACCTCCGGCTTAGGAGGGGGTGGAAAGACGGAGGGGGCTGGAGATGAGAGGGGCCGGGGAAGAGCTGTTGGAATTCTGAGGGCTCCGCCCCTACCAAGAGAAGGTGGGGTGCCCGCCCTCCCCTCAAGCCCAGGGAGGGGGGCCTTCAGCAAGAGTTTGATATGAGACCCCTGGGTGCTTGGACGGTAGGAGCACAACGGGAGGAGCGATTCGGAAATCGTCAAGACGACCGTGCGGGGGAGGGGCGGGGCCGCCTAAGGCCTGGTGTGGGTCCAGCACGGAGTCTCTCAGGGGCCGATGTGGGCACCGCGGGGCGCAGGGGGGAGGGCAGATCAGAAAGGCCCCTGGAGGAGCAAGGAGGCCCCCACACAAAGCAGCCGGGGACTAAAAAGTGGGTGGAGGATGGCGGGAGCCCCAGGGACCAGCTGCAGGCGGGAGTGACCCAGTTAGATGCGGTCAGCGAGTCCTCGGCCCACTCTGACGGGGGTCCTTGTGAGAAGAGGAAGCTGGGACACAGAGAGACACCAGGGACGGGCAGAGCAGAGACCGTGTGAGGCGCAGAGACGGCGCCGCCTGCGAGTCGGGGCGCCTTGGACACCAGCCCTGCCCCGCCCAGCCTGGGGCGCCCGGCCTCCAGGACCCGTGAGCGGAGAAACACCTGCTGTTTAAGCGCCCAGGCTATGATATTTTGTCAAGCAGCCTGAAAAAGTGAGTGTGTGTGTGCTCAGTTGTGTCTGATTCTGCGACCCCATGGACTGTAGCCCACCGGGCTCCTCTGTCCATGGGACTCTCCAGGCAAGAATACTGGAGCGCTTGCCAAGCCCTCCTCCAGAAAAAGTGACTACACGCCACCAAGTCCAAGGAAGGAGTAAACGGGGGGGACTGGCGGGGGCGAGGGTACCTGACCCTAAGTGCTTTGCCGAGGTGGAGGGGGGATTGGCGGAGGCGAGGGTACCTGACCCTAACTGCTTTGCCGAGGTGGAGGCGGGATTGGCGGGGGCGACGGTACCTGACCCTAACTGCTTTGCTGAGGTGGAGGCACAGACCTGTGCAAGCCCCATTGCCTTTGCGATAAAGCACATTCCTCAGCCTGACATTCAAGACCACCAGATCAGCTCCTAACACCCACCGACACTCCCAGGCCACCTTCGCCCTTGACAGAATTGGCCACCAGCCTGCTAATTCTTAGGTCCTCCTCTGCAGCCTTGCATGGGATGATCCCTTCCTCAAAAGCCCCCCTTTGTCTAACTTCGACCCATTGTCTCAGGGCCAGTCCAAGAGCACCGCCTCCAGGAAGCCTTCGGGGCTCTCCCCTGCCCTGGCTCACCCTAGTGCTGTGAGCAGTCTCCTGGATGTCCTTCTCCACTGAACCGTGAGCGGAGACTGCACGTGCCATGCCCACTTGCTCTCCGAGGGTCTGACAGCGCGCCCGGAACTTGGATTAATGGAAGGATGCATAGAACCTCCCTCCCCAAAAGGCATGATCGGTGGAACAGAGCATCACTGACTGTCAGAGCCGGCAGGGGCTTTGGAGACCACCTGCTCCGACCTCCGCATCAGCACCTGGGGAGCCGGGGCCCAGATGGAAGAAAGTGCTGTTCAAGGTCACGGGGAGCAGACAGCCCCACGGGTCCTGACCTCCCCTCTGCCGGCCCCCTGCTCCCTGAAGTCGCAGTTTCTCCAGCCCCCCCTCGGCCCCCTTGACAAGCGGAGTTTAATTATTTACGACAGCGCTTTATAGCTGCGGGTGAACCCACCGGAACATATTTTGTAAAAGTAATGAAGGCTCAGTAATGCGAGACCTCGCTACAGTTCCCGTCACTAAATCTTGGCCCAGGAGTCGGGCAGACTACGTCGGCATTATTCTTCCCCCTCCTTTCTCTTGGAGAATTACAGGGTTTGCAGATGAGGGGTGGCTGTGACACAAAGCGTATCCAAGGCATTTTTTCTCATTTGGGGGGAACGAAGCCATGGAGCACGAGGCTGACTCCAGCCCCGCCCCAGGGACAAGCTCTCAGAAGTATCACGGGGTCCCGGGGCGCGGCCAGCCCCGGGGGGCAGCAGACACAGCAACTCGGGACTGAGAGACGGCAGGGTCTCTGTTCTGCCTCCCTGGGCCTCAGTTTCCCCACTTGTAAATCAGGGAGCTGCTCCTATTTTTTTATCTACAAGATTCCAGTCTTTTCCGTAAGCCGTTAACGGGTTTATTACAAGACACCCACAGACTCTCAGGGACTCCCACCAACGTTTGGGCAGATGTCCACTGCAGCCTGTAAATGACGCAGACAGGCCAGGTGACTCCTCCAAGGTCAAAGCGCTGGAGAGCAGACGTCCACTGCAGCCTGTAAATGAGGCAGAGACAGGCCAGGTGACTCCTCCAAGGTCAAAGCGCTGGAGAGCCACAAAGGCAGGATGTGAACCCGGCCTGCGGGCTCCAGGGAGCACGCCATTCACCACCCGCCACGGGCTTTGCACTGCCCATTCTCAACAGGCCAGGAGCCGTGACGGACCCCTCACACACTGTGACTCTTCCTACCTCCCCAGTAATGATGGAGCGTTTTCTCATCCTCATTTATAGACGAGAATCCTGAGGCTCACAGCGAGCCCAGACTTGGAAGCTGGGTTTCCCACGTAACAGCACAGGCTCGGGTCTCTCCACGGAGCTGTTCTGTTGCCCCTGGGCGGGAGACGCATTTCCAGCAGCCACGGTCAAGTTGAGAGATGCAACACTCAGCCTCCCACGCATACCCGAGAAGGACAGGCATCGCCCCAACTCATCGCCTGCAAGGGCCGTTCGCAGACTGAGCTGGGCCGGGAACGGCGCCTTGGTTTATCGCCTCTGGCCGCGCTGGGTCTCAGCTGCAGCACGCGGGGCGCGCTGCTGAGGCCTGCAGGTCCTTCTTTATGGCCCGTGGGCTTCTCTCTAGTTGTGGCGCCCGAGCTCCAGAGCACGTGGGCAGGCGGGCTTAGGGGCCCCAGAGAATGTGGGGTCTTAGCTCCCTGACCAGAGCGCGAACCCTGCATTGGAAGGAGAGCTGTTAACTGCTGGACCTCCACGGAAGTCCAGGGATGGTGTCTTGAGCCAGACTGAATTGGAAGGGAAATGGAAAACCAGCGGGAGCCGTCGGGGCAGTGACGGCGGAAGGTGGTGGAGACGTTCAGATGGAGGGAGCGCTCGAAATGCCCCAGCATTGGGAGGAAGGTTGACAGAGCTTTAAACGGTGTGATTTGGGATGGGAGGCTCAGGTGGTAAGACTGAGGGCCTAGACAGTGAGCCCTTCATGGCAGGAGCCATCCATCTGTGAATCTTCAGAGCTTAAGACTTAGCAGGTGCTCAGTAAATGGATACGCGTGCGTGCTCAGTCGCTCAGTCGTGTCTGACTCTTTGCAACCCCATGGACTGTAGCCCGCCAGGCTCCTCTGTCCGTGGGATTCTCCAGGTAAGAACACTGCAGCGGGTTTCCATGCCCTCCTCCAGGGATCATCCCGACCCAGGGGTGGAACCCGCGTCTCTCGTGCCTCCTGCACGGGCAGGCGGGCTCTTTACCTCTAGCGCCGTCTAGAAAGCCCAGGATGTGAGCGTGGCTAAATGAGATGACCTGATTTAGACCTTGCTCTGGGCTACAGTCCATAGTTGCCAAGGGTCAGGCACGACTGAAGCAACTTAGCATGCACGCACGCTACTACTAATAAGGAGGTAATCTTGAGGGTATCCTGTCACTTCTTTGGATTTCTTCTTTATCTCTAAAATCAAACCCGCATCTCCCACAGAAAGGTCTATCAGGCAGCTACCTAAATACATAATCCTGCTGGTAAGAGGCTTTCAAACCTCTTCAAAAGTCAATTCAATAAATGTACCCACAAGATCACACCAGTGTTTAACTCATGGCAGAAAACTCTGTGATCGGCTCATCCGAACACATCCTGCTGGTATTTGGAGCCACACACTTCCGCTTGGTTCAGGGGAGCAGAGGCAGTGGCTGCCCATTCTCTGCAGAAAACGAACCAAACTGATCACACGAACCACAGCCTTGTCTGACTATGAAAGCATGAGCCATGCCGTGTGGGGCCACCCAAGACGGACGAGTCACGGTGCAGAGTTCTGACAAAACATGGTCCACTGGGGAAGGGAATGGCAAACCACTCCAGCATTCTTGCCTTGAGAACCCCATGAACAGTATGAAAGGCAAAAAGATAGGACACTGAAAGATGAGCTCCCCAGGTGGGGAGGTGCCCAATGTGCTACTGGAGAAGAGTGAATGAGATGGCTGGATGGCATCACTGAGTCGATGGGCATGAGTTTGAGCAAGGTCTGGAAGTTGGTGATGGCCGGGGAGGCCCGGCGTGCTGCAGACCATGGGGTGGCAAAGAGTCGGACACGACTGAGCGACTGAACTGAACTGAACTGAACCGCCCCTTCTCTGTAGACGGCACAACTGCTCTCAAGGAAGGATGATGTGATCATTCATTCATTCAACACACATTCACTGAGGGTGCACGGGCACGGCTCTAGGCACTGGGGCTTCAGCAGTGAGCACAACACGAAGTCCTGCATTCATGAAGCTCACTTTCTAGCAGGGAGACAAATGTCAAAAGCAAGGCAGCGAGAGGCAAGAACGGGGTGTGGGGCCTGCCAGTGTTTCAGGTGGGGTGGGGGGGCCAGGGAAGCCTCTCTAGTAAGGCGGTACTTGGGTAGTTGAAGAAGCAAGGGAACGAGCTAGCAGATGTCTGGGGAAGATGCTCCAGGCAGAGGGAACAGCGGGGTGCAAAGGCCGGGGCCAGAGCTCACCGGACAAAGTCGAGGACCACCGGGGGGCCCCACCCGGGGGCAGGGTGGGAGGGGGCGAGGGGTCCGCGTGCCTCCGGCAGGGCTCACAGACATAGCGGGTACTGCGGCTTTTACTCTGAGGGAGATGCAAGCCGGCGGCCAGCTTTCAGCAGGGAGGCCTTTCCAAGCAGAGAGCGATGTGACATCACGTTTAACAGGCCTTGGCCACCGCATGCGTAGAGAACTACCTGCGTGGGGGGCAACGCTGGAAACGCTCAGGCAGGCTGGGGTCCCGCGCCGGAACCCGGGGCAGAGAGGAAGGCCCGCCGCGGCAGCTACAGAGCGGGGGAGACGTGACTGTTTCCGGATGTGTTTTGAAAGCAAAGACAACAGGAAGGTTATTTACTGCTACTCGGGCTCATCCAAGGTGAGTCTGGATTTCAAGGTCCTGCCCCAGGTCAGCAGTTTTGCTTAGAGGCACCCGTGGCCGACACTAACATTCTCCTTCTTCACCCTAATCCCCCAGAAGCTAGAAGAAAAGAGGCTTTTCACATTAAAGCTATTAACCACCTCAGGGCAGGTTCAAGACCAGCTCTGCTAAGGCTGGTCTAAGATGGCTGGGCAAAGCGTGGGGGAGTGAGCCTTCGCAGGGGGTCCAACCACACCTGGAAAGAGAACCCACGGCCCCTGGCATGGCCAATCACCCCAGAACCACAACAGTGGCTGTTCACGCCAGTGACTCCCCCATTGGACCAGCTGCAAAGAGATGTAATAATTTACCACCGCCACAATCACAGCAATAATAAGAGCAACCAACATTCACTGCACGTTCACTATGTGCCAGGCACTGTGCTAGGCACTTTGCTGGCAGTAGCTCACGCAGCTCTATCCGCCATAAGGTAGGTAATACTACAATCCCCATTTCTCAGATAAGGAGGGTGAAGCTCAGAGATACTGAGAATCAGCCTAAGGTCACACTAAGAGGGGTAGAGTGGGATAATTAAGTAGTTTAGGGGTCCCACTAGGGGATTAAAGGCAGAGTGGGAATTTTAAGGGAGTTTGAGAGACTGCTGTAAGCTAGTAGCTACTGAAGAAAAGAATCCAGTCACCTAGCAACAATCTATACCACCTTGAGGGAAGCCCAGTTGCATCCAAGGTCCAGGCACACTCAAGCCACAAAGCCTGATCAGGTAAAGCACAAGACAATAGATAAGGGGCCTGGATCTCTTCTGAGAGGTCAGGGAGTTAATGGTCCTTGAAAAGTAGCCTTTCTGTATGTAGTCAGGACAGAAATACAGGGGAAAGGGGAAAAAACTGGGTAAAGGGGACTTGATACTGGAACCTGAGGTTAATTACCATATTTTATTAAATGTTACTGCCCTTTCGCTAATAAACATATGAAGTAAGCAGCACCATGACAGTTCCAGTCCGACCCTGTAGGGTCAAAGGAGGAACTAACAAAAGACCTGACGTCTGCCTCGGGCTGAGGAAGAGGGTGGTCTCCCCGCCTCACTTTTCTTTGACCATGAAAACGTAGCCCTCCTGGTTCTCGGGCTGCGCTCCTGAGCCTGCACATTTGAATCTCTCGCAAACTTCCCATGTTGATAAGCTCACTCTCCCCTCCCGGCCCCACGCTGAGCTCTCTCTGAGCTTCAGCAAGTCCTGGTGCCAGGTAAGCACTTGCGATCAAAGAACAGTGGATTCGAGTCCCTGCCTAAGTCAGGGGCTGGGCGCTCAAGTCCCAGTCTGAGCTCTGGCTGGGTCGAGTTCCGTCCAAGCTGGGGTGCGGTTTCAGTACTGCTAGAAAATGACAGCAGCGAGCTGGAACCCAGGTCTCTAACTGGTCTCTCGGCCCTTACAATTCCTCGCCGATTGGCTCTCGTTCCCTGGAAGGCCCCTCCCAGAGCTGCTCACCACCCAGGCCCACCTCTCATCATCACACCATCATTAGCCCCGGGCCCCTGGAGAAGACTCTTGAGAGTCCCTTGGACTGCAAGGAGATCCAACCAGTCCATCCTAAAGGAATCAGTCCTGAATATTCATTGGAAGGACTGATGCTGAAGCGGAAGCTCCAGTACTTTGGCCACCTGATATGAAGAGCTGACATTTGCAGAGACCCTGCTGCTGGGAAAGATTGAAGGCGGGAGGAGAAGGGGACGACAGAGGATGAGATGGTTGGATGGCATCACCAACTCGATGGACATGGGTCTGAGTAAACTCCAGGAATTGGTGAAGGACAGGGAGGCCTGGCGTGCTGCGGTCCATGGGGTCGCAAAGAGTCGGACACGACTGAGCACCTGAACAACAACCGGCAGTCCCAGCCTTCTCCTCTGAGGCAGGGCCAGCTCCCAACACACACACCCTCCATCCACGTGCCCCCGACTCCCCGCAGCAAAGCTCCACCCATCAACCATTTCCCACCTACAGCGAGACCACCTTAACTCCAGGTAGGGGGCCGAGCAGGTTGGAAACAGGCTCTATATTTAGAGATGAAAGCCAAGTTGGTTGCCTATTGCAAAGACAACAAACTAATACCTTAGCAAGGCCCTTGGGGAACATTTTTAATGAATATATAATGACTAAGGTGTTAGATAAAATGGCATGACCGTGGGGGACTTTTTCCCCCAACCTTGCTTAGTTGGCTTTCTTCCGAGGGGCCAGGCACTTCACTAAGTGCATACTCACACAAGCCTTGCAGGACAGACAGGGCTGATGGCGTGTCTGCAGCATTTCACAGATAAGGAGCTCGAAGCTCAGGAAGCTGAAGCCGCCGGCCCAGGGCAGCACGGCCCACTCTCCCCCAGGGCTGTGACCTGGCTGGGTGACGGAGCGCGCCAGCAAGGGAAGCGTCACACCTGCAATTTTGTCCTGTTTACTTTCAACAAGCCCATTCTCTTTGTGAATCACAGAGCGTCCTGCCCTTGTCAGAACCACCGAAGACCCAATTAACCCTGGGCACTGCGGCCCCTTCTTTGCAAACTTCCCCAGACCCACAGCTTTGCAGGCTGGGAATATTACAAGCTGGTGGAAAACCAGCCCAGCAAGCGTTTATTCTTGAGCAGTCCTGTGGGGGGAGGGGGAGAAACTCACATGCACAAGAAAACCACCCACAGCCGCTAAATTCTGACTGCCAAGCCTTTATTAGTGGTGATAAAAGGCAGCAAAACAGCGCCGGGCTTTCTACTCCCCGGTGGGGGCTGCAGTCCCAGGAATTAGTCATGTTTTGACTGGTGGAGTTATGGAATTTATAATGGAGGCCCCAGAGAAATTAAACACGGATTACGGCCAACTCCTTCCCCCAGCCGAATGTCTCCAGCGGGAAGGGTGCTGCTGGGCTCCCGCACCTGCTCCAGGAGCCTGGTTTGCTGGCCAAGCACTGACTCCCGCAGTCAGGGTTAGAGATGGCTCTGGCTACGCTGCCTGTCCACCCCTGATCGAACCCTGGGCGGTGGGGACCAGGTCTGTCCTCTATGTCCCAGGCAGCATGAAGCATCCAGCTGGGGTTCAATGAATGAATTGAATGAACCTGTATCTTCAACCCCACCCGGGTTCTTGTGTTAAGCATCATTTTCTCCCGGGACAGAGGTGGAAGTCAAGGGGTTGGCCACAGAACTGGCGGTCAGAAGTGGCTTGAATTTAGGCAAAGGATTCCGATGAATTCTACCTTATTTAAGAAGAGTTTGGACCCACCTCTCACACTCTGATTTTAGGGCCGCTTTAAAGCTCCAAGGAGCCCTGAGAGTAGTTGCATATCAAGATCATAACACCTTACTGGAAAAGTTCATCAAAAGGACAGGGTGAAAAAAGAAGTTTGCCCGCAGCACAGGGGCTTTTGGGGTATGCTCTGTGACGCCTGTAACGTGGTTGGTTGTGCTTAGAGCCTTTGATCCCGGCTTTTTGTTACAGATGAATAACTCAGGCAGAAAATTAACCCTTAATGAGCACCTACTATGTGCCAGGCGCTGTGTTAAGCCACTTCAGAAACATTCTTCAATCTAAGAAGAGGGCTCACCATGAAGTACATGGCTCATAAATCATTCACTGAATGAATAAATAACTTAAAGCCCGTATCAGCCCGGTGCGGTGGGTGCTATCATCCCCTCCCTAGAGTGGAGGCCACAGAACCAAAGTGGGGGCTGTCCTTTGTCCCAGGGGACTCCGCAGCCAAGTGGGGAACAGAGACTCGAGCCCAAGTCTGCCTGACTCTGACCAGAGCTCTTAGGAAAAGACACCACGGTTCCTTCTTTCTCAGCAGGGATGGGTTCTCCGGAAGAGACGACCACGAATGAGGTGGGAAGTGAGAGGCCCGGGAGCTGTCCGGCATTCACAGTGCTGAAAAAGCCCCTGGAGCCAGCCCCGGTCTCAGCGGGCACGGGGCATGTCTTGTTCTCAACCTGAATTCACCTCCTTGGAGATGACTCTCCCCACGCCCCGCGCCGGGGGCTGCCTCTCCTCATCATCCAGGAGAAGTTGCTCTATAACTGACATCAACTAGACCTCAGCCCGATGACAGGAAAATGCTTTCTGGTCCCCTAAACCGAGAACCCCAGGTATTGTCAATACCAAATTCCCACTCTAAAGCATCCTGAACAAACGAAGTTTATCCTAGAGTCTAATGGAATGCATGTTTTCATCATCTATTGCTCTCCCAGATCCCTCTCTGGGCCATTCTCCAGGATATTCCCAGAGTTCCAGCTCTTCAGGTGATGTCATGACTCTGCTTCCAATTCGGATAGGCCTCCCCATCACCCTCAGGATGAAGTCTTCACTCCTTGGTGTGACACTCAACGTCCTTCAAGAGTTGGCCCTACCAACCCCCACCTTCATTTCACCCCACTCCCCACAGCTCTCATTCTCTAGCCATTCTAAGTATTTCATCTATTTAATCCCACACTTTATGGTTGCTGTTCACTGTTCAGTTGCTAAGTCATGTCCGACTCTCTGCAACCCCATAAACTGAAGCACACCAGGCTTCCCTGTCCTTCACCATCTCCCAGAGCTTGCTCAAACTCATGTCCATTGAGTTGGTGATGCCATCCAACCATCTCATCCTCTGTAGTCCCCTTCTCCTCCTGCCTTCAATCTTTCCCAGCATCAGGGTCTTTTCCAATGAGTCAGTTCTTCGCATCAGGTGGCCAAAGCATTGGAGTTTCAGCTTCAGCATCAGTCCTTCCAATGAATATTCAGGGTGGATTTTCTTAAGAATTGACTGGTTGGATCTCCTTGCAGTCCAAGGGACTCTCAAGAGTCTTCTCCAACACCACAGTTCGAAGGTATCAATTCTTCAGTGCTCAGCCTTCTTTATGGTCCAACCCTCACATCCATACATGACCACTGGAAAAACCATAGCTTTGACCAGATGGACCTTGTCAGCAAAGTGATGTCTCTGCTTTTTAATACACTGTCTAGGTCTGTCATAGCTTTCCTTCCAAGGAGCAAGCATGTTTTAATTTCATGGCTGCAGTCACCATCCGCATTGATTGTGGAGCCCAAGAAAATGAAATCTGACACTGTATCCACATTTTCCCCATCTATCGCCACAAAGTGATGGGACCAGATGCCATGATCTTCATTTTCTGAAAGTTGAGTTTTACGCCAGCGTTTTCCCTAGGTCAAAAGCTGCGATGCTACTGATAGCAGGGACAGGCATTCCAAACAGAAGGGAGCGCTTGTGCTAAATACTACTCCTCTGGTGAAAGACATCTCAAGCACCACTTCCTGCCACTCCCTGTAGCCAGCTTCTCTCCATCCCTGTGACACCTTTGTGTATGGAATGTGAATCTGCTCCAGCACTCAATTACCCTTTAATGCCCTGGAAGGTAAAGTAGCCATTTTCTGATGTTCTGTATCTCCTACCTGCATGTGACCAAGTTAAAATCAACAGAAAAGTCAGGGTCTTTTTGCCTCAGGACTTGTTCAATATAGGTTGGTGAATACAGATGTAATAATAGCTAACTTTTTGGGTCTGGCACTTTCTAAGTGTTTTACATATGTTAACTCATCAAAACCATCCGGTAATCAGCAAAACCACGCTGAGGTAGATGTCTTTATTGGGTCAATTTTTCAGATGGGAAAACTGAGGCACAGGAGGCTACATAACTTCCTTCAAGGCGACAGAGCTGGAAAGCAACACAGCAACAACCTTAATCCGGGCAGCTCGGCTTCAGAGTCTGGCCTTATCCATTCCATCATCTTCCTCTCTAGGGAAAGGGGGCCGAGAGGCGGGAGAGACACTGAACATCTCTTCTAGGGCCAGGAGGGGATGCATGCAGACGTGCCAAGTCGCTTCAGTCGTATCTGACTCTCTGCAACCCTATGGACGGTAGCCTGCCAGGCTCCTCTGTGCATGGGGTTCTCCAAGCAAGAATAGTGGAGCGGGTTGCCATTTCCCTCCTCCAGGGGATCTTCCCCACCCAAGGGTTGAACTCGGGTCTCCTGCCTTGTAGGCAGATTCTTCATCTGAGCCACCAGGAAGGTACTGAGTGTTAACACTGACTGTTTCTGTATCAACAGAGCCTAAAGCTTCTATCGGGGTTATCTCAGGAAACTCGGGCATCCAAATCCCACCCAAACCCAAGTACAAGGGTGCCAAGCCCCAACAGAGACTGGCAACATAAACAGGCACGACTGAAGCCTCACAGCTGTGAATGGCCCCCCGGGGGCTCTTCCCTTTGTCCCTTCTGCCAGCCCCACCCAGCCCCTTCCGCCGTTGCCAAGACCCTGCCTCCCGCTCCCCTGCACCTGGCTGCCCTGGCAGGCAGCCCCAGACCCCTCACAGAGGATAAGCTTCCCCAGCTCTGAGCGGCTGCCAGGCCATGCCCGAGCCGGCAGGCATCTCCTGGGCACCACTCACTGCCCTACCAGGCCTACGTTAGGTTGATGGCCCCACACAGCCCCACGGAGGTGCTATTTTTAATTTAATTGGACAGTCAGAGGAGAGAGATGGTACCCAGCAAGGGAGTTTTAAAAGCTTTCAGGGTGGGGGGAGGGGAGAGAAAGCAAAGAAAAGTTCATAATTATACACCAGGCAGCCAGATTTGATGCTTGAACAGAAAGGTTAAATGTTACATTCAGAATAAAATGAGAAAAAGAGTTCTGGTGACAGTTGCCCAGAGCTACACAAGGAATAAAAAATACCCCTTGCCCAGCTCTTCTCCAGCAAGCTCTTTTCTCTCATACTCATTTCTGCGTTTCCCCCCTTCTGCCAAGAGCACACAAATAAGCCGGTTTGGAGCACAGAAATTATTGCCTGATATGTCAACACCTTGCTTTCAATTCAAAAGCAGCTTTCACTCAAGCCTGGAAAAATCACACATCTTCATCTCTCAGGTCAAGGGGTCCAACAAGGCCCAGAAAATTGGGAAGGTAGTCTGAAACTGTGGGCAACAATATGGGCCCTAGTATGGATAGACATAGATTCAAATGCCTCTTCTGCCAAGGGACACATGATGCAGATTGTGAGATTGGCTGAATGACACTTTCCTATAAATGTCACACTCTTTTCAACCTACCTTTTCCTGTATGGATGGTGGGCGTGACGCCAGGAGCTGGTGCAGCCATTTTCTGACCACAAGGCAGCAGACTAAACGTGGCAGAGCCCTTGACTATACGGATACACCACTGCTCCACTGGGCTGCCTACTTGCTGAGACAAGAAAAGAAAAACCCCAATATGTGTCAGCCACTTTTAGTCTAGTTTTCCTTCAGGAATGCTGAATCCATTCCTACCTGGAAATTCATTATTAGCTTTAGCATGTGTGTGAACTTGAGGTGCTTAGTATCTCTGAAGTTCAGTAGGTCAAATATCACTTAGTTCACAGTGTGTATGCAAGGGTTAAATGCAATTCCTTTGTAAAGCACTCACCACGATGCCTGACAAGGCATAGTGACTGCTGTTGCTATTAATACTCCCGATTAATAGGAGAGAAATAACAACTTATAAATTTTAAAGTATATATTTCAATGCACTTTCTCATTTTCAATGTGACTTCTTCTCACCCTTTGCTTTGGTTCATCCTCAACCCCAAACCTTGGAGAGGAGGACATTCTACTCCTACTGTTCACCTGACTGACTTAGAGAAGATGCAGAAGCCCAAGGTAGCTTCACTACTAGCAGCAGGGCCAGCCTGTTACTCAAGTCTGACTCCAAGACCATGGGGCCTCTGAGGCACCACTTCTGCCTCTGGGAACCACTGATGGCTAAGGTTCAGGGCTAAGGATGCGGATGAGAGAATGCGGTTCATGTGTCAGAGATGAGGCGCGTTTGACTCACCTCCTCCTCCTCCTATTCCTGGAACTCTTGAAGAGTCCCTTGGACTGCAAAGAGATCAAACCAGTCAATCCTACAGGAAATCAACCCTGAATACCCACTGGAAGGATTGATGCTGAAGCTGAAACTCCAACACTTTGGCAGCCTGATTCACTGGACTTATTGGAAAAGATCCTATGCTGGGAAAGATTGAGGGCAGAAGGAGAAGGGGGCGACAGAGGACAAGATGGTTGGATGGCATCAGCGACTCGATGGACATGAGTTTGAGCAAGCTCCTGGAGACAGTGAAGGACAGGGAGGCCTGGCGCGCTGCAGTCCATGGGGTCGCAAAGAGTTGAACATGACTGAGTGGCTGAACAACAAATTCCTGGAACACCAGGGTGCCCTGGGCTCAGCCCTCCACCATACTTTTGGTCCCCTGATGTTGAGGGGCAGATGGTAACGAAGCATGGGGGGAACCAGTCTCCCTCCGGAAGCAGCCACACCAGAGTGGCTGAGAGCCCAATCTGACGTGAAGCCCACCTCTGTTCACAAGGGGAAGGTTGTTTCTTGCTGCTGTTTTTCAGCCGCTCGGTCGCGCCTGCCTCTGCAGCCCCACGGACGGCAGCACACCAGGCCTCCCTGTCCTGCACCACCTCCCGGAGTGTGCTCAAGCTCACGTCCATCGAGCCGGTGATGCCCGCCAACCGTCTCTTCCTCTGTCATCCCCTTGCCCTCCTGCCTTCTGTCTTAAATAAATAGCAAGCTAGGACCCCTTTCTCTGTGTCATTAAAACAAGCAGAGAGCCACTGTGACCAGCCCAGACCTCAGTGGCTGAGCACAGCAGGTTCCTCCTGGTGTCCCGGGGCTGCAGGCTGCTGGGCTTGGGCAGGAGCCCCTCAGCCTCCATCCCCCTGCTGCGCTCCCCTCCCCCATCAGAGCCCCTGCACCCCGGGGGCTCACAGGGCAACTGTAAGCAGCAGGCACGGGCACACACTGAACTGGCCGGCACCTGTGTGTGGTCCCGTGGTCCCGACCCCAAAGATGCTCGGCAGTACGACCCCACAGCGTGCTGCGGAGCGGGGGGCACAGCCACCCACAGTCCCCAGAAACCTCCAGCTCGGCCGCCCCATTGAAAACAGGCGTCCTGCCACACCCTGGATCATGTGACCTCGAACACTTAATCGTTTCATTCATCAGCACCTAACCCAGATTCCCGACAGACACACCTCATTCTCCCGCGCCTCACTTCAGCATGCTTCACAAAGAACTGCGTTTGTCTTTTTTAACAAACTGAGGGTCTGTGGCAGCCCTGCCCTGAGCGAGTCTATAGGTGGCCGTTTCCACAAGTGTTCGCTCACTCTGGGCCACGGTCTGCAACTCTCACCACCTTTCAGACTTTCTCGTCATTATAATACTTGTAACGGTGATGTGCGGTCAGCGATCTGTGACGTTATTACTACAGTATACTGAGGGCTCAGGTAAGAGCGTCTATTAGCGGCACAACGCTGCTTCTGTTTTGGCTGTGTCGGCTCTCAGCCGTGGCGCACGGCCCCGCCACGGTGGCAGGCAGGAGCTTCCGTGGCAGCATGGGGCCAGCAGCTATGCCGCCTGGGCTCTGCAGCTGCGGCGTGCAGGCTGAGTAGCCCCGAGGAACGTGGGGTCTTACGTTCCTGACGGGGATCGACCCACATCCCCTGCGTCGCAAGGTGGACTTTTAAGCACTGGACCACCAGGAAGTCCCAGCAATCAAGTTTTTTTTTTTTTCCAATCATTTTATGAGGTCATTATTTTTTTTTTTGTAGTGAATTTTGTCATACATTGAAATGAAAACGCCTTGGGTTCACATGTCTTCCCCATCCTGATCCCCCCTCCCACCTCCCTCCCCACCCGCTCCCTTCAGGTCCTCCCAGAGCACCAGGTCCGAGCGCTTGTCTCATGCATCCAACCTGGGCCGGTAATCTGTTTCACCCTTGACAGTATACATGTTTCGATGCTGTTCTCTTGAAACATCCCGCCCTCGCCTTCTCCCACAGAGTCTAAAAGACTGTTCT
>SNSB01004286.1:2000893-2038254 GCA_012922965.1 Capreolus pygargus
CTCGCTGGGATGAGCCCACCCACGCCCGTCGGAGGGGAGCTGGGCCGTGGGAGCAGGCCGCTGTTCACATCCTGAAGCGCTCACTGTACTCCTCCTTGGTCAACCACTGGGACTTGTAAGTTGACAGGTGAGCCACGACAGACGCTCCCAGCCAGACACTAAACTGCCTGTTGGAACCCGCAAACACGGAGGCCCTGGTGGGGGAGAAATGGCTGGCCACCAGCTGGTAGAGACGCGTGGTGAAGCCAGGGTAGAGGGTGTTTCCTCCGCAGGGCACCACGTGGGAGGTGAGCAGCGGATGCAGGCTGGGCTCACAGGCCTCGATGGACTCCACGACGGCCTGGGGGAGGCTGGGCCCCTGCAGGTTGAACACCTGGGGGCTGAAGAACATCTCGGGGGCCAGCCGCTGCATGGCGGTCAGCTCCACGGGGGTGCCATCCGGGAGCTGGTAGCTGTTGTTCCTGTCGGTGCCGTCTGGCAGGCTCTGATAGAAGTCCAGCTCCTCCCCCAGATTATGCGGCACATAGCACTTATTCATCTGGGTCCTGGCCACGGTGTCCAGCTGGAACAGGTTGTGGCGATTGTAATCTTCCTTGAAGAGGCTCTTGAAGAGAAAGGCCGAGAGGTCCTGGCCCGCAAACTCCAGCGTCGTCGCCCCGGGCCACAGCGGGCGGCCCAGGTGGAAGGGCTGCACGCGGGTCAGGCCACAGCCCGAGTCCACCACCACGCCCGTCAGCAGGCCAGACGAGTACAGCGACATCTCCCGCTGGTCGGCCAGCAGCACGGACGGCACACCCAGCGACTCGAACATGATCTGCAGGAGGGGGGAGACAAGACGCTCAGCATGCTCTCCCCAGAATGCCCTCATCTGTGTTTCCCCAGGACCATGCCAGGCAAAGCTCAAGTCTGCACAGGCGCATGTCCTCCAGGGACTGGCCAGCCCCTGCGGCTCACGCCGGGGGGACTCAGGGAGGGTTCTGGGGGTCAGAAAGAGCCAGGCTGGCCCTCGGGAGCTTGCCTGACGATGGCCTTTCAGCGGACCGTTCTGGCGGAGGGGTGGGAAGGGCCTCAGCGTGTGAACACAGGCGCTGAGGCGACTGGCTGTGTGAGCCTCGCGGCACAAGCCGGGACCAGGTCAAGGGCAGGAGGGGCAGCCTGGACTGCTCCTATCTTTTGGCCGTGCTGGGTCTCTGCAGCCGCACGGGCTCTCCTCTAGTTGCGGTGACCGGGCTGCCTGCCAGGGGCAGAGCGCAGGCCTCGCTGCGGCGGCCTCTCTGCCTGTGGAGCTCGGGCTCCGCAGCCACAGCCTGTGGGCTCGGGGGTTGCGGCTCCCGGGCCTCAGAGCTCAGGCTCAGTCCTGTGGAGCTCAGGCTTAGCTGCTCCATGGCACGTGGGACCTTCCTGGACAGAAGCCGGACCCGTGTCTCCTGCACTGGCAGCTGGATTCTTCATGGCTGAGCCAGCAGGGAAGCCCCTGAGCCATTTTATTTTAGAAGAAAGAAGAGATGAGAGAAGAAACCCGTGCTGCACACAGACGCGGCCTCCTGAAAGGTGGGGCAGCAGGAAGGGAAGGCGACGGGGGAGGGAGACACATGCACCTCCTGACACGCGGAAGCCTGTCTTTTAAGATAAACACTTTCCAAACACCACAACAAAGCTGGAGCTCTGACCTTCGGCGCTCGGCACGTCCCGGCTAATTCTCCCCTGCCTGCCACCCCCTCGATCTTTACAGAGCACCCACCCCCTCCTCCCCACCTGCCCAGCCCTGGCTGCATCCCCAGGGCTCTGACACCACAGACGCAGAAAGGCTCTAACAGCCCCACTCTGGAGCCTCTGGACGCCTGGCCACCTTTGCAGGCCCCTCTTCTTGCCTCAGTGGGAGGGCGTTCCGTCCGTTCACATGCCAGACTGCTGTCCCCTTACTATCCATTCCCCATACAGAAGCCAAGGTCCCCTTTCCAAATAAAAATCAAATGCGACCCCCTCACCCCACTTAAAGCCCTCCAGGAGCTCCATATTCACTCAGAGCAGAGGTTGGCGAACATTTCCTATAAATGGTTCAGGGTGTCAGCTGTACCAAATAAAAATACCAGATGCCCAATTAAATTTGAATTTCCAATGGACAACAAATAACGCTTCACTATATCCTAGGACTTCCCTGGTGGCTCAGACGGTAAAGCGTCTGCCTACAACAGAGGAGACCGGGTGCAACCCCTGGGTCGGTGAGATCCCCTGGAGGAGGAAACGCAGCCCGCTCCAGTACTCTTGCCTGGAGAATCCACGGGTGGAGGAGCCTGCAAGGGTGCAGTCCGCGGGTCGCAGAGTCGGGCACGACTGGGCGACTTCACTTTCACTTCGCTTTATATCCTACGCAACATTTGATACACCGAAACATCTGCTGTTGATGGGAACTTGCGATCTAGATAGAACTGTGTCTAGCAGACCTACAGCCCGAGTATCTCCCAGGCTTCGTGAGCTGCGGCTCTTTCCGACGACGCAGTTCTGCTGCTACAGGTGAAAGCAGATATAGGTGATATGCAAATGAGCGGGCGTGGCTGTGTGTCAATAAATCTTTATTTATAAAGACAGATGGTAAGCCACACTTGGCCAACTGGCTATAGTTTTCCAACCCTTGATTTAGAGTAAAATCCAGCCACATCCCACAGCCTACCAGACCTATGAGATCCGGCCCATCTCCCCGTTACCACCATCCCTGGTTTGCTGGGCTCCAGCCTCCCAGAGAAGGCCTCCCTGATCACCATCTTCAAAGGGGCTCCCCGTCTTCCCCTCAGTTTTTACCCCATTGCATTTTGGTTTTTGAACTGATTACTACCTGGGATTTTTGTTAACTTGTTCACAGTCAAGTCTTCCTGCAGAACATAAGCTCTCTGAGGACTGGAAGATGCTCTGTGAACATTTATGGAGCCCATGAGTACCCCGCGTCCCCCCTCCCCACAGCACCCTGCTCACAGGAGCCTTGCCCTGCCGCGCCTCCTGCTCCAGGAGCGGCTCTGGAGCCCCTCTCGCCAAATACGAGCACGGAGCACACACTCGGGGCACAGGCAGTATTCACTGCGTCAATGCTTTAGAAGGTGGAGCTCCTGTGCCCACGCGGCTCTGAACACAGTGTCAGGCCCGCTCCCTGGAGGGGCAGCCCAGAGAAGACCTTACCTCCAGGGTCTTCTGACGGTCCTCGGGCTCCTTCAGGGGGCTCTCTGTGACGATCACAGGGAAGTCCTCATGCTCCAGCCGATGCTTCTGCAGGATAAATGACCAGATGTGCTCCACACCCTCCCAGTTGATGACTCGGCCCCGCTGCACGGGATAGCTGAAGGTGTCGGGTCGGCAGATGTCGATGCCGAGACTCACACGCCGCCGGGCGTAGCTGGGGCCAGGGTTCTCCCGGCAGGGGATGTAGTTCACGACACTGGGGAAGACCAGCTGGGGCTCATTCCAGCCCGACAAGCCGGCCTTCAGAAAGGCAGAGCCATGGTCGATGATGATGGTTCTCGCAGACATGGCAGAGGTGGGGGAGGTCTGCTCACGGGCCACCTGTGGAGGGAGCAGACAGGGCTGATCATGAACCAATTCTAGGCCGCCACTGGCTTCTCCACCCCAGTCAAACCCCAGGCTCCCCTGAATTCATCTGCTCTGCTCAGCTTCCAGGCCTTTGAACAAGCTGCAACCTGCACCTGGAAGGGTCTTCCCAAACTCCCATTCTACAAAGTCCACCTACCAGGCCCCACCCGGGACGTCCAGCCGATCCACTCGCCCCGCTTCCCACCAAGCTCCTCCTCCTGCACTGGTGCTCTCGTCCACACCAAGTGGGCACTTCTGCTCCCCGAGGCCTGCTCACATTCTGCAGACTCCTAAGAAGCTGGTCACACAGGATGGGCTTGGCGGACTTTGGCTGCCTGACTGAGGACACGTGGAAGACGAAGCTTCAGCTGCAGGGGCCACCGCCCGAGATAACAACAGTGAAACAACGGGAGCAGCAACAGGAACAATGCCGACGACAAGGACACCTGTGGTGACCGCCTCTGCCGTAGACACTCTCTTATCTACCTAGTGCTTCGAGGCTGAATTTCAGGTTGAAAGAGGCAAAACAGTCATGTGCGTCCATCAAAAATGATCAAATATCAACAATTTGAAACATATGTACATGTTTTTAGAAGTTTCACTCATAATCACTCAAGTGTACAAACAACCTAAGTATCAACTGGAGAGGTACAGACAAATCTGCATTCAATGGATTAACACTCAGCAATAAAAAGGGATAACTGAAAAACACAACAACATGAATAATTCTCAAATGCGTTAAGCTGGATGAGAGAAGTCAGACTCAAAAGATGCGTGGAGGAGCTCCCATTCATACGACATTTTGGAAAAGGCAAAACTGTAAAGACAAAACCAACCAGTGGCTGTCAGCAGCCAGAGGTGGAGAAGGGCTGACCCCAAGGGGCATGGACGCCCTAGAGGGCGATGTTCTGCTCTGCCTGTAGTGGTGGGTACACAACTGCACACCTTTGTCAAAACTCTCACATCCATGCAGTAAAAAGAGTGGCTTTTACTCTAAGTAAAAACTAGGAAGCAAACCCAGAGGGTGTGGAGACAAATGAAAGATACATGAAATCCCCCTGCAGAAGGCAAATGTCACACACTCAGCAGACTTGGTACCAAGGATGCACGTGGGTGTCTCGCGTGAGAGACACACCCGGGGGCAGTTCCACCCGAGGCCACACTCCGGAGCAGTCACTCCACCAGCGGTGTGCCTGCTTCCGTTTCTGAGCAGCAGCTGCATCAACCTGTCACTACAGAGCGTGGCAGCCGCCGCCTGCCCTGGCCAGCAGCCGCCCGCTGTCGCCAGCCTTGGGGCCATGATTAGGCTTCCTTGAATTAGCTCTGACAACAGATGGGGGAGAGTGGAGAGGAGGAGCGAAATGGAAGCCAGGTGCCGGTCTCCTCCCTTGCCTGCTGGGTCCCAGAGTGATGGGGAAACGGGCACCTGGGTGACTTCTGGGATGTAGGCTGTAGCACCGACCTCTCTGCACCTCAAGAGCGGGGCAACTGGTAACCGCTTCCTCGCCCCTGGCGCCCGCCTCGGCATTTGGAATCACAGCAGATGCGGGCAGGCTAATGTCCACTGCGATGGTTGATCGAGTTGCTCGCTTAGGGGCCTCCAGGTGGATGGCCCAGCTGCCCTGACCTGGGAACCTGAGGATGGGGAGCAAGGGGCCATCCGCCTCCTGGACCATGACTGTAGGAAGAAAGTCTGGATGGCCCCAAGGAGCCCATCCCCAGGACAGAGACTGAAACGTACACGCTCAAAAGCATTTGCTGCGTCGCCTGCTGTGCAAAACAAACCCCTACTGAGCAATGGATGCAAAGCATTCTGAAAGGGTTCCGGCCCTCCTAGAGCTTACAGTCTACGGAGAAAGACTGTCAGATCGCGGCACCTCATCAAATGTGTCATGCCAGGAGGGATCAGTGCAATAAAGAAAAAGAAAACCTGGTAAAAGCAACACGGAGTGTAAGGGGCACAGAGGCCTGGCGCTATTCTAAACAGGGCCTCTTTACAGAGTGACAGCTGAGCAGAGGAATGAATTCAGTGAGAGAATGAGGCATGTGATCACCTGGGAAAGCATTCCAGGTGAAAGAAACAGCAAGTGCAAAGGCCCCGAGGCAGAAACTGCCAGCTGTGATCTAAGAGCAGCCCAGAAGCCAGTGGGGGACAGGGTGGGCAAGGGGAGGGTGCTGATCTGGGGTGGGGCTTTCAGGGGGTGTCGGTATTGTGCTTCGAGCTGAGAGAGACCACCAAGGGTTTGATTTGGGGAATGAATATTATCCGACTTGAGTTGTGAAAAGGACAACTGGGCTGACGTGAAGCACAGACCGTGAGGGCAAGAGGGCGAGCAGGAGGAGGAAAGACGTGAACGGTGGCGGCGGCCTGCACTAAGCTGGGAGCTGCCGAGAAGGCGAGAAGCGGTCCGAGTCTGGGTGTATTTAAGAAAGATGGATACGACAGAATGGGAGACAAGATGAGGAATGAAGTGCGATGCCAAGATTTTTACCCCCAGAGCCAGAAGAATGACGTACCATTCACTAAGATGAAGACTATGGAAGGAACAGGTTTGGGATAGGGAGGAAATCGGGAATTTGATTTCGGACATGATGGAAGTCTGAGAGTCTACCAGACACACATGAGGATGTCTTGAGGCAGTTTACAGTTGCCTGAGCTGGAGCTGTAGTTGAGAATCAGTGCTTCAGTCGTGTCTGATGCTTTGTGACCCCGTGGACCGAGGCCCGCGAGGCTCCCCTGCCCACGGGATTCCCCAGGCAGGAATACTGGAGTGGGCTGACCGTTCCTCCTCCAGGGGGTCTTCCGACCCAGGGATGGAACCCACCCGTGTCTCCTGTGTCCCCTGCGCTGGCAGGCGGCCTCTTTCCCACTAGCGCCGCCTGGGGAGCCCTGATGGACGGGTGGGACTGCAGGTCTGGGGATGGATGAGACCGTGCAGGGACTCGGTGTGGAGGAACGCGGAGGTCTGAGGGGCCTGAGGTCTGGAGGCCGGGCCTTGAGAGAGACCAGCAAGAGGGTGAGAAGCAGCAGCCACGGACGTGAGCAGGGACCCAGAGGGGCTGTCTCAAAGGCCAAGCAGAACAAACGTTTCAAGAAGAGAAGCACTGCATGCGCTGAGAAATCAAGATGAAGATAAAGACAGACCGAGTGGATGAAGCAACACAGAAGCCATCAGGCAAGAGCGTCTCACTGGAAAGGCAAGGAGAAAGGTCTGAGGAGTGGGAGAGGTTCCACAGAACCGAGTCTGCTCTGCAGAAACACCGGCACTCCTCGAAACGAAAAGCAAGGCGAAGGGAGCGCTGAGAATTAAGGGACACGGCCACCAGCACAACGTACATTTTCCGATCCTGGACCACTGAGAAACGAATTCCCACAAAGAGCGTCAACAACATATTTCTGGTGCCAGTCAAGATGGAGTGAGCGCGCTACAGCCCTCTCTACCATGGAAGATGACTAACAAGTTTAAAAACACACAAAAAGCAACTACCTGGAGACTCTGAAAAGCCAAAGGAAAACAAAACCACAGGCTGGGAAGGAAAGTCGGACTTAGAGACGCGGCCCGCGGGAGGGTGAGGTTGCTGCTTGCTCTGGGCCCTCCTCTCTCTCGCAGCACTGACTTGAGGCACATAAAGCATGTCCTGTGATCATAAAGGAATTAAAAGAAGTCAAAATCATAATGATATCTGGAAAATCTCCGAATACATGAAAATTAAGTTAAAACGGTGCCTGGGTCAAAGAAAAAAATTATGAAATACTTAAAATGAATGAAAACTGAAGCAGAATCTAAAACCTTGGGACACGCGGCTAAAACAGGGCTCGGGGGAGTTACAGCGTTGCGGTTCACTTGCTCAGTCGTGTCTGACTGTCTGTGACCCCGTGGGTGCAGCACACCAAGCCTCCCTGTCCTTCACCATCTCCTGGAGTTTACTCAAACTCATGTCCATCAAGTCAGTGATGCCTTCAAACCATCTCACCCTCTGTCATCCCCTTCTCCTTCTGCCCTCACTCGTTCCCAGCCTCAGGGTCTTTTCTAACGAGTCGGCTCTTCACGTCAGGTGGTCAGAGTACTGGAGTTTCAGGTTCAGCATCAGTCCCTCCAACGAATATTCAGGGCTAGTTTCCTTTAGGATGGACTGTTTTGATCTCCCTGCAGTCCACAGGACTCTCAAGAGTCTTCTCTAGCACCATTTATAACATTAAATGTTTATATTTTAAAAAGAAAAACATGTTTCAAATAAGCTTCCATCTTTAGAAGCTGGAAAAAGAAGAATGCATTAAATTCAAAGCAAGCAGTGGATGGAAATAAAGAATAAAATCAATAGGAAACCAATAGAGAAAAGTCAATAAAACCAGAAGCTGGTTCTTTGAAATGATTAATAAATTGATAAACCTCTAGTCAGACTGAGGAAGAAAGCAGGTGAGACACGAAGGACTGCTATCAGGAATGAGGTGACATTACTCTGACCCTGCACACACGGAAAGAATGACAAGAAACGACCATGAACAGTTTTGTGACCATCGATTGGACAAAACAGGTGAGAAGAAGAGACTCCTTCAAAGACAATCTATGCAAGTTACAGAATATATAGAACATATATTATATATAGAATATATATAGAGAGAACATACATTCCTTCCTCAAGAAGGAATATATAACCTGAACAGCATTATGACTATTAAAGAGATTTGGTGTTTAAAACCTCCCAGTGAAGAGAACTCTAGACCAAATAGCTTCACTGGTAAATGCTACCAAAAATTTAAGGGGAAAAGTGATTCTAATCGTATACAACATCTTCCAGAAAGCCGAAGATAAAGTACCGTATCTCGTGAGGGCAGTGCGACCTTGGTGACCAAATCAAAGATACTATAAAAAAAGAAAAACACAAACCAAAGTCTCTGATGAACAAAATTCTGAATAAAAGATCAGCAAACTCAGCAATATATAAAAAGAATAATATGTTAATTTTGTTGTTCGGTCACTAAGTTCTGTCCAACTCTGTGACCCCAGGGGCTGTGGACTGCCAGGCTCCTCTGTCCACGGTGTTTCCCAGGCAAGAACATTGCAGTGGGTTGCCATTTCCTTCTCCAGGAGATATTCCCAACACTCATCAACTAAATGGGGCTTTTCCCAGAAATGTAAAGCTGGCTTAAGACTTTTAAATTAATATAATTCAACCTATTGACAGAAGAAAGAAGAAAAACTACACGACCATCTCAGTGGATGCAAAAAACAACTGGATAAAATTCAACATAAACTTGTAATAAAAACTCTCAATTACTAGGGATAAAAGAGAATTTTATTAACCTAAAAAAAGGCATCTGCAAAAAAAAACCCTACAAATAACACACTTAAGTTTCCTCCTGAGACCAGAACTAAGGCAAGGAGGTCAATTCTCAACATTCAGTTGCCTGAAGTTCTAGCCAGCACTATAAGGTGAGGAAATCATGCAATAAAGAGCATATACACTGGAAAAGAATAAATAAAACTGTTCCTGTTTGCAGAAGACACAACCGTCTATACAGAAAATCCCAAAGAACTTACAAAAAAACAGTAGTAATAACTGGGCTTGGACAACTCCCACGAGATAAGTTCAATATTTTAAAAATCAACTGTATTTTATAAGCTAGCAATAAACAGCTGGAAATCAAAATTTTTTACAATAACATCAAAAACTATAAAATACTTTGGGATAAATCTAACAGAACATGTTATACTGAATATAATATGCTAACAACTACAAACACTGATGAAAGAAATCAAAGAAATCCTAAATAAATAAATAGATATGCTGTGTTCATGGATTAGACAATTCAACATCATTAAGATGTTAATTCTCCCTAAATTGACCTTTAGATTTAATCCCAATCAAAATCAAGCTTCCCTGGGGGCTAAGATGGTACACAGTCCGCCCGCAGTGCAGGAGACGTGGGATCGGTCCCTGGGTCGGGGAGATCTCCTGGAGAGGGAATGGCTGCCCACTCCAGTATTCTGGCCTGGAGAACGCCATGCAGAGAGAAGCCTGGCAGGCTTTAGTCCATGGGGTTGCAAAGAGATGGACACAACTTAGCGACTTTCACTCACTCACTCAAAATCCCAGTAAGATTACTGTTTTAGATATCAACAAGATGATTCTAAAATTTATATAGGAAGACAAAGAAACTACATTAGTCAAAATAATTCTGAAAAAGAAGAACAAAGTTGGAAGGCTAATACAGTGTGATTCCAAGACCCACTATAAACCTATAGTGATCAAGCAAGTACAGTATTGGTGAAAGGGTGGGCACTCAGATCAGTGGAAAACAGCGCCCAGGAACAGCCTGCGACAAATAGAGCCAGCTGACTGCGACAAAGACGCAAGGGCATTTCAGTGATGAAAGACAGTCTATTCAACAAACGAAGCTGGAGAAAACCGAATCCCTCTGAGAGGTTTAAAAAAAAACCCTCAACCCATTCTTCACCTCTAATACAAACATTAAGTCAGAATGAATTATGTAAACCATAATTACAAAACAACAGCAACAACAAAAAAAAACCTGTAAGACGTACAGGAGAAAACAAAAGAGAAAATCTCTATGACTTTACCTGAGAACATCTGAGGGTTCTCAGATACAACATCAAAAGCAGAACCCATAAAAGGAAACATCTGTATCGGAGACTTCATCAGAATTAAACTCCTGCTTTTTGAAAGACACTATTAATTAAAATTCAAAAGACAAGTCACAGGATGGTAGAAAATACAGTTTACCCTTGAATGATACAGAACTCTGCCCCGCACAGGTCCACTCAGAGGCAGGTTTTTTCAATAAACACCCGCGACAAGGCTGTGCAGCCCACGGCTGAATCCAAAGATGCAAAAGGTGGGCACAGAGGACCACCTGTAAAGCCACATTCAGAGTTTCAACTGTGCAGAGCTGGTGTCTCTGACCTCCATGTGGTTCAGGGGTCAACTGTATTTGCAAGTCAAACTTCTGACACAGGACTTGTGTCCAGAATATAAAGAGCTATCAAAAAATCAACAATAAGAAAAGAAATGGACGTGGTTCAAGATGGTAGTGTAGGAAGACCCTGAATCCACCCTCTCCCACAGGACACACCAGATCTACAGCTACATGCGGGACAATTCCCTCTGAAAACTAGCTCAACTGCTCCTCGACAACAAAGCATAAAAGCAGCAGAAACGCTGTCTCACCCAAAACCCCATCCCCGGCCCAGAGGCCCACAGCTGGGGGCTCTCACAAGCAGGGCGCGTCTCTCTGGAGAGAGCCGGGTCTGTATCTCACACCAGGAACCCCAATCCTGGGGCCTGCCCTGGAGACAGATGCCCCACCGCACCTGGCTTTGAATACCAACAGAACTCACATCCCAGAGGGAGTGGACACCCCACTCTTTAACATGTTTTCCTTTTTATTTTGCGGGGTCATGCTAAGCCTGAGACATACACGTTTGCAAAAAGGATGTGTCGGGTTTCGCTGGGCCAGGAGGGCTGACGGAGACTTGTGGGGTGAGGAGGAGCCCCATGGGGAGGCACGGAAACGTGCCAGCTGGAGTAGGGGCTGAATTGTGAACCCGAAAGAGGTCCCCCCCAAATAAAAGACATTCCCCATTGTCTTCTAGGACAAGGAGGGAGATGTTAGAAGTAGGACGGACAGGGTAATTGTCTAGCCAGAGAATCCACTCTGAAAGGGCTCGTGGGCAGTCTCACTTGCCTCAGGACCCCAGGCAAAAGCAGTGAGCGCGTCAGCACCTGGACACACACGAGACACTGACCAGTCAGCCGTGCAGCGTCTGTGGCAGGGACGGGGGCCTGCGGGGCTCTCCCCGGGATGGAGGCACCACCCAGCCTCCTGTGTGGATGCCCTCTCTACCCCGCAAGCTCCAGGGGACAGGCCCCGCCTCCATGCTACCCCCTGCCCCTGCTAAAGCCGGCAGGCGTGCCCAGCCTCACACTCCCCCGTGGCCCTGCTAAAGCTGGTGGGCACACTCAGCCCCCACAGGGGACATCCCCTGAGCGCCTGGCTCTGGTGTCCAAGGGGGGCTCGCATTTCCGGGCCCCATGGACCTGAAGCAAAGACATTTCTTGGCAGGATACCACCTGCAGGGCACTGCACAGCCCTCAGACTGAACACACTCCAGGCTCCCTGTGAAAAAGGCCTGGCCACTTGCCCAGGAGCTTCGGCCAGAGGGGCAGGGTACAGGCACACCACACATCTAGAGGCTTTGGGTCTACTTTTAAAGAAGCAGGTTGGGAGAAGTGTGAACAAATGAATAGAAAAAGGTGTGTGCATGTGTGCACACGCGCGTGTGCACAATGGAATAGTACTCAGCCAGAAAAAAAGAGTGAAGTTTGCCATTTGTAATGATATAGACAGACCTTGAGGGTATTATGTTAAGTGAAATAAGACAGAGAAAGACAAATACTGTACGATTTCACTTGTATGTGAAATATAAAAACAAGGAACAAAACTCGTACACACAGAACAGACTGGGGGCTGCCAGAGGGGAGGGCAAGATGGGTAAACGGGTGAAGAGGCTACCAAGTGAGTGAGTCCAGGGATTTAATGTTCAGCACAGTGAGTGCAGCCAGCAACACTGTACTGCATATCTGAAAGTTACTAAGAATAAAGCTTAAAAGTTCTCATCACAAAAAGAATTTTTTTGTGACTTTGTATGGTGACAGATGGTATCCAGACTTACTGTGGTGATCATTTTGCAATGTATACAAATACTGAATCATTATGTTGCACACCTGAAATTAATATAAGTCAAGTATATGTCAATTTAAAATTATAAAGATGACAGGAAATGAATATTCTAAAACTGGGCCAAAGATGTGAACATGCCACCGAAGAGGCTTTATAGATGGTGAGCGCACAAAAAGAGGCCAAATATCAGATGGAAATGCTGATTAACCCACGGTGAGATGCTACTGCATACACACTAGAAAGGCTAAAATAAAATTTAAGTACAATACCAACAGCTGCAAGGCTAGAGAAACTGGAACTCTCACAAGCTGGGAATAGACAAAGGTGCAATTAGGGAAACAGCTTGGACGTTTCTTACAAAGTTAAACACACACCACTCAAACCAGCAATTCTCCTCTGAAGAGCAATAAAAGCGTAGGTTCGCATACAAGCCTTTGTGCCAATGTAAAAATCACTTTATACCAATGCAGATCACTAAGAGCTGGAACTGGCTGCTCACCAGTTCTTCAACTGGTGAATGAACAAACAAACCCTGGCACCCTCATTCCACGGTGTTCCTTCCACTCAGTAACGAGAGGAGACTGACTACCGAAGCAAACAGCAGTGACTGACTTCCAAAACCAGCCCCGAGTGAAGGCAGCCGGACCTATCTGCCGCAGTTTCCACTGATCTGGCACTGTGGCAAAGACACAGCTCTGAGGACAGAGGACGGATCAGCTACTGCCAAGGGCTGGGGCTGGGGGGACGCGCAGACCACACAGGGGGCGGGGTGGGACTAGATTATATCTTGGCGGCAGCGCTGGTCACATACCTGTGTGCATTTGTCAAAATTTCGAACTACACATCAAAAACAGTGACTCTTACTGCACATAAATTTTAAAAAGCACATTTCAGGAACTATGGGTAAAATGTGAATATGGGTTATATTTTCAATGTTAAATTTCCTGCCCTTGATCACTATATTGTGGTTTTGAAAGAGAATATCCTTGATTTTAAGAAGATCTGTGAAGAGGTATTTACAGGTAGAATGTCATGCAATTTACTTTCAAGTAGATCAGGGGAAAAAAGCATGTATAGATAGAAAAAGCCTCAAAGCAAATGTGGTCAAAAAAATAACTACTGAATAGGGGTGAAGGGTGCATTCTGAGGTACACGGAACTATTCTTACACCTCTAGGTATGAAAAGTTCTTAAAATTAAAAGCTTTGAGAAAAAGAAAGGAAGAGAGGAGGGAAATTAGTTTATATTGGAGACAGCCGGTAGACAATTTTGATGAGTTCTACTATGAAAGGAAGCAAAGAAATACAACAGATGTGAAGAGGTATGGGACCCCAGGAGGTTTGGGTTTTTTTAAGATAAGAAATAATACGCTAAGGGCTTATGCTGATTGCAATAATCCAGCGGGGGCAGAAAGTAGAATCACAAGTAAATCTGGACTCTGTACTATTGAACCCGTGCCTGCTTCCCCACATCGCCGGTCTCCGGCCCCACTGACCTTTCCTGTTCCTCTGTCCCTGGACCCTGTCCTTTCCTCCCGTGGGGTCCGGCATGTGCGTCCCTTTCTGTCTGAAACGCCTGTCCCAGCTCTACAGGAAACCACCTTTCCAGGCTCAGTTCAAGGGTCACCCCACAGAGAAGGCTTCACTGGACCACTCACTGTCCTCAACCGATCTCACACTAGCTGCTCTTATCATCTGCACAGCACTCGCCCAAGCAAGCACTCGCTCACCTTCCTGTCTAGCTAGCTAGCTCCCTCTCAGGAAACAGGAATCTAGAGTCCAAGGTGGATGGGTTCTGGTCTTTTGCTTCCATGTCCCATCACATCACTGGCATACTTTTGTTAAATCCATCTGGGCTGAATGATGCATTTCTTAGAATACACCAACTCGCTGGCAGCGCCACTGTTCCATATGGACTCCGCGCCCATGTCCCTCAGACAGCAGACCCTTCTGCAGGGTTCTGGTTCCCTGCCCACTCAAAACCCACAGCCAATAAGGAGGCTTCCCAGATGGTGCCAGGTGTAAAGAACCTGCCTGCCATGCAGGAGACGCAAGAGATGTGGGTTCCATCCCTGGGTTGGGAAGAGCCCCTGGAGGAGGAAATGGCAACCCACTGCAATATTCCTGCCCGCGAAATCCCATGGACAGAGGAGCCTGGTGGGCTAGTCCACGGGGGGAGTCGCAAAGAGATGGACACGACCGAGCGCCCAAGCAGGCCCACACACAGGCCACAAGATGAAATCTGTGCTCACCCTCATCTGCAGAGGCCCCCGGTCCCGGCCCCCGGCCGGCCTCCCCGCCTCCTCTCCTCTCCACACACCTGACGCTAGAGCTGGGCTGCAGCAGACGCTGCTTTAAAAACCGGGCCCTTCCTGCACCTCTTCTGTCTGCAGCTCTCTTCCACCCCACCTCAGCGGTCTTTGAGATCCCAATCAAACCTTCACTCCCAAAGGCCACTTCACACCAGACAACTTCCACCTGGCAGCTCATGCCTCCACGGACCACACAGCACTCGCTGAGCGCTCACTGTGCATGCGGTGCTGGCCACAGATGAGCCCATTAACCTGCGCAACCCCAGGACGAGGGCACGGAACTCTAGTCATATCTCTGGCTTATGGACAGAGCAATTAAAGTTTAGAGAAGCAGAGGAATCGGTGGAAGACACCCTGGCTTCAGGGCAATCAGGAGTCACACCCACACCTGTGGGTTTCCAAAGGCCCAGCTCCTAACTACCACCGCGATTAACCATGTGACCTTAGGTTACTCAATTCTCCAAGCTGTAGTTTTCAGATGAGAAAATCTCCCTTTCATGGATGCTCAAAGGATTAGTAATACCGTTTGAAGGAAACAGGATGCAAACCTGAACACACTGGCTTTTGCTAAACCTGTGGTACCCCAACTGTGCCTGCTCCTGTTAACTGTCTGCCCGGGGTCTCTTCTCACCTCCAGCCATCACCTCTCCCCTCCCCAGGGTCTGCAGTGTCTGTACACAGATGGCCCCTGAGGGTTTGCCCATCAGGGCTCCATCCGGGGCCCCTGTGAACTGCTCTGTGGTTATAAACATTTTGCAAGGAGTTCTCCACTTGGGACTTTTACCTGTTGGGGTGGCCAAAAAATTTGTTCAAGTTTTTCCATAACATCCTACATAAAAAACCAAATGAGCTTTTTGGCCACAGCTTGAGGAGGTTAGCGGAGGGTTGGTGCCAGGGGTAGGTGCCATCATCCTGGTGTTCACTCATCTAAGTACCCATGATCCATCTCCGGATGCATCTCCAGGACCCTCTGCCGCTAGAGAGCACGGAGTGTGCTTCCCACAACCCAGGCGCCCTGCCGGGCACTGCTGTGCTCATTTCAGGGCACAGCCCGTCTGTGAGGGAGGCACTGTCGCTGCTCTGTTTTATGTCTAAGGAAACGGAGCCACAGAAAACTCACCGTTTCCCACAGCTTTTGAGGAGCTGGACTAGGGTCAGGACCCACAGAACTGGCTCCCGAGTCCAGGCCTGTCACCAGGCAGCCACCTTGCTTCTCATCCCACAGCTGCGGGGCTCAGCACAGCACCAAGACGTCCACATCCCACCCACCGTGAACGTGCTGGGATACGGGGCAAAGGGCAACGAGGGTTCCTAATCACCTAGCCATGCATTAGGGAGAGCTACCTGGATTCTCCAGGGGAACCACAGCAGCCTTTTAGAGGCAGGAAGGCGGAGGCAGACAAGGGTGTGAAGACGCAACAGCGCTGCTGGCTCTGAAGACAGAGGAGGGGCCACAAGCCGAGGAATGCAGGCAGCCTCCAGAAACCAAAACAGGCAAAGAATCGGACCCTTCTCCAGAGCCTCCCAAGGAACACAGCCCTGCTTTTAGCCCAGGGAGACCCATTCTGTACTCTGACCTCCAAACAATAAGGTACCTGCAATTTTAAGCATGAAGTCTGTGGTCTCCTGTTATGGCAGCAGCCGCAGGAAACTCAAACAGATGCCAAAACAGCTCACAGCCCTTTCCTGCTCAAAGCTGGCCAGGCCGTCGCAGCTGTGGCAGGGTCCGAAGGCAGAGACCACCCCGGCACTCTCCCCTGGCCCGTGGGGGGATCCATCCAAGGCTCCCTCAGGCTCTGTCTGCCTACCAGGTGAAACCAGACGTTCTGTCCCAGGACCAGACACGGCCCAGCTTCCCTGCAAAGCGGGAGCCAAGCTGGGAGCACAGAAGCCAGGGTCCCTGCACAGCAGGCCGAGGACCTGGGCTCACAAGTCCCCTCCCTGGGGGTGAGGCGCTGGCGGGCCCCACCTGTCAGCAGCAGAGGGGCCGAAACTCGTCACAAGAAGCCCAAGGGCAGAGGTGGAGTGGCGAGACTTCCCTGGTGGTTCAGCGGCGAAGAACTCAGCTGCCAATGCCAAGGACAGGGGTTCGCTCCGTGGTCCGGGAAGACTCCACGTGCCCCAGGGCAGCCGAGGCCGCACACCCCCAACTCTGAAGCCTGTGTGCCTAGAGCCTGCGCTCCGCAACAAGAGAAGCCACTGCGGTGAGGAGCCCACCCACAACCGGAGAAAGCCCGCATGCAGCAATGAAGACCCAGTGCAGGCAAAAATACACAAATAAAATTTTTTAAAAAGGTGTTGATCCTTCCAAGGAGCATGTGGGTCCAAAGTGAAAGTGAAGTCGCTCAGTTGTGTCCGACTCTTTGCAATCCCATGGACTGTAGCCCACCAGGCTCCTCTGTCCATAGGATTTTCCAGGCAAGGGTACTGGAGTGGGTTGTCATTTCCTTTTCCAGAGGATCTTCTCGACCCAGCGATCAAACCTGGGTCTTCTGCGTTGCAGAGGCTTTACCTTCGGAACCTTTACTGTGCAAAGGGCTGGGGGCACAGGACACAGCTCAGAGAGACAGAAAGAGACATCAAATTTGCATGAGGGGAAGACAGGGTTTTAATTACTCCTTTTCTTAACCTCATTGTGCCTTGAGGTATTTTAACATTACTCTCCCTGGCAGGAAGGATTGATTGATTGTCTCTTGGCATTCAGAAACCCTGATTAATGTAAAACTAACCAGTCGTTCTGAACTCTGGGGAATTAATCACTTAAATGTGGGAATTACTCAATAAACCGTTCAAACATGCAATAAACCAAGCCATTAAAAATTAATCGCTCGACATCCCAGCCGTGTAAACAGGGCTAATAAGATCCTGGCAGCTTAGAGTGAGGAGGAAAAGGAAGCAGCCGGGGGAGCAACGACTTTAACCAGCCACCCCCAAGAACCAGAGTGGACACACCGATGCCCCAGCCACACAGCCCAGATCACTGGGTCAGGGGACATCCGCTTCCTGGGCCCTCCTGCCCTGGCCTAGGATAAGGGCAGGCAGATGAGAGAGAGAGGAAGTGCTCCAGGACTGTCAGGAGGATGTGGTGGGGTCAGAGCTACCACCTGTGGCAAATATTTACTGAGCACCTACTAAGTGCCAGGCCTGTGCTGGGATCTGCAGATATGAGCAGAGCTCACTCTATTGCATTTTGGAGATACTTCATTTTTACAGATTGAAGGTCTGTGGCAATCCTGTTTCGAACAAGTCTACGGGTATAATTTTGCCAAGAGCATCTGCTCACTCCATGTCTCCATGTCATATTTTGACAATTATTGTAATTTTTCAAATGTTTTCATTATTGCTGTATTTGTCACGGTGATCTGTGACCAGTGATCCTTAATGTTATTATTGCAAAGAGATTATGACTCACGAAACTGGCCTGGTGGTCCAGTGGCTAATAAGACTCCACACTCCCACTGCTGGGGGCCCAGCATCTCTGGTCAGGGAACTAGATCCCACACGCTGCAACTTAGACCTGGTACAGCTAAATAAATCAGTTAATTAAAAAAAATATATTATGACTCACTAAAGGTCCAGATTATGGCTAGTATTTCTTCAAATAAAATACTTTTAAGTAAGGTATGTATATTGGCTTTTTAGACACAGCATTATTGCACACCTAACTGACTACAGTATGAAATTAAAAAGTTTAAGTTAGTCACTCAGTTATGCTCAACTCTGATCCCATGAGCTACAAGCCCGCCAGGCTCCTCCGTCCATGGAATTCTCCAGGCAAGAATACTGGAGCGAGTTGCCGATTCCTTCTCCAAGGGATCTTTCTGACCCAGGGACTGAATCCAGGTTTTCTGCATTACAGGCAGATTCTTTACCGTTGGTGCCCCAGGAAAGTCCTCACTAGAGTCGAGTGTAAACATAACCTTTATACGCACCGGGAAACCGAAATATTCCTGTGACCCGCTTTACTGCTACACTGGCTTGCTGCCGCGGTCTGACCGAACCTGCCGCACCTCTGGGGTCTGCCTGTGATCAAGGAGACAGCAGAGGTGTCTGTGTGGGTGTGTGGTGTTAGGAAACGTCTGTTTTCTAAAACACGGGCTATAAAGGAAAGCACAGCACGGGATGGCGGTAGGTATCATGGGAGAAAGAAGTTCTTACTTCAGGCAAGCTGATCAGAAACGGCCTCTCTGAAAAGACGCCGTTTGCACGAGGCCTGAAAGAAGTGGTGGCACGCAGCGTCGAGGGGTCTGGGGAGGCGGGCAGCGAAGGCCCCCAGCTCGAGCCACCCAGAGGCTGGGAGGGAGTGCCCGGAGTGCGGGCTTCGGGGGCAGCCGGGCAGTAAGGGTGCAGAGTGTCTGAGGCCAGGAAACCGTGGCGACTAGCTTCCGCCTGGGGGACGCTGCCACTGACGGCTCCCGAGAGGAGAACCACGCTGGCCATGGCGACGACACCAGAAGATGAGGCAACGGCAGGCGTGGGAAGGCCCGCCGGAGGCCGCTGGACCGTCGGGGGCGGCCAGCCGCTGCCTCCCCGGTGCCCGTGCCCCCTCCCCAGCCAACAGCACCGCTCCGGCTTCGGGCCCCCGGCCCTCTGCCCCAGCGGGGCGTGCACAGGCCTCACTCGGCTCTCAGCTCAGAGGCGTGTCCCAGCAGGCTTAGCCCGATGGGCTTGTCCCAGCACTCTGACCGCTGGCGATCTGACTGAGGAGCCCCCACGGCCCCACACGACTGTCAGCTCCGAGATGGCCACAGCCTCCGCCTGAGGACGGAGCAGATCCCTGAAGAAGGGCGGAGCCGAGAAGGTCACGGACAAACAGGGCCGCAGTGCGACACCAGCGATTTCTGGATCAAACTGTTCCTGAAGCCAGCACCTTCTGAGGTTTCCAGTTCTCTCCGTCAGTTTCCTCGTTTTCAGCCAGCTGGAGGAGGTTAGATTCCTGACTGACACGGCACCTTATGCTGTGTGTGTATTATTTCACCCAGGGCTTACAGGTGCTCTAAGCAGTAAGTACTAGAGCCAACTTGCTAACTTACAGGTGAGAAAACCCCGCTCAGCGCCCAGGGGCACACTGCGGGACGTGGCAAAGCTGGACTGTGAGCCCAGTGGTGCTGGGTAAACCCCGCCTTGACCTTCTCTTCTCAATCTCTACGTGCATCTCCCTCTGTCTGCGTGAGATAAAGCAGCTTCAGTCATCTCCAGCTCTTTGCGGCCCCATGGACCGTAACCCGCCAGACTCCTCTCTAGGCAAGAATCCTGGAGTGGGTCGCCAGGCCTCCTCCAGGGCAATCTTTCTGATCCAGGAACCAAACCCGCACTTCCTGCATTGGAAGGCGTGTTCCTTACCACTCGCACCACCTGGGAAGCCCATCTCTCTCTATATGTATCTTTAAAAATGTTGCTCGGCGGGCTTAATGATTTAATTTCAGAGGAACAGGTGCCACATACACGGCCCTCTCCCCTACCTACATCTTTAGCAGCCTCATCGCTAACAGGCATCTCTATTTGAAGAACTCGCTCCTGCAGGGCCCTAAAGCAATATGGCATCTCTTAACGTCCCTGCAGCCCCTAGATAATGACTAACACAGTCCTGATGAGATAGAGATGCAACACCAGCCACTGAACTCTGGCAAGCAGCCCTCTCCCAGATCCTGTCCTGCTGGGGCCATGGGAGGAAGTGGACGTGGATGCTGAAACCAAGGAGAAGCCACTCAGAGATGGACAGTGGCTGGGCGCCCTGTTGGGAGGCAGCAGCCCCAAGAAGAAGATGGCCAGGCCCCGTCCACCAGAGACGGACAAAGGCCAACGCTGCGTCTTCTTCTGGGTCCGCCCCACGGATCTGAAAACCAACAAAGCTTCCAGAAAATATAAACTGCCAACAGTGGACCAAATAAACTACTCAATAAACTGAAATGGCAATCAGAGATTCCTTGACCTAAGGACCGTAACTTCAGATGATTGTGTGGGTGAGCTCTACCAAACTGATTATGCCCACAAAGAAGAAGGGCACATACATATATTAAACTATGACTCGGCCATGAAAGAGGATGAAGTAACGCCACCTGGAGCAACATGGACTGACCTGGAGATTATCATACTAAGTGAAACTGTCTCAGACAAAGACAACTACGTGGAATCCAAAATATGACAGAAATGAACTTACCTACAAGTTAGAGACAGACTCACAGACACAGAAAAGAGACTTGTGGTTGCCAAGGGCAAGGGGGCTTGAGGGGAAGGGCTGTGAGTCTGGGGTCAGCAGATGGAAACTCGTATAAACAGAAAGGATAAGCAACAGGCCCTGCTGCGCAGCACGGGGAACTTACGCTCAGCGCCCTGCGACGAGCCACAACGGGAAAGGACGCACATACAAACACACACTTGGCTGAACCACTCCGCTCTACAGCAGAGAGTCACGCCACATTGTAAAGCAGCTAAAACTCCAACTTTGAAAACTGATTATACCCAGCTTATAGAGTATCAGAAAAAAGGAAAGCTACCAAACCTATTATATGAGGCTGGTAAGGACTGAACGTCACAACGGAATAAAGATAATATAATAAAGGAAATCACAGGCCATTTCACTTATGGACAGATCATTTCAAAGTGAAGGGTCAGCTAGCCACGTGTAAATCACCTGAGAACAGCGGGCGGACAGGCGTGCAGCGCCGCAGTGAGCAGGGCGGGGAGAGTCAGACAGCTGGGCTCCGATCTCGACCCCTCCACGCCGCGCTCGCTGCAGTAGCTCCCTGAGGCCCAGCGGACGGGGTCCCTGCCCTGGGCCCCGCCTGTAACAGGTGCACGCACACCCCTCCATCACAGCAAACCCCCAAGTCAGCACCCACATCCACGACGGACACTCCGGCCCCGAAGACACTCCGCAGCATCTCCTGCTGGACACAGACAGGGAACCCGCAGCTGCAGGACCAGAGGTGCCGGCGGAGCCGCAGCAGGAGCCGAGCAGCAGATGCCAGGGACGGACCCGTCCCGTCCCCCAGGGCTCACGCAGCAGGGTCCCACGGAGCCAAGGACGCTTCTGGGAGTTCCCACTTCCTGGCCCCTGCGTTTTAATCTTCAGGAGGCAGAAGGTATTCATGATTTTGCCGGATCAGAACAGGTTTCATAACAGCCTCATGTGGCACCTCAGGAACCTTCTGAAACACTGGGACTTCCCTGGTGGCGAAGTGTCCAGCAGGAGTCCACATGCCACAAGGCACCTGAGCCCGTGGCCACAAAGAGTGAAGCCTGCGTGCCCCAGAGCCCGAGCTCTGCAGCGAGAGAAGCCACCGCACGCGACGCCCGCGCACCGCACGCTCGCGCGCAGCGCTGAACACCCAGCGCAGGGAAAAACCACATACAGGAAGAACACTGAGAAAACCACAGGACTCACACGTGCACAGGCAGGCCTCAGAGACATTGTGGGTTCTGCTCCAGACCACCCCAAGAAAGCCAGTATCAGAATAAAGTGAGTCACACCAATTTTTTGGTTTCCCAGTGCATATAAGTTATGTGTACACTCCACTGCAGTCTATTATGCATGCCACAGCATATGCCTCAAAAAATCAATGTATATAGCTTCATTAAAAATACTTTATGGCTAAAAAACACTAACCATCACTGGAGACTTCAGTACGTTATAATCTTTTTGCAACTGTAACACCAAACTTCACTGATCACCATAATGAATATAATAACGATAAAAACATTTGAAATATTGCAAGAATTACCAAAATGACATGGAGTGACACTGGGTAAGCAGGTGTTGTTGGAAAGTGTTGTCGACAGACTTGCCTGATGCGACCTGCCACATCACTTTATAAACACACACGTGCAGTATCAGGATTTCTCTGGTGGTCCAGTGGTTAAGAACCCACCTGCCACTGCAGAGACATACTTGACCCCTGATCCAGGAAGTTTCACACGCCTCTCAGCAACTAAATCCGTGAACCACAACTATGGAAGCCTGCACCCTAGAGCCCGCACCCCACGAGAAGCCCGCATGCACGGAGGAAGACCCACCGCCGTCAAAGATGGATGAACGCGTGATAAAAACCACAACATCTGCGAAGCACAATAAAGCAAAGTACAATAAAGCAAGGTAAGCCTGGATCTAGATACAATTCGGGTGAAAGCATGATACTAATTATTTACACTGGCAACTAAATGGATATTGAACGCTAAAATTACATTTTCAAAGGGCAAATAAATTCAAGCTTTAACTAAGTTTGAATGTAAACTTTTATTGATACATATTCTGCTTTCTAGGGTCTGCAGGTAATTTTACATTTTAGATGAAAAACCTTTCGAAAGGTGAAGAAATTCTTTTCTGCATTTATCTCACAGTTGATTAAAGTTTCATTCTGTATACTCTGAACATACTTCTGCTCCATATTTTCATGTTTTATATCACTGCTATCAACACAACACAAACCATGGGAAAGTCTGAATCACTACAAAATTTACTTTATTGAATTGGAGGCAAGAAGACTGTTTCATGGAATGCAAGTATAAATTATAAATTATGTATGACTCTGTGACTCATCCAAATATCTCAGATTTATCAACAGAATATTGAAATGTGTACAAATAATTAAATTCTGGCATCTTGGTATTTCGTAGATTGGCATCTTGCAGGGTTTGATTGAGGTCTATTTCTCAGATAGGAGGATGGAATATACTTAACAGTTGGTCAGCTCGTTTCAGAACTTTGAATATTTATAACTGGTATGTGAGCATCCGCTTACACTCTTCCCCTGGATCCACAAAAGCCAGAGTGGGGCCTGACTGGCTGTGGGGTGCTGAGCAGGTTAACTAGCCTTTCTGTGCCTACCTTGTCTCATCTAAGAAAGGGATGATAAATAGTGCCTAGCTTATACAGTTGTTAGAAGGGTTGAGTTAATATTTATAAAGCACTCCTAACTCAGTCTGGCACAGAGACGGCCTTTATAAGTACTTTTAGACAGAGTGGGATTTAACTCGGAAGTGCAGGAATTATTTCTCAAGACTGACAAATGAATTTGATCAAATTTAACATCTATTTATTTTTTCAAACTCAAATAAGAAATTGAAGAGAAGTTCCTTAACTGGATCAACACTACAGAGTAAAACCTAAAGCAAATTCCATCCTTGGCTGAGAATCTTAGCTTTATTCCTTTTAAGATTAGAAATAAGGCAAGGAAGCTGGGCCCCTGTTACTACTATTCCACATTGCACTGAAGGTCCTGGCATTTTCAGCAGGATAAGACAAAATAAAACACAAGGTAATCAGAAGAAGAGAGGGGAAAAAAAAAAATCACATTTCAGATAAAAATGTCAGCATTTACAAAAAAAATCTGACAGAATCTGAATAGTGGAACAAGAAACTTAAAAATCATCAGCATTCTTCGACACTGGCATAAGCCAACTAGAAACATAATAGAAGATGAGATACTATTCATATTATCAATCAAAAATATAAACTAGGGCTTCCCTGGTGGCCCAGTGGCAGAGAATCCGCCTGCCAGTGCAGGAGACGCAGGTTCGATCCCTGGACCAGGAAGACCCCACGTGCCAGAGAGCAACTAAGCCCGTGGGCCACGGCTGAGCCGGCGCTCCAGAGCCCGTGAGCCCAGCTACCGAGCTCAAGTGCCACGAGTACTGAAGCCTGCACTCCTCGAGTCCCCGCTCCGCACGGAGGACGCTTCCGCACCGAGACACGCTTCCGCAACAGAGGTTCGCGGACCGCAGCTGGAGCGGTCCACGCGGCAACGAAGACCCGCAGAGCCAAAGATAGATAAATTACAAATATATATATAAACTATTTTGGAATTGACCCACTTGCCCAAGACTTGAACAGGGCAAGTTTAAAACTATTAAATAACCAAATTAAATAACTATTAAAACTATTAAATAACCAAATTAAATAACTATTAAAACTATTAAATAACCAAAAAAAAAAAAAATCCAAGATAAAAAATAACAGGAAACCTAAAATGTCAGATTAACATTATTAACATGCTAATTTCCCAAAGTAATCTTAAAAACTTAATGCAATTTCAATAACAATGACAGTGAGGTGTTCTTTAAGACTTTGATCAATTAATTCTAAAATTCATCTGGAAGAAGAAAATGTCCTTTATGTGCTCAATCTCAAAAAGGAAGAGAAAAACATATGGCCTCTGAGGGATTAAGAGAGATTCCAGAGGCGCAGTAATAAAAACAGCTGTGATGCTCACATACAAAGCAGATGAACCAACAGAACAGAAGAGAGAGCCCAGAAATAGACTCTTCTGGGTGTGGAAAATCAAAGCGTGATGCCGGTGGTTCCAGGAACCAAAGGCGACTGGACGGGTGTGGGTGGAAGGGGGCAGGGGCGGCGCTGATGCACAGCGTGGGGAAAGGTAGAGCTGTGTGCTGGTCACGCAGAACACAGAACAGAATCCCGACGGAGTAAAGCCCCGAATTTTAAAAACAGAACTATAAAGAAAGCTAAGGGAAGAAACCATGGGGGAATCTTTTTGGCCTTGGAGTAGGGAAGGACTTCTAAAACCAGGACAGAAAAATACATGCATACACACACTTCATAAGGCCAAAAGAGAGAGAGAGGGAGATGTAAGAACATAAAAATGATAGACTTCTATTCGGTGAAAGCACAGATGCATTTAACAGAAATCTATCTAAACAGGACAAGATACTGGCAACATCTAAAAGTGACAAGGAAGGATCTCTTACAAACCAACGAGAAAAACGCCCCCCAAACAGGGAATCAGACAAACTGGATGAGGAATCATTTGCCGAGGTGACCGGCAGATCAGTCATTAAACAGCCAGCAAGCACGCAGAGGTGTTCGGCCACACGCGCATCGAGGCCCACACAGGAGAGCAGGCTGATGCTTTGCACACTTCAGTTAGAGGGACCAGAAAGTCACCAAGCGCGGGTGAGGACGCAGGGAGAGGCTGCTCCGGCCCGCCGGGACCTTCTGCAGAGCCAGCTGGCGGGGCCTGGCGCATGCCAAGGGCACGCCGCGGTGTCAGCTTTTCCCTCCTGGGCCCACACCCCCTTCAGAGGACGCCTCCTGCAGCCCCGCTCAGGGAGACGCGCCACTCGGGGAGCGACCAAGCACCTGAGGCGCCCGTGAAGCGCATGCTTGTCCAGGGTCACACCCGCCGCACGGACATCTTTAAAACAGTGGTGAAGGGAACAGTTAACTGAAACACGCTCTTCAACAGCACAGTGCCAGTGATGGAAATTAGCACAGAAGGCTACACGCTTCTCACCCACACACACACCTCGGGACAGAAGGAAAACCGCCAAAGCACATGTGTTCCGAGCCGAAGGACGATGACCAGAGTCCAGGAATCGAAGACGAAGAGAGTGAGGCCGGGAGCTCCGCCCGGCAGGTGGCAGAACAACAGGAACTGGCTTCACCGCGGGGGGCAACAGGAGAAGTTTTTGTATTGGTTTTGGCTTTTGAAAAGTCACGTGTCTCCATCTCCCTGGTAGAAATGAGGGCAGGACTCAGATGAACAAGCCTTGAAACCACGGCTCCCAAGAAAACTCTGCGGGCCTTTCAAATCGATTATTCTCATGCTGCTGTTGCTCAGTCGCTAAGTTGTGTCCGACTCTGCAACTCCAAAGGACTGCAGCATGCGAGGCTTCCCGGGCCTTCACCGTCTCCCAGAGTCTGCTCAGAGTCACATCCACTCAGTCGGTGATGCCATCCAACCATCTCATTCTCTGCTGCCCTCTTCTCCTCTTGCCTCCCATCTTTCCTAGCAGCAGGGTCTTTCCCAATGAGCCAGCTCTTTGCATCAGGTGGCCCAAGGACTGGAGTTTTAGCTTCTCGTCCCCTGCTGCCCTCTTCTCCTCCCGTCCTCAATCCTTCCCAGTATCAGGGTCTTATCCAATGAGCTGGCTCTTCGCATCAGGTGGCCAAAGGATTGTACCTTCAGCAGCAATCCTTCCAGGAGATTCAGGGTTGATTTCCTTCAGGATGGACTGGCTGGATCTCCTTGCAAACAAGGGACTCTCAAGAGTCTTCCCCAACACCACAGTTTGGAGCATCTAAGCTCCAAAGCTGTACACGACCACTGGGAAAACCCCCTGTCTGTCTGTCTATGTCTCCTCTCTGTCCTTCCCTGCACCCTGCACAGGTCGGCTCTGGGTCTTCCTTTGAGAGCCTGCGCCCTCTCCAGGATGCTGTCCACCAGGCCCTGCATCCCAACATCAAGTGGGTCCTCTGCCCTCGCTGACCCACCCCAGCTGTGCATCCTAACTGCACCTCCGCTGCCCAGCTCCCCGCAAGATGTCAGCTCCTTGGGGGAGCTCGTCTGTCCCCCATGTCCCAGCTCCGGGCACCTCAAAGGCGGCGAATGTCTGCAGAGTGAAGTGACAGCGCACGCCGCATCCTGCAGCGCTCGCTCTGCAGAGCCCGGGCTGGCGAGGCGGCCTGGCTGCGCCGCAGACGTCTCAGGCTTGCGGACTGACACCACCTCACCTCTGCCTTCCAGGCAGGGCTGGACTAATGAGCTCACTCTGTGAGCTCCTCCAAGAGGAGCCAGGTGCCCCGGCGCGGCGCGGCGCAGCGAGGGGAGGGGAGGAGGGTGGAGAACTTGCCCGGGGACTCGGCCGCATGGAAGACCATCACGGGGAGAGGGGGACTTCCTCCCTCGCCTCCACCCTCTCCACGTCCAGACCCCATGGCATTCCAGCATCTTCATTGATCCAGGTCCACCTCAGCGCCTCTGAAGCCAACTCAAGATGCCTTGCTCCCCACCCCACACCGCCCTGTGCTGGTAATAAGACTGCCCTGGCTGGAGACCCGCAGCATGCTCGGTGCTGTGGTATCAGCTTTATGTTCGTCCCATCATTTAATCCTTGGAGCACCCAGAAAGCGGAGGATCCCTCTTCCCATTTCACAGATGAGCAAACTGAGGTTTGGAGAGGTTGCACACATCTGATAATTGGAGGACACCACCAGAGCCACGCCCGGGCCTACGGGTTTCCAGAACCTTCTCTCAGGGATGCTCTGCACTGCATCCCACAGGAAGGATGAGAAGAAGGTCTGATTGTCTGGCGAGTCTGAGAAATACTACACCCTCGCCCTGTGTCCCCTGGAGAAACTGACAGTCTCTCTGGCACACGGAGGACCCTGGAACCTGTTTAATGCAGCATTTCTCACACACGTTTCACTACAGACCCTGCTTCCCGGGACGCTCACATCTGCAGAACACGGTTTGGGAGACGCCCATGTGGTACTAGGTCAGCTCCAGGAAGGATGGGGCCCAATTCTAAGCAACCGCAGCCTCACAGGAGAGACAGGAGTTCTTAATATTACGACTGACGACCTCGACGCATGGAGCACCTATCACTGAGGGGTTCAGCCATCACCTCAAGTCCCCCAGCAGCCCGAGGGGTGCCATCCTGCCTGTGAGGATGCAGACACGGAGGCTCTGGGATGCTGGGGGCCCGGCCCTGGACCATCAGGGAGGCAGCAGGGATTTGTGCCTCCAACCTGGTCAGGTGCGAGGCCCGCACTTTCTCCGGGAACCAAGTGCTTCCTAGTCACGGAGCTCCCAAACCAGGCTCGAAGCCTGTGGTGGGGAACGTGGGGCCCAGAGTGACAGCCACGGCCCTGGGCCAGGGAGAGCCCCCACGGCCACACTCTGCAGAGGCCAGAGCAGAAGGCTCCTGCCAGCGTCCAGGGCAGACTCCGCCTTCCACCTCAGCCCTTGGAGCTGGCCTGGCCCCCCAGAGTCCCGGAGATATTCCAACTCTGTCTTTCTGGAAAGTCCCAGCTTGAAGGCCGACAAGCCGACTCTACGACAAGAAGGTAACAGCCCAACAAGCTGCCATCTAAACCTTCCTTCTGGGTTCAGGCTGAGTCCGGAACACACTATGATACTGCAGAGAGGGGTCCACTTGGAAGGGGTTAGAAGAGGACATCAAGAGACAAACTGTCTCACTGCAAATAAACTATATTCCAGTATTTTTTTTTTTAAATTTGCAAAAAAAACCACACTGTCAGTGCCTTGAGCCAGCTGGGCCTGGATTTGAATCCCAGACCAGCCCCATGCTATCTGTGTGAGCCTGGAGGTTGGAAAGTTCTTCAATCTCCTGTGCCAGGCTGTGCACACACACACACACACGGAGCCATCAAGTCAAACGCCCCCAAAACTACCTCCCATTCCTCCTCTTCTCCTTCATCCTCAGGGAATTACACTGTGCCCAGCAGAGTGGGTCTGGCATGCTCAGCGGCCAGGGCAGCTGGGGGTCCACGAGGACCTGCCACTGCCTTCAACACCCCGCCACGGCGAGATGCCAGGGAAGAGCTGCACTCCCAGCAGACCCCCATGCACAGAGCGAGCCGCCTGCTGGGTTCGCACTCACCAGCTCAGCTCTTACGGCCCCCGAGAGACAGGAGAGGGTGCGGCGGGGCGGGCTGCACCACCGCACCCACGGCACACTGCTTGCTGCGCAGTCTTGGCATTGCCTGAGCTCATCTCCAGCTGGAAAACAGCCACGTGCGCGATGTGCAAACCCAGACCACCTCTGCAAGTGTCGCACACTTTCAGGGATGCAATCACAGCGATCTGGGAATCCTAGGTGGGCAAGGTCATCCAAGGTCATCAGGTCCATACCCCATTTCTACACGAACCTAACCCCGAGTGGTCCACATGGGCCCCACACCCTGCTTCTTCATTTCTGCTTTACAGCCTCCCTGACTGGAGCCGACGGGAATCTGCTCTCCCAGCATTCACGTGTGTGTGCCCTTCCCTCTCAAAGAGTGTTCTTTTTTTTATTGCTCCTAAATCTTTCCTGAAGTAGCTAAAGCTTCCCTCTTAGCCCCAAGTAATGCAGGGAAGGGAAAACTAAAAATAGAAGGAAATTTACATGTGCAGAACACCTGTTAAGTTTTACCACATTCTTATTTAATCCTCCCAAGAACCCTGCGAGGTGGTGAGGCTGTTTTTGGTAGAAGATAAAGGCTCGGAGAAGCCCAGGTTTGCATGGGATAAAGACTTCCTTTCCCAGCCTTCGCTGAAGCTGGGTGTGGTCCTGAAACTGGTTAGCGGGAGTACAGGGCCAGCTGTCTATCTGCAGCACCGAGGAAGGGTCCTAAGGCGGAGAAACTGTGTCCTTTGTCCTTCTCCCTTCTGCCAGCCGGAGCGCCGGGCCTTGGAACACGAGTATCTGGGAGAATGAAATGACTGCACCGCAGAAAAGGAGGGAGACAGACCCCGACACAGCGGGGCGCCGCGCCAGGGCAGATCCGCCTCTCAACTATCTGAACTTGAGGGTGAACCAACTTCTGTGTTGCTTAAGCCTCTCGCTGGGGGTTTTCTGCATTAATCGTAAATGGACACAAGGACCTCTGTATGAGGTAATCTTTGGCAGACCTTATCAGGTTGTCTACTGCTTCAGCCTTGAAAGGGTTAAAGGGAACTTCTACTATCACTGACCACCCTCTTCAACAAGAGCAGTTCTGTTTTTAAAGACGCTGTCTCTAAGGAGGAAGAACTAGAATCTTTACATTACCCTCAACTTCCCCTCCAAAGGCAACCAGAGCCTCACGGAGGAATTTAGGAAATGTCATATAAGTTCTTATGGTAGGAAATAAGACACAATGGAAAAAAAAATCACTGTAAAGAAAAAAGTAGAAAAAAACAAAATGAGATCAGGAAGGCCTATGTACACTTGCAGCGGTCTGACTGAGCTTCCTAGCAGACAAAGCAAAACGGGAAACACACTCAACATGGTGACCGTTGCTCAGTAACAACTCCCAGGCCCGAAGGGCGTTTCTCCATTGAGCTTGTGCGGGGCGGGGGCCAGTGCAATGTGCAATAATGAGTCCTGCAGCATGAAGTATTCAATCCTCCCAGCCACCCTTGGTATTACTGTGAATTGTCATCCACATTTTACAGCTAAAGAAATCAAGGCAGAGTTAATAACTCTGTCCAAGGTCACTCATCTAGGAAACGTCAGAGCCAAGATTCCAATCCAGGAAATGAAGCGTCATAATCCAGGCTTTTACCCAAGGGGTTTGAGGTTAGCCTCTCCTGGGTTCAAATCTCACTACTTGCTGCTGAGACCTGGGTGAGTAACTGCACCTCCCTGAGCTTCTGTTTCCTCACCCACCAGTGGAGATAATCCCAGAAACCGGAAAGAAAGTGGCAAGAGGAGAATGTGAGGGGCCTTCTCCTGGTGCCTGGGATTACACCGAAACCAAAAAGAGAGACAAGGACGACCGAATACCCCGAGAGTCAACAGACAGCTGACAAGTAACTGCTAGAACCTGGGCCAGACCACCCCTTCTTGTCCCCTGCCAGGGCTCGCCAGGAGGCAGGACAGCCAGCCCCAAACACCAACGCTCCCGACATAGTGTGTCCAGAAGGGCAGCCTTACAGACAGCAGCGTGCTGGCCGTGGAGAGGTGACAGGCAAGGAGATGACGGTCACCGAGCAGGGGGTGTCAGGCGGTGCTGTCAGAGGGCGAAGCGCGCCAGAGGGCACAGAGCCCACCGGCAGGACAGGCGGTCCCGCCCGCTGCAGCTGGCGGGTCCAGAAGCGAGCAGGCCCTTCCTCCCCCACCTCCTGGGGAAAGCCGCGAAGTCTGCAGTGGGAGTGGAATAGCTTTAGATGAGGCACAAGACCCACAGCTCTGAAACAGACTGGACTACAATTTAATAACTAGAAGGGACAGAAAAGAGCGAAACTCACCTGAGGACATTAAGGCCCAGGAAGAGAACACAAAGGAATTCCACTAAGGGTGGGAAAATTCAAACCCATCTTCACCCACAAAGCACGAACACTCCTCGGTTAACCGGCTACGTGAATAAACGAGCAGGAGGGGGGACACTGCCCAACAGAAGCCCCCGTGAACCCTGGGATGAGACGGGAGCCGCTGTCCCCAGTGTCAACACACAGGTGGTGGTGGGATGAGCAGGGCCCTGCAGGAGGGACAGGGCAGGTAAAGTGGGAGCTCGGTGGAGACGGACGAGTGAGACTTCCACTCACCCGTCTGAGGCCTGAAAGGAACAGAAAACAAATGCAGTCCTCCAACCCAGCCTCCATGGAGGTTACATCTGGTGATGAGACACGTGGGGCTGGACTTCCCTGGTGGTCCAGGGGTTAAGACTCCACTTCCAAGTGCAGGGGACACGGGTTCCATCCCTGGTCCAGGAGGATCCCACATGCCTCGGAGCAACTAAACCCGTGCCCCACAACTCCTGAAGCCCACGCACCTAGAGCCCGCGTCCCTCAACACGAGAAGCCGCCGCAGAGAGAAGCCTGCACATAGCAGCCCCTGCTCGCCGCAACTAGAGGAAGCCAGCCGCAGCAACAAAGACCAGACAGTCCAAGTGGATTGTTTTGAACATGCATAAGAAATTTTAAAAAGAAAGTGAGGCTTTTTCTTGGGTCTGATGCAACCAGAAAATGCTTCCAGATATCTGAAAGCAAAGTCACAGGGTCACATCACTTTCAAATAGCTCTTATAAATGGTGCGGGGGGGGGGGTGGTGTTCCACATTTGATCAAACCAGTCACAGCCCCGTGCAACCCAATTCTGTGCTTCAGTTTCCAATCTGTCACATCCTCTAGGAAGAGTTGGACTTCCCTTGTGGCTCAGCTGGTAAAGAAACCGCCTGCAATGTGGGAGACCTGGGCTCGACTCCTGGATTGGGAAGATTCCCTGGAGAAGGGAAAGGCTCCCCACTCTAGTATTCTGGCCTGGAAAATTCCATGGACCATACAGTCCATGGGGTCGCAGCGTCGGACACGACTGAGCGGCTTTCACTTTCACTAGAAGAGTTAAAATGCATCTCCTAGGAAGGAGAGAGCTGGAGTGACGGGTTCAGGCGGCTGGCCCTGGGCAGGGATACGTGCCCACAGTGGGCACCGTAAGCGCGTGGCTGCCCCTACATTGAGCTCAGGCCGAGGCAGCTGTCCTCAGTCGACTGAGCTGCTCTGATGTGGAGAAGTGGGGTCCTGAGGCGTGGGGCCTGGCTGCAGCCCAGCCACGGAGGGGCAGGGTTCCAACCCAAGGCAGCCACGAGTCACGAACCTCACAGATGGCAGCGAGAAGGGGGCCGTGAATACGCCTCCCGTCTCCAGCTCGGAAGAACCAGCTTGGGGACAAGCTCTTATTTTTCTCTCCCTCTCTTCCTTGTGTGATGTGTTTCTGACAGTAATCAGAGATCCATCCCCCTGGGAGCCAACAATAATGATTAATGGTGTTAAATATAGCCAGAGACTGCCAGGGCAAAATTAGGCGCCATGCATAAAACATCACCCTCCTCGTCAAGCAGGCAAATCAGCCGGGCTCCAGGGCCTGGTGCCCGCGAATCAGCGCCCTCCACCGGGCGCCCGATCCAGCCGGCTTCCTCGTCAGCTGCCCACAGGGTGGTGTCTGCCAGAGTGCCTGCCTTTCAGTCTGAGCCCGTCTGCGCCCCCGAGGTGACCGTGAATAAAGGAACTGCTGGGAATCTGAGATGAACACACACATGCTACTATACAGATATAGAGCAGGTGCCCAACAAGGACTTCCTGTGTAGCGCAGGGAACGGTCCTCAGTATTCTGTAGTAACCTAGAAGGAAAGGGGGCTCCCCTGGTGGCTCAGCTGGTAAAGAATCCGCCTGCAGTGCAGGAGACCCAGGTTTGATCCCTGAGTCGGGAAGATCTCCTGGAGAAGGGAACGCAGCCCACTCCAGTGTTCCTGCCTGGAGAATCCCATGGACAGAGGAGCCTGGCGGGCTACAGTCCGTGAGGTCACAAACAGTGGGACGTGACTTAGCAATTAAACCACCATCACCACATAAGGGAAAAGGATCGGAAAAATAATAAATATACGGACACGTATACCTGAGTCAGTCTGCTACACACCTGAAACTAACACAGCACCGTAAGCCGACTGTGTGTTGTGTGCTAAGTCGCTTCAGTCAGGCTGGACTCTCTGCAGTCCCAGGGACTGTGGCCCGCCAGGCTCCTCTGTCCGTGGGATTCTCCAGGCAAGAACACTGGAGGGGGTTGTTGTGCCCTCCTCCAGGGGATCTTCCCGACCCAGGGATCAAACCCACATCTCTACGCCTCCTGCACTGGCAGGCAGGTTCTTTACCACCAGGACCACGTGGGAAGCCCCAAGTCAACCATACACCAATTTTTATAACAAGGAACTTCTGTGAAGGATAGAAAGAGGATGCTTTCTCTGGTAAAGGAGTTCTTTACCAGAAAGAGGATGCCTGGGCCCCACACGGAGTTGAGTTCAAATCCCAGCTCTCCCACTTCCCAGCTGCGTGGCCACGGGCAGGGCACTTCCCAGCTCCGAGCCTCAGTCCACCCTTCTGCAGACAGGCAGCTCAGAGCCGACAGCGAGGGTCAGACACTCAGACACAAAGTCGAGCCCCCGCCTCCTGCTCCCGTCGCCCCACGGCTGTAAGACCCAGAGCGGGCTGCTCACCCTCTGAGTCCAAGTTCCTCACCTACAGGATGGGGGCAGCAACATCAACCTTCAGGGGGCACGGAGAATACCGCTGCCGCTGTTGTCCAGCCACTCAGCCACACCCGGCTCTGCAACCCCGTGGACTGCAGGACGCCAGGCTTCCCTTCCTTCACCAACTCCCGGAGTTTGCGCCTACGTCTAGATACATCCTCCACTATGCTGCGGACGGCAGTGAGAACCACCCGTGCGACCCCCAGGACTCAGACACTGATTCTTGCTCTCAGGGCCCCTCCTGACAGTCCAGTGGGGACACAGGCAAGAAGTTAAACAGACCAAGTAACGACAAATTATAAAAGATTTTCTAAATAAAAAGAAAACAGAAGCTAAAATAAACTCTAAGAGGGACTGGAAGGGGGCTGCTCCGAGGAGGTGACAGATGAGAAGCAGCAGCCTTCCAGGGGTGTGGGAGGAGTTGCTTCCTTCCCGCAATCACTCTTGATGTCCTCAACCACCTCAACAGCCCTCCCATCTGTGTCAGGGGTCCTCTCACTCCTGGGGCTGCTGGGGGTGGCCAAAGTCACTCATCCCACAAAGATCCACGTGCTCCAAAGTCGTGACTATGCATCACATCCCCGTGTGCATGTTTATCATCATAGCCATGCACTGCCTTCTTAATTTTATCTACATCATTAAACACACACAAAAATACACCTTTAGAGGAGGAAGGAGGATATAAATAGAACTGAACTTCTAATTCTGCCTCCCACTCTCCGTGGTTCCTTTCACACCCTCCTGGGCATCCACAGAGCCCACTTGGCGACCACTGATCAGGAGCCCTGAAATGCCCGAGGCAAGCCAGGAGGCCAGCTGGCAAGCACCTGCTCCGGCAACACGGATGCAGCAGACAGGAGTCACGTTTGCTCAACTCTCTCCCCACACGTTCCCCGACACTGGGCATCAGCTCTGGGCCTCCTTCTATTCTGCACTTGACCTTCTGAGGCCTGGTCCTGGGCACCCTTCTCCAGATTCCTAGCCTCCCCTGCACCCCACTCTTCCCACCAGTCAGGGCCCCTCAGGGAGCACAAGCCCTGCCGCACCCTCCCACTGCCCCCCAGGACCTACACCCCTCCTTCCTCACCTGGCCATCTCAGCCACCATCCCCAAAGCATCAGCCAAGGCAACCCCATGACATCCAACATAGAGAAAATGATACTCGTGTGGGGTCCGTGGATGCGGCTGCCCACGGCGGGCAGCGACCTTCCTGGGGGCTTGGGCCCCTCCAGGCCCCGCCTGTCTGCTCTGAGGGCTGAGGGCACTGGGCCTTGGCAGCCCCGCACCCTGAGGCCTCACCGGAGGCCCTGAGTGGAGGGAGCAGCCCTCCTGAGCCCCCCACCTGTGTTCCGCTCTGTAATTCCCCGGGGACACCGAGCTCCCTCAGGGTGGGGACGCCTCTTCTCTACCCCCAGTCTCCCCCTGGCTTGGGTCGTACCCTTGACAAATGCTTCTTAGACTTTACTGTGACGTGAAAAGAAAGCAAACACGGGCGGGTGAGGAAGCCTTCTTAACCAAAGAAGACCATGGAGACCCAGAAACCCCAGACAGACAGACAAATATTCCTGGGACTTCACTGGTGGTCCAGTGGTTAAGACTTCACCTTCCACTGCAGGGGGCACAGGTTCGACCCTGTTCAGGGAGCCAACTTCCCACATGCCTTGCACCCAAAAAAAAAACCAACATAAAACAGAAATAATACTGTGATAAATTCAATAAAGACTTTAAGAAGGGCCCACACCGAAAATCTTAAGAAAATTATTTTAAAAAAGACAAGCATTCCTAACTATATGATAACTCTAAACTTTTGTATGGCAAAAGAAACCACAGAGTTAACAGAAAATGCAGCATCTCTTGCCAAAGAACTGCTCCGCAGAGGCCAGAGAGGGTTAACGTCTACACGATACAGAGAGCTGACAAGTCGGCCCGACGGGGACGAACAACCCTTCGGACAAATGAGCAAAGGATTCACGTGGGCAACTCACAGGCGGCTGCATCCAAACGGCCAAACAGATGAAAAGCAGCTCAGACCCACTGCTCGTAGGGGAGATGCAGATTGAAAGTAATGATGAGCTGGCACTTCATAACTCTCAACCTGGGCAAAACTAACAAGACCAATAACAAGTCGTACTGGTGGGATTCAGGGAAAAGGTGAGTTTCCAATTACTGGGGTGAAAGTGCTACAGCCCCTGGGGAAATCAAGCTGGCAACAGCTACTGAAACTAGAAGCACACAAACCTTGTGACCTGGTGATTCAACTCCTGGAATCGGCCCCAGAGAGAGAAAACGGAAGGATGTGCGTGTGGCTGGATGTTTATCTTCATGCTTATTATAGTAACAAACAGGACGTGACGACAATTGATGGGGGAGCAGCCAATGAGATTACAGGACATCCAGGCTCTGGAATACTATCCAGCAGCTAAAAGGAATGAACGAGAGCTGTAGCTCTTGGCACAGAAGGATTTCCACAAAGTACTGTTGAAAGAGTGATGATCTAGGAATGTGAAAACATTCAAGATGTCTATGTATGACTCTGAGATGATGGGAGCATATGAAAGGATCTACGTGAGAGCATTAGCGTGGTTCAGAGTGGGAATCAGCGAGGTTTATGCCACTGGTTAGCATCGGTTGCTCAGTCGTGTCCGACTCTTTGTGACCCCGTGGACTGTAGCCCACCAGGCTCCTCTGTCCATGGGATTATCCAGGCAGGAATACTGAAGCGGGAAGTCGCTCCCTTCTTGAGGTCACTGATTAGGGAATAAACAGAGACTTGGGATAAACAGAAGAAAGGAAAATTACACCAAAGTGTATACTGCAATATTTGTGCATTTATGTAAAACTGCCTGTGAAAAGAATTTACTTCTGTGTGCAAAGAAATCTCCTGTGTGTTCCCCTCCCTCCTTCATTCTCTTGACTTCATGCTTGCTTTCATCCCCTACTTTCTTCACTCCTCCTCTCGGGTCATACAATTCAGACAAGAAAAGCAAAAAGATTCCAAATAAGAAGTAATACCTTATTGATCTGGCCCCCTTAACTCTCCAGAACACAGGTTGGAACTACAAAGCACAAAGAGATCTAACAGCCAAAAAGGATTATTTCCCCTCCCTCCTTCATTCTCTTGACTTCATGCTTGCTTTCATCCCCTACTTTCTTCACTCCTCCTCTCGGGTCATACAATTCAGACAAGAAAAGCAAAAAGATTCCAAATAAGAAGTAATACCTTATTGATCTGGCCCCCTTAACTCTCCAGAACACAGGTTGGAACTACAAAGCACAAAGAGATCTAACAGCCAAAAAGGATTAT
>SNSB01004286.1:2046772-2109812 GCA_012922965.1 Capreolus pygargus
AAAAAAAAAAAAAAATAAAAAAAAAAAGAAAAGAAAAAAAAAATAAAGACAATATTGCTTACAAAAAAAAAATAAGCAGACAGTGAGACAAAGATTTGAATGAGCAAGGGGGTGAGTGGTGGGGGTCTCGGATTGCCTCTAACGCAGGCCAGGTGCCAGGCGCAGGACAGAGGGCAGAGACAGCTTCCCAGAGAGGCCCACCCCAGCTGAACGTTAAAGGGACGGACGCATGCAGAGGAAGGAAAGGTCTGAAAGAGGAATCAGCAGGCACAAATACCCAGGGGAGAAATCAAACTTGGAGCCGTGAACTGTCGAACGTGGCTGAAATCTCGGGGGTGTGCAGGGAGACGGGAACTGGAGAGGCAGAGACAGGAGCCCCCACGCGGGGAGGGGCGGCCAGAGGCTTTCCTGGGTCATGCCTGGAAAACCAGGGGCAAGGCGGCCTGCAGACGTGTCTGTCCTGACCTGGAAGAGCCTGTCATCGGTCCATCTGTCCATCTCCCATCAGCCGCTCAGCTCTGGCACTTCTGCAGCCCGCAGGAGTGTCAGTCACGATGGGGAGGGTGGGCTCCCGGGACCCACCACCGCTGGCTCCTGGGTTCAAGCCACAGACACTCCACCTGAGGGCAGTCAGACCCCACATGTGCCCGGGACTGCCCACTTCCGCAGTCAGAGCAGAAAGGCCTCAGATCTCTAGTCATGCCCCTTCTTGTACAGAGAAGAAAGACGGGCAGGGAGAGGGGAAGCAACTTGCCTAAAGCCTCCCAGCAAGCCCACGGCGCAGGGTGGGGACTGGGCCCCCAGCGAGCTCTTCTTCGCCTCGTCCACTTCTTAAGATCTCAGGGTTCAGCAGAAACTGGCCCTCTGCCGATTCGGCAGCCACGCCCAACAACACACCTCCCAGCGACTGGCTGTCAGTTCTGGCTTAATGTGGACCGAGGAGAAAGATGACCCAGGATCTCAGGGGCAAACGTTGAGCTCGGACGCCTCCACGGGACCCGGCAGAACCAGGCCCCGCGCTCCGCCAGCCCCGGCTCCTCCCCACCCGCACTCCCCAGGAGCCCGAAAGACACCCTGGGGTGCGGCCCGAGAGTGCTTCAGCCTCGCGGCCTCTCCGCGCCGTGAGGCTCCACTGGGAACACAGCAGGCCCTGTGCACCAAGACTAGAAGAATCTCAAGGCTTGGTGCCTGGGGAGCCATTTCCCGTTCACCCCGAAATGCATGCTGGCTGCTGGCAGAGCAGGTGTTATTGGATAAACACGTATCTCAGAATGCAGCGGTTCCCAACGGCTCCCCCAAACCTGAACGCGTCTCCCATTCAGCTCTCAGAGCAGCCGACGGGCACCTCCAGCCGCGGCACCAGCTCGCACAGCAGACACGAGGAGGCAGGAAGAGGCCAGATGGCAGGCTCGAGCACGCCGCCCACCACTCTGCTGCCCCCTCGCAGACGCGGCAGGCATCACTCATCAACCACAGTGCCCTCCCCTACCGAGCACAGCCCACTCCGGTCAGCAGCGGCCACCTATCAGAGCCGGCGCACGAGAGGAAAGCCACCTTCCGCACCTGCCGTCACAGCCACGGGCCTCAGACACGCGGGCTGCCTCTCACCTCTGGGCACACATTTGTCTGATGTCGTGAGTGAAAGAATCAGGACACACCTAGACGTGGAAGGCAGCACGCCTGGGAAAAGGGATTCAAGCTCCTGCTGAGCAAGACCTGCTGGGCACACAGAAGTGATGGGCAGGGGGGGTGGCATTTGCACGATGCAAAACACCAGGTAGCACTCTGGAGAGGCCAGGAGACTGCTTGAGAGCCAGGACACAGAATTTCAGACTTCCTGGAGGGTCTGGTGGGGTGAAACATGTATATTACTCGCATTTTTCACTTCCTCTGCTGTGGTTAGGTTATTGGCTTAGAAAAAGGAAAAGAACAGGGACACACAGGTCCCCCTGGAGGGAAAACGTGAAAAGCAAGGTCACCATGAGGACTGGTGCTAGAACCAGGCTTACTTAATACCCTCACAAGTGCGCCAGGCAAAGGAATGTGCGCGAGATTGCCCAGACTGCCAAGGCTGCAGATGGTGCCGCCTGCCTGCGAGGGGAAACGAGGCCATCGGGACATGCGGCAGGGAGGAGGAAGAAGCGGGGAGGCGGAAGGGAAGCCAGGACGCCTGGAACAGGAGCAAGGCAAGCTCAGGACCAACACAGAGGCTCTTGCAGCCACTCCAGGGACCGAGCCCCCCAGCTTCATGGCCCCAGGGGCTGACACAGGATCTGGTTCAAAGCCATCATCTCTGCCATCGTCTAAGCCCACAGCAGCGCCTCCCGAAGAGGACAGGTCTTTCCGGAGCCAGCGGGAAGGGCAAGGGAAGGCTGCCTGGGCAGGTCGCGCCCCTGGGACCTTCCCCTGCTCTCGTCTCTTCCGTCCGCAGCTCCAAGGCCTCCCGTGGCTCCCTGTGGCCCTCAGGGACAGGCCCCAAGTCTTGATCAGGCAGCAGAGGCTGGAGGCACAAACCCCATCCCTGTCACTTCCTGCCTGTGTGGCCGTGGCCAGTGACCCCACCACCTGCCCCTCGGCATCTCCGCGGCAGAGACAGCGACGGCGGCTCCCAGCGCCGAGGACGAGGCGGTGCTCCCCGCACACCAGGTCCCAGGGTGCTCTGTCATTGCCATCGGTCTGTACGAGACCTCCCACGACTCTCCTCCAGCCCTCAGAGAACAGCAGCAGTCACGTGGGAGCTTCTGTCGCCCCTCAGACACGCTGTGTTCCCACCACTGCCCTTCCGCCTGCAGCGACCTTCCTCTCACCCCACCTTACACTCCAGGTAACTTTTCTGCATCCAGTCCTTTCACTGAGACGCCGCCTCCAGGAAGCGCTCCCTGACTCTTCCAGGGAGACCAGAGGCTTCCCCACTGTCCGAGGATGCCCCTTCCAGCTCTAAGATCCCCTCTCCACCCCACGCTGGCTTTACAAGGCTTTGTCTGTCCACCACACCAGACAGAGACATCCGGGGCAGGCGAGGGTTAGGAAGGAGGGAGGTCAGGAGAAACCCCAAGGAGCTCCGAGGGAGAAGTGCTCACACCTACACAGGGCGTGCAGCTAAGTCAGGGAGCATCACCTCACCCAGAGAGCACTGTCTTGGGGAACGGAAGGGGCTGTGAGCGTTCACTGTCCACAGTCACAGGCGGCAGCCCCTGCGAGGGCCTGCAGCCTGCTGAAGGTCTGCCCCGGTCCAAGCCTCCAACGGCTGCCCTTGAGCGTCCCCTCCGGCACGCCTGCGCTGATGGCGCAGACCCTGCTGACTATTCTGCCCGGCCTCCGGCACCCCGCGTCCACTTCTCTCCACAAAACCTACAACACCTCCTCCCGCCTGCCCAGCCCGCTGCTGACTGATGATGGGTGGGCCACCCCCACCCCAAGAGGCACCTCTCTTCCCTTCACTTCCACAGAGTTAACTGAGGCTCCAGAAGCCCATCGGTGGGGTGGGCAGGGTGCACCCCTGGGTGCACAGGCCCCCTCCCAGGACCCCCATTCCTGGCCCCCATTCTGCTGGACACCTTGGGCCCCAGACTTCCAGCCTGATGTCAGCCCTGGGTCTCAGCACCCGTTAGGTGAGCTTGGGCCAAACACTGCCCCATCTGACCTCAGTTTTTCTGCAGGCAGGCTGAGAGAGTCAAGAGTCAATTCTGCTCTGATCTCACGAGTCCCTTCCAAGGAGCCATCGGGACCACGCTCCCTGCAGCCCGGGGGGGAAGCACTTTCCAGAAACCTCTAGACTCCCTCCTCGCTCCAGGCTCCAGGGCCGGGCGCCCACATGTGAATCAGACTGGTTTTCAGTGGTGGCTAGAGTCGAAGGAGAAGGCTGGGAGCGACAAGGCGGGCGCACCCCGCGAGGGGAGAGGGGACACCTGTCACCAGACTGGATGAAGACGCCGGCAGGAGACTCCGGGAGGAGCCCCTCAGCCTCCTGCCAGCTGCCTGGGAACCGGCTGCCCCCATCGCCACTCAGTCCAGCGCTCCCAAGCACGCGAAGCTGCTTCAGTCGTGTCGGACTTTTCGCGGCCCCCTGGGCTGGGGCCGCCAGGCTCCTCTGTCCATTGGATTCTCCAGGCAAGAACACTAGAGCGGGTGGCCGTGCCCTTCCCCAGGGGGTCTTCCCAACCCAGGGACCATGCCGCGTCGGTCACATCTGCCTGAGCCGGCAAGTGGGCTCTTTACCACGAGCGCCCCCGAAGCCCTCTGGCGCCCCCAGCCGCTGTCAAAGCAGGGAGTGCTCTGTCGTCGCCCCGCTCACCGCACCCCAGGATCCGGCCCCACCTGCTCCTCAAACGCGCTAAGGCACGCGCCTGCCTCGGGACCTCTGCGCTTCCTGCTGCTGCTGCTGGAACCCCCTCCCCCCAGACAGCCGCACGGCTTGCGCCCGCCCCGCTCTCCAGTCTCTACTCAGACTGGCACGCTCTCAGTGGCTCTTCCTCGGCCCCTGGGGAGTTAAAATTGGAAGCTTCCTGAAATGCTCTCCGGAGTCCCAGTCCCACTCCCTGCTGTATCTTCCCCCTTTACACTGACCGCCATCCAACATCCCGGAAGCTCCACAGAGCAGGGTGCTTGTCTGCCTGACATTTGCTGAGTACCTACTAGGTACCAGGACCTGTGTCTGGCCCTGAAGACGTAGCAGTGGGCCAGGCAGTCCACACCCCTGCCTTGGCACAGCTCTCAGCCAGCAATAAACCAAGATGCCCAGGGTGGCTGAGACCAAGGGTACCACAGCTGCTCAGCTGGGAAAAGTGTCCCCTTTGCCCAAAGGGGGAAATGCAAGACCGGGACCAACACAGGAAGCCACTGTCCGCAAGGCCACAGAGCCTTCGCTCGTAAAAGCCTCCCACTGCCAGCCCACTGGAGCCAAAGAGCCCGGGTCTGGGACTCAAGAGAATCCCAGGCTTTAATTCCCCATCTGCGGCCTTCAGTCTGCACCTCAGATAGTGCTTGTCTGTGAAAACAAATGAAGAGACACTCTGGGGTCCTTGTGAGAACAGACCCCCACCTCTGACTACTCTCAACGCGCCAGGCCCCACACAGACACGGCTGCACCACGCCCTCTCCATCATCCTAAAAGGCGGTTCACTACCCAGGAAGCGGAAGCTTCGAAACCCTGTCAATCCCCCAGCAACCAGCGAGGGCCAAGCACTGTGCTCCCACGTCGCACTGTCCCTTCATTTCATCTCCCGCTAACGCTGTGGGAGAGACGCTCCTCCCACCTCCATCTCACAGGCAGGGAAAGCTGGGCGCAGAGAGGCTGAGAAGGGCGCCCAGAGTCACACAGCCGAAGGGAGAGCACACGTCTCAGCCCCTGGGACACCGTCTCTTTCTCCTCCAAGCAAGACCACTCCCCGAATGACGCAAACTAGGACAGGAACCAGCAGTCCAGGAGAGCTCGTTCCAGACACAACGCCGCGAGACTTTCAGGCACAAATACACACGTGCGAGTGGGGCTGAGCTACCCCTTTGCTGGGCCATGTCTGAGACAGCCAGCACTTGTTCACACCTGAGAGAGTGCTTTCCGGGCATTCTCACTTCACTGCCACTGCTACGGCCTCTCACATCGATGAGGGACCAGCGAGGTGTGACCACGTGCCTGAGCTCAGGCAGCAGGCTGCGGGGAGCAGCGGACCCCGGCTCCGGACTCTTCCAAGCTCCAGCCCAGGGCTCTCCTGACCTCAGGGGGCACCAGCAGGCACCCAGCTGGTGGCAGGAAGCTGCCTGAACTAAGTCTGCTTCTCCTGAACACATAAAGCAGGAGCCTAATCCTTGTTATTAATGTAAATAATATTCTGGCCAAGAAAGCAAGCCTGCTGCCTCCCCAAGGGGCTTCAGGGGGTTACATCTACAGTGTCCGCTGCAGCAAGGACAATAACCGGTTGACTCTTATTAAAACTCCAATAATGCTGGTGTGATTGCGGCTTTGATAAGCACACTGCTGCGTGCGGGGGTCAACCACATTAGGAAAATGTAATTAGACTAATAAATTCTAGGCAATCCTTTTGTGCTTTTTCCTCCCTCTTTGTTCCAAGGAGGAGCCACGTACCAGACCTCATTGCCCACGTGGAGGCCCCGTGGTGGACTCTGCTGCTAAGGAAAGCAGACCACAGCAGGCCTGGGCCTGACTGGAGAAAAGCCCCAGGCCCCGGGTGCGCCAGCCGCACGGCAGAGGCTCTGGGGAGCGGGGGATGAGTGAGGGGGGCTGGACTTAGCAGAGGACCCAGTATGGTGCCTTGAGATCTGAGAGACCAGCTGACAGGAGTCACGGGGGAGACAGATGTTAGGGGAGGCTCAACCTCACTCAAGCCCCCGGGCCATCCCAGCCTTGAACTGCAGAGCGCCAGCCCCCAACCTGGGGGCAGGCAATACTTACAAGGAAGTCCCTATTTAGGAGCCCCTCCCAGGCCTCCTAACACCCAACTTTTCAAAGTCTGGCCAACTCGGCGAGAGCGCTTGTTCGGAAAACGCAGATCTGCTCCAGGGCAATCCCTGTATTAGGGGACAATTTGAGCATCGTGCAGATTTTACATTTGCTTCCACAAGATTTCACGCACAAGAAACAGCAGGTAGAACACCTGCCCTGCTGAGCCAGGTAGGAAGACGGACGCGCGCCTCACTAGAGCACGGCCACAAACCTCCGTCCCATCGCTTCCCAGGGCCCCTCACGCCCTCCCCTCTCCCCCGTGGCCTAGTTCACGCTTTTCTCTCCATCCTCTCGCCCCTTCTTCCGGCCTCTGCTCTCGTCTTCCTTCCCCCTGCACACCGGTGGCAGGCGTGCGGACTGCGTGGGTGGCCGGCAGGCAGGACGGCAGACACACCCATGAGCAAACGCGGGCGTCCTTCGAGATGAAGTGCCGTGCTTATTAGCTTCACACTTATGTGTCTCCTAACCTTAACCGTGGACAAAACATGGCTACCGTTTCATCCCATTTCTATTTTTTATGTGCTTGACTGTTGTGCTCTTAACCCCATCTCCCCACAAGCCCTGTGGGTTTCATTGTGATTTCATGTAGCGCGATGGTGTTGAGGCAATCGGAAGGGTCTGTTACAGAGAAGGGGTGGCTCTTCTCACGCACAAACCATCCTGTGAGGCAAGAGCAGGACGGGGATCGAGTGCCCGTCACACGGGCGGGGACGTGACGCCCAGGGCGGGTCAAGACTCACCAGGAATGTCAGCTGGCCGCAGCCTTGGGTTTTTATGTTGACGGCAGGACAGCCAAGTGAGAACAGGCTTCAGAGTTAAGTCCCGGCTCTCCTGCTCAGCTCTGCACCCCAAGCAAGCTATGACCTCCTCTCCACGCCTCAGTCTTCTCAGCTACACAATGGGAACAGCTCAGAGTGATTGTGGCGATTATAAAGTCAGTCAGCACAGCAAACCAGCGACTCTTTCACACTGCTGCTTAGCTCAATGCCTGGGGCACCGTCACTACCCCCAGAACGGTGGCTACACTCACTACCAGGCCCCGGTAAACTCCAGCGGCAGCTGAAAGATGGACGTGGGCGCAGATGCTGGGTTGGCAGCTGCAGGCTCTTGCTGCCAGACCCAGATTCAAATCGCAGCTCTCCCTTCCTCTTCTGCGGCCCCAGAGGGGTATCTGGGCTCAGCCTCAGTGTGTGCATCCACATGATGGGGTAAAACACCCCTCACTGAGCAGCTGAGGATTCATGGACTCCCCCATGGGAGTCGCGCACGCAGGGGGCCCAGCGCATGAGCCCCGGGACCCCCCCCTCAGCAGACCCATCCGCCGTCACCCTTGACTCAGTTTCTCTGCCCCCGACTCAGCCCCACTGCCCTGTGGGCCCAGAGAGGTTTGCGCTGGGCTGGAGGCCCTCCATCCCTGCCGCCCGCCCGCGCCCTGAAGACGCCTGACCCTCCCAGGACACCCCAGCGGCCTGGGCCCAGGGCGGACGGGAGGGCAGAGCTGGAGCCCAGACCGTCCGTCAGCAGGGACGCTGCATTTCACGTGCGCTCACTCATTTCATGGTGAGCGGCAGAGAGGCCTGGCGTGCTGCAGTCCACGGGGCTGCAAACGGTCGGCAAAGAGTCGGACACGACTGGGCGACTGGACAACCACCGCCCATTTCAGCCTCGTGACCACCGTGTCAAGGAGGTAACACACTTTCACTTCACAGATGGGGAAACTGAGGCTCAGAGAGGCTCACAAAGGTAAGAAGCCGCAGCGCTGGGGCCTGAGCCAGCTCCGTGGCCACAGTCGCGGTTCCCGTCCTGCCCCCCACCCCGCCTAGCTGGCAGGCCCGGCCGTGTGGCCAGCTCACCCTCTATCCCCCCAGCTCCCTCCTGTTAAAGAGGAGCAATGCCAGGTCCAGATTACTCAAGAAGCAAGAGGGCAAGGTGCTCTGAGATCAGGAAAGGGGACCTGGAAGAAGGGGAACCTGCCCGACCTCCCCTGTCACTGGCCAGGCCGCAGGAACCCAGCTCAGACCCCAGCGCCTCCGTGTCCATTCCCCGGTGACCAGACCCCACAGCAGGATAGCAGGGGCACCCGGCCTCTGCTTGGGCACTTCTGGGGGCAGGAGCCCACCACGCCCAAGGCACTCTGCTCCAGCTGTAGGAACCTTGAGCTGCTGGAGGCCTCAGACCCAGAAAGCCATCCGAGCCAGAGGACACCCCACGGGGCGGGGGGACAAACTCCGTCGTCCTTCCCTGAGCACAGTCACCATGCACCCTGGCTCCCCACGGCTTTTTCTGGGCCAAATATTTCACTGCCTTCAATCCTCCCTCTAGGGATGAAAAGGATAATGAATAAGATGAAGATAATTTCAGTGACTAACATTTAACGAAAATATAATAGGCATTATTCTACATCAAGAATCAGCAAACTCTGGCCCGTGGGCCAAATCCACCCGCCTGTCTGTTTTTACATGTATGGCTTGTGAGCCAAGAATGGGTTTTGCATGTTTAAATGGTTAGGGGGAGGGAATCAGAAAAAGAGGACTCCCTGGTGACACATGGCAAGTATATGAAATTCAAATTCCAGTGTCTATAAAAATAAAGTTTTATTGGAACACAGCCCTGTCCATCATTTACATATTGGCTACAGCTGCTTTCAAGTTACTACGGCAGAGCTGAAGAGTTTGGCAGAGACTCCAAGGCCCAAAAAGGCTCAAATGTTTACTATCTGGAACATTTACAGGAACAGTTTGCGGGTTCTTATTCTAGATGCTTTACACGTACCATCTCGATCCTCAGCAGAACCCACGAGGAGCTGCCTACTGCGACCTTCACTTTACAGATGACAAGTAGGAGCTCAGTCGCCCAGCTGCCTCACGGTGGCGGAGCGCAGACTGGGACCCAGTCAACGTGACGCGTGTCTGCGTCTCACCCACGCCCCTCGTCCATCGGAGCCCAGGGCTGACGTCTGTCACACGCCGCAGACCGTGGCGCGTCTCCCCCGCGCCTACCGGCCCTCCTGGCTTTCGCGGTGCCTCGTGGGAATGACCAGAACGCCTGGTCAGCTCCTCGGCCACTGTGACCCCGAAACCTCTTCTAACCCTTGAGGCTCTTTGCGGTCTTTCCCAAGTGCACCCTTAAATGGGCCTATAAACCCACTGCTCTCTGGACACTAAAAAAAAAAAAAAATCGGTCCACAAGCACCCTCCAGTCTAGAGACAGCAGCAAATATGACTAAGTTAGTAGCTCTCGCCAGAGGTCTCTAAAACTTTATGAGAGCCAATAAACCCTGCTCTCGGGCTGCCCACTGGCTTAGAATAAACCCATCCTGCCCACGGTCTCCCAGAAGCAGAAAGCAGAAGTCCCTGGGACCGCTGTCCAGGTTATGGAAATCTCAAGGCCTCCCTCCCCACTCTTCGCTGTGAATACAGGATGAGGGGAGACGCCAGCATGCTCTGTTGCCATGGAAACTAGGCTAGGCTACATCTGCATCAGGAAGGATTAAAGACAGACGTTAGAGGCGGAAGTACTCCAGAGGGAGGTCCAGACACATGGGTCCCTAATCTGAGATTAAAGTTTCTCAACGAGGTTTCTGCCCCATTATTAACTCTGAGCTTAGATGCACATTATAAACCACAGAGCTCATCCATAAATACAAATCAATGTATCTGGAAGGCAAATATTTGATTTTTATTTATATGCATATTAAATGGAGCCGTATCGCAGCCAGCTAGAAGAAACCCAAACAAAACAGCCCAGGCACTGCAAGCTAGCAACCCACCGGCCAGCATCAGACCATGGAGCCGCCATTACCGGCCTCCACAAAATCCTAACTAAGGTGCTAGCATTTAAAACTTGAAATCTTCTTCCAGCACAATTCAGAGCTCTGCCTTTTCTGGAAAGGAACCTAAAGATTGGGCGGTAGCAACCCTAGGCAGCAGCGACCAGTTGGCGCTGACGAGGGACCATCCCTGCATGTCAGGCCCCTGTCCTGGGCATCCTCCACACCTTCTCTCTCCTGGAGGGTCCCTGCATATGTCCCCAGCATGCTCTTCAGACACTTTGTCTCTTCTGGAGGGTCCCCGCAGGCTTCTGAATTTATGACATGCCACGCGAGGACCTGCACCCCCATTTTACTGGTAGAAACACCAAGACCTACAGAGGAAAAACATCGTGCCTAAAATGCAACAGTAGATTCATGACAAAGCTGGTCTCCCAACATGCACGGCAGGACTCAGCTCAGACCTGTCTGGAAGGAGAGCCAAGATGCTGGGCTAATATCTGTCAGCTACAAACGTGTCTAAGGTAAAAATTAGACTTTTCTGCTGACTCCAACTTTGCCAGCTTCGCTCCATCTCTTTGCAGGGAGCAGGGAAGGAGGAGGGAAAGCTCTGCAGAGACAGGGAGAATGTCTCCTCAGACCCTCCCCAACCCCCGTCTCCCACCACCCCTGCTGGCCCACGGCCGTTGCCCAATGCTGTCTAGGACACGGAGGAAGAAGAGGCTGGGGGGAAACAATGGGGCCGCAGCCCAGGACAGGCGGCCAGGCAGCCCCCAACTTCGCAGCTGACGACTGCAGCTCAGGTGAGCAGAGAACATCGGCTGGGCCTGGCACAGATCCCCTCTCTGGTACTTGCTCGCTGTGTGGCCTCGGCGAGGTCACGCCACCTCTCTGAGCCCCGTCTCTTCGGCTGCATGCAGGAGGGACAGCAGCCCTACTGCCCTACCTTGCCGTGCAGGCTGGACAAAGCCACGACAGAGCGCCCGGCAGAGTCGGCCACGGGCAAGAGCCAGGCCTGGCGCCTTACAGACCCAGGGGCTGCAGCCCGCCAGACTCGTCTGTCCCTGGGGTTCTCCAGTCAGGAGCACTGGAGTGGGGAGCCACTCCCTTCTCCAGCGGAGCTTCCTGACCCAGGGGTCAAACCTGGGTCTCCTGCATCACAGGTGGTCTCTTCACTGTCTGAGCCCCCAGGTCCCCCATAAACCAGTGTACCCACGAATCCTCAAAACCCGCTCCCACCCCGGCCAGCCAGTCACCCTCCCGCACCTGCTAATCAGTTCCACCCTCCACCTGCAGCTCCAGCCACACTCCCCGCTCCCCACCGGCGTGTGAATCACCAGCTGGTCTCCGCCTCCACTAAATGCAGCAGGCACATCCCCGCCTCTGAGACTTAACCCAAGCGGTGAGCCTCGCTCAGAACACCGTTCCCCACACTCACCCCTCCAACTCAAGACCACACAGATCCAGGGTTCCCACAACCTCCCGCAGCCCCTCAACCTCGTCCACCCTGACCTCTGCTCCTTCATTCGCCTGGAGAAACTTGGTCCTGTTCGCTAATATTCCGTAAGGCGCCACCTGCTGCCTTTAGCATCTTGAAGGATGTGGCTCACACATCTTTGAGATCCTCTGGGGGGACATTAGCTGTTTATAGTGGCCACATGCCCAGCCCCTCTTCTTCTGACACCATCACCCCAAATTCCTGTCCAGGACTGATCTTCCATTCCAAAATCCAGTCTTGGTGGGACTACTGATCACAAAGTTCCAAATGCCCCCAAGCCTGACTCAAAGCCCCCTCAGTTAGATCCGTCTCTCCCAGGACATGGAATTCCATCCTGCCTGTTCCTTATAAGCTGGGGATGCCCACCCTGGTGGTGCAAGTGGTAAAGAACCTGCCTGCCAATGAAGAAGAATTAAGAGATGCGGGTTCAACCCCTAGGTCGGGTAGATCCCCTGGCATAGGAAATGGAAGCTCACTCCCGTGTTCTTGCCTGGAGAATCCCATGGACAGAGGAGCCTGGTGGGCTATAGTCCACGGGGTCGAAAGTGTCGGACACAACTGAGCACACACACAGTGACCATCCTGGTGGGATCCCAGAGACTTTGAACAGATCTTGCCAAGAGACAGCCTCCCTAGAGTTACCTGAGCGCCTGGCCTTTTAAAGCCAGTCCTTCAGTTCAACCTGATCCCATAAACTTGTTCTGGTCAATTCCTTTTCTGCTGAAGTTTGCAGAAAAGAGCCCTCCCTGATTCGCTAGAACCCCCATCACATACGTGCTCCCACATGCTTCCCAGAGCCAACCCACAGACACCCATCAGAGGGGCTCATGGGCACCACTTCCGTGCAGACACAGAGGCCACAACCTTCATGCTTTCGAGAGAAAGCCAGGATTTCAATGGCTTCAGTAACACAGCTTAATTTCCCCATGTCAGCAAACAGAATCCAAATGCACCGAGAAGCCAAGTGGGAGTGGTACCTCTTGCCTGGAAAAAATAAAAGGTGACAATGAGACGTAATTGAGCAGATTACACATAAAGCAGGTATTTCTGCAGGTGTCGAGAGTGAAACCTGAGGACCCAGTAGGAGAAACACACATGATGGATCTTCAGGCAGTGTCCAACGAGCACAGGGCTGAGGACGCAGAGATCAAAGGACGAGACCGCCCGGCACAGAGCAGCACCGGGGCCTGGGCGGAGAGGCAGCCAGCCCGCCTCCCCAGAGCAGAGGGAAGGCCCGACACGAGGCAGGGCCGCTCGGAGCAGCGCCGGAGGAGGGGGAGAGGAGAGGTGTCTAAGGACAGCCGGCTCAGAACCACCAGGACCTCCCGTCTCCTCCGCACCACGGCAACCACCTCGCCTGTCTCCTCTGCCGCCGCATCGCCCCCAGCCTTCCCAGCAGCACCCGTCAGGCCGTTCTCCTCTGCCCGAACGCCCCCGCCACCACCCAGCACCCCCACGCTCGTCCTTCCGACCTCGCCTCCTCCCACCCGCACGTGGGTCCTCGAGCGGACCTCGCCGAGCCCGACCACGGGGCCTCTGCACACACTGTCCCCGCTGCAGGAAGCCTCCCCCCGTCACGTCCTCATGGCCCGCTCTGGCTCCCCTCGGGTCTCTAACCCACCCCACCTCCTAGCTAGGGTCTCCCTCACCCATCACGGGGCCTCCTTCCTAGCTCAACTTTCTCCACGGCTCTCCCACTCTGAGATGGAATTGTCCGTCTGCTTATGGTTTGTCTCCCCCAGCTGGAACAGAAGTTCCACAGGGGCAGGAACCTTGTTCTGTCCAGGACTGAATCCCTAACACCGGGGGCGATGCTTGGGCCACAGTGAGTACCCATAAACAAGGGCTGAGCGAACGAACGGAGTCCCTGAAGAAAAACCAGAGTACATCCAGGACGGCTGGCCTTCTGAACCGTTCACACGGCAGGATGATCCGAGGCCTGGCCCTGGGGACTGCCTGGGTTCCAGCCCCATCACCCGGGTCAGCACACCGACTCTGGGCTTCAGTTTCCCCTCCGTAAACTGGGGACAGTAACAGCCTCCCCCACGGCAGGCTGGGAAGATGAGATGCGTTACTATACAAGGCGAAGCGGATGGTGCCTGATGAGCCGTGAGTGCCTAAGGTTATGATCTTTGCTTTTATGTGACTGTTCAAACGTCAGCCGGGTGGCAGAACCCTCAGGAGGTCTTCACTAAGGGGGCCTCTGGGAAAAGGGGTGGGAGACAGCAGGGGAGCGCCAGATGGGGGACAGGAGACCCCAGCGCGAGCCGGGCGCTGCAGCCGACACGCTGCACAGCTCAGGGAGGCACACGACTTCTCCACCCGACCGTCCGGGCCAAGTGCGTCCCGGCTCACGGGGCTGCCGCGGGACCCCGAGCTGGACCAGCCTTGTGAGCACACCAGGGCAGGGGCAGGGAACCAAAGCGCCCACCCCTCAGCCACGGTTCTATGCACACAGCGACCACGAAGTCAAAGAGCCAGAGTTCAAAGGTGACGGCGCGTCCAACCCACACCACGGTCCCCCATCTCCCTTTGGAGATGTCGGCTGTGCTTTCAAAGCCTCAATTACAAGGGCAGGGAGTGTCAGGGCTCCTCACATTTCGGTCACAATATCAGCCAAGAGCTGAGGGTTATGCAGGGGAAATTATAGTAATTACGCCTCGGGAGGGCTGGCTGCGTGAACTTCGGCTGATCTGAAACCTGGGGTGAGATTTAACTACCTGGGAGCGGGAGCAGAAACACACAGGGGAACCTCTGCCTCTCATCAGGGTCCCGGGGAAATGACGCCGATGTCACAATGAACTCACAGCTCCTGTGAGGCCAAGCGACGGGAAAGAAAAGAACCCAGACGTCACATCAGATCAGCGGGCTCTGCCCTCCTGTGATCACACGGCAGACACTGTCCTCAGAGACCTCACCGTCCCGGGCAGTAGAGAGGACACTTCTACATGCTGCAGAGCAAGCAAGCAGGCTGAAGTCCGTGTCAGCGGCCCAGGGCTCAGGACAGATCCCGGAAGCAAAACCGAAGCTGAGCCCTGAGGGAGCAGGAGGCCGCCGTGGAGCGGGGTCTGGGCACCCCCCGCCCCGGGCCTCGGTTGCTTAGTCTGTCCAATGGGTATAATTAGCACGCCCCCTCCTGGAGAGCACGCCTCCTTCCTGGGGCGTGACGAGTGTACAGACACGAAGGCGTGAGCTCCGGGTCTGGTCTGCTGGGTTCAAGGAGAGGCTGTGGTCTGCAGGCCAGGAGGGCGCTGTCCCCTGATGGAGCGTGAGCGCCTCTGTCCCAGACCCAGGTCAGTCACCAAGACGTGGCGGTGGAGTGGAGCAGATACAAGCCCCGTCCCCGGGACCAGCGCGGGAGGAAGGCCGCCCGGCACGGCTCCCGCCGAGCCCTGGGTCACGGTCCCTTCCCACGAGCCTCCGGCTCATCCCACCCGCCTCTGAACTGGGTCCCTACGGCACCCCTCCCCCACACCACCGCCCAGCCGCCCGCTGAGACCTCGTCCCGGCCCCTGAACCAAGGTCTCAGCGTCGGCCTCCCGGGCGGCCTGAGACCCACACAGAGCCCGGGCCCCGGCCCACGGGAGAGCTTCTGCAGGTCTGAGGAAGACCCGGACGCCGGGGGCCACACGCAAACCGTCTGCCCGTCAGCCCTCAGCCCTGAGTGCCCAGGGCCCGGCGCACAGACACTGTGAACCAGACCCCAGCCTCCTCGCTCCCCTCCCAAGGCGCGAGGGGCGACCGGCTCCGGACCTGCCCCCGGGGTCAGCGGCAGGGCAGGCAACCTGGTGCAGAAAGGCCTGCTTCTGAGCCGCAATTCTTCAGCCTGAGAACGGGAGCCTTGACTCCAAGGTGCGGAGAACTCCAGGCTCAGAGGATTTTGATCTCAGACAGCTTCAAATCCAGTCCCTCACACACCTGAGGAAAGTCTACTCTGACCCACCTGGACAATGGCCATCGGCCCCCTGCTTGCATACCCCCAGCAACAGGGCGCTCACCACCTCACGTGAAAGCCCAGCACACAGGCAGACTGGTCCATTGCTAGAAGTTCTCGGGGGCAAACCACTCCAGGACGCTTGCCTGGAAAGTCCCGTGGACGGAGGAGCCTGGTAGACTATCGTCCACAGGGTCGCAAAGAGTCGGACACGACTGAGGGACTTCATTATCAGCATTCTCGCTTCACAAGCCAATCCCGCCCTTTGACTCCACAGATGGAGGCTGCTCCTCACTTCATCCAACTGCAGGGAAGTCACGGGAGATCTGCTAGGTTGGAAGGTCAGCTGAGGGTGGCAGGCTCAGTGGGAGCAACCGGGGTCCAAGCCCCGGACCACCACCCAGCAGAGGTATGACCCTGGGCAGGTGACCCCTCCAGGTTTCAGCTTCCTAGTAATATGGGGAAATAACAGTGTGCCCATTATTACATAAGGCTGGCGTGTGTGTGTGTGTGTGTGTGTGCGCGTGCGCGCGGGCGTGTGCACACACTCAGTCGCTCAGTTGTGTCTGACTCTGTGACCCCGTGGACTGTAGCCCGCCAGGCTCCTCTGTCCGTGAGATTTTTCAGGCGAGAATACTGGGGTGGGTTGCCATTTCCTCCTCCAGGGTGTCTTCCTGACCCAAGGATCAGACTGCTGTCTCCCACGTCTCCTGCTTTTCAATTGGATTCTTTACACTGAGCCACACGAGGTTACCAGGAGCCTAGCTCAGCAGCATCCCAGGAATTCTGCAATGACGTGGGAGGCACTGGAGGCAGGCAGATCACAGGGCCTTGAAAGCTGGGCAGAGGGGGTGATCTGTCCCCAGCACAGCCCTGAAGGCCTCCATCTCTTTCACTCATGGAGAGGGGAGTGGCCGGGCAAGTCACAAATAAACGACCGTGCCCTAGGCGGGACCAGGGCCTGGCATTCCCGGTGCCTGCCGCTCATGGCACCCAGCCACGACATTCTGCCCATTCTGACACTCTGTGCCCACGCAGCCTCCAGCACCTGCACAGGAGCCTGGAGTCAAGCGCAGCTCAGGCTGCGGGCAGGGGCTTGGGAGAGGCACAGAAGCGAGGCCTTCCCCACAGGAGGCTAAGTGGGAGCCAGCCCGGAGACACTGCGGGCCTATTAACACACGGGTTTCTACATGAACTCCCACAGGGAGCCAGGCGGGCAGAGTCGGAGGAATGAGGGCCTGGAGACAAGCAGAGTTTTTTTAAAGAAATATTCAGCCATTAAAACCCCGGCTCCGGCTCTCAGGCGAGGCCTGGGCTGCATACTAAGCGTGGCTGGTGGACCGTCAGCTGCGCCTGTGTGGGGCGAGGCGGCGGCGGCTGGAAGGAACCCAGGCATCAGGAGGAGGTCACCGAGGGGCGCCCCCGGAGGCTGCACCCCGCGGTCACAGGCTGCCCCGGCCAAGGGCACCCAGGCTCAAACAGGCCTGCCTGTGGGCGTCTGTGATGTCCCTGCCCACACCTGTCAGAGCAGCAGGAAGAAACACGCGAAGCGGAAGAAAATTCCCAAATCTTAGGCTAACTTCATGTGAGTCGCCCAGCCTTACCCCAGATACTCATCCAGTAATCCTCACTGCTGAGGGCCACCGACGGGCCCGGGAACATTGACATTTGGGGCCGGGTAAGTCCCCGTCGTGGGGGAAGGGCACCCCGTGCCGCGTGGCAGATTTATTAGCACCCCTGGCCTCTGCCCAGTAGGTGTCAGCAGCACCCCGCCCCCAAGTTCTGACAACCAAAGACCCCTTAAGGGCAAACAAGCCCCGAGAAACACAGTGAAGATGACTGGGCTAGAAGATAAAGGCCACCAAGAACAAGCCTGATCTCACTGTCCCCGTTTCAGACCGTCCCTGGCACCCGTCGCCCTCGGCATGGACCCCAGGCTCCGTGGCTTGACATTCAGGGCTCCACCCCACCAACGCTCACCATCCCCTGCCCCACGCCTGACCCTCCAGCAGGACACAGCACGGGTCATCCCAGCCCAGAAGCCTTCCTGGTTCCTGGCCTGTCGTTCTTCCAATCCTCTCGTCTGCCTGCCTTCTGCCAGTTCATGTTTAGAGTCCACTCAGATGCAGCCTCCTCCAGGAAGCCTTCCCTGCTACTCCCCACCCGGGGGGAGTTGCACACACTCTGTGCTCCCACGTCCCGCGTCGCGCTCCATCGTCTCTACTCCAACTAAGGATTCTGTAGGCAGGACCATGGTGCAGTCACCTGTTGCCCAGGCCAGCCTTCACCCTCAGGGGAACTTGCAACAGAATGAGTGGCTCAGATGGGAAGGAATCTGCCTGCAGTGCAGGAGACCCAGGTTCAACCCCTGGGTCTGAAGATCCCCTGAAGAAGGAAATGGCACCCCACTCCAGTATTCTTGCCTGGACAATCCCATGGACAGAGGAGCCTGGCGGGCTGCAGTCCATGGGGTCGCAAAGAGTCAGACACGACTGAGCGACTGATACTTTCTCTGCCTCCTACTGAAAGGGGCCTCTCTCTCTCCTTTAGTCAAGAAGGGAAATCCAGGGCAGCTTCCACAGCGCTTCGGAGGTAAAGAATTCACCTGCCAGTGCGGGAGACGTAGCTTTGACCCCTGATCCAGAAGACCCCGCAGCCCGCAGAGCAGCTAAGCCCGGGACCCCTACTACCAAGCCTGTCCCCTGGCGCCCGTGCACCGCCAGAGAAGGCACTGCAGGGAACAGGCCGGGCAGCGCAACCGCTGAGCGGCGCCTGCTCGCCACAGCCAGGGAAAAGCCTGCGCAGACAAGGACCCAGCACAGCCAAAAACAAACAAACGATTTTCAAAAAAGAAGAGGGGACCCCAGAGCCGCAGAGGACACCGATAAACGCAATGAGGACCAGACTCTGAGGGAAAGACGGAGGGGCCCACAGCAAGGCCGGCCACCTGAGTGAGGGGCCAGCCAGAGGCCGTGAGCACATCGAGGGCCCTGGTAACCCGGAGAGCCCTGCCGCCGGCTTCCGGAGCCTCAGCTGGCTCCACGCCTTGTGGCTCTGTTTCCGGCCTCTGCTACTGGATCCGGAACACATCGCCAAAAATCACTGTCATCGTGATAGACAGTACGAGAAAAGTCACTGTCTCATTAACCCTGCTGACGGCGCTGGGAGCTTATGCTCCCACTTAGCAGACAGAAGCTATGGCTCAGACTCTCTGGGTCATCCGCTGGTAAAGCACACAGCTCTGCCTCAAACTCGGGTTTCCCGACGGCGGACGCCCTCCACCCACTACACCTCTCAGCTGGAAGCCCCCAGTCCCCTGTTCTTTTGGGCAGGGGGTGGCGGGCGGACGGGAGAACATAGGAGTAAGATGAAGGAACACTTTGCTCTCAGCCTCCCAGTGCCCAAGGCCGGGGCATGAGCCCAGAAACCCCGGAGAAGGCCTCCAGCTAATGAGAAATTGGGACGAAAAGATGAAATCAGCCCCTTAGAAAAGCCTCTCCAAGCCTGAGGGGGATTCTCTGTGCCCTCCAAACCATCCTTTCCAGATGGGACTCACCAGACTCTCCTTCCAGGCGAGAGGTCCCACACTGTCGTCGTCCCAGGGAAGGGAGGTGGGGAGGGGACCCGGAGGGGCTCAGAGTGGCCAAGCTCCAGGCGGGGGCTCCCACCGCCAAGCCTGTCCTTCCCCAGGTTGAGATGGGAGAACCATGGGGGCAGGAACATGCAGTGTGACTGAGGGAACGCGGAGGCCCCCCAGCCCCACCCCTCATCCACACCACCTACTTCTGGTGGTCTCAGCGCTGCTGTAACCTGCAATCCTTCCACGCCTGGGTTGGCTTGTTCACTGCCCGTCTCCCCACCCACCAGGGGCACCGGATGGGCTGGCTTCTCCTGCCCTGTTACAGCATCGGGCATCAGTGGGCACATTCACTCAGTAAACGCTCTATTTGTTAGAGAGGCAGGAAGGCCAAGCTCCCAGGCCTGAAACCAACTCTCTCCACCGCAGCCCCAGCCCCCAGGCCTGTCTCATCCTTTGTAAAAGCAGTGATGATGGCTGTGTTGCTACATTAACATCAGAAGGAGTGGGAGTTGGGGGGAGGGGACTAGGTGGGGCACAAATGGGGGCACACGTGTGTGCCAAGGGCCAAGCAGGACCCACAGGCGTTGCACTGACAAAGCCCCCCCACTATTTTAGACACCCCGAAACCCCTCTGGGGATGAAGTCATCAGCACAGTGGAAGTTCATGCAAAGACCCAAACCCCACTGTTATTCAAAGCTCATAGGGGCCAATGCCTTTCCCTGGTGCCTACCCCATCACAGGGTCTTTCATCCCCTAGTGGAGTACCAGGGAAAGTTCTAGATCCTCACTGCAGCCCCAAAGCCTCCCCTCCGCAGAGGCGCCCTCGCGTGCTCAGAAGGGGAAACAAGGAACTGGAGACCTGCTCCTGACAGCAGTTTCTCCCCCGCACGCTCACGATGAGCCCACAAGGCAGGCTGACCTTCCCCGCCACGGAGATGCGAGACCGAGCCCCGGGGTCACGCAGCAGATCACGGAGCTGCCGCTGAGCCGAAGCCCTGCATGGCAGACTCCCCCCTCCACAGCCGCCAGCCGCCCGAAGGAACAAGCTGCAGGAACACCCCGTCTGGGGGGGCGGTACCCGGGGAGAAGGCGTCCCTGAGGACAGGCCCCACCACAGGGCTCGGCTCCGCACTACAGCATCGGCCCCTCCGTCCCCAGCGGACTCCAGACACTCCAACTACGAGGTCCCCCTCAAGTGCCCGGCAGGGAAAGGGGCCCAGGGCCAGAGTCACCTGTCCGGAGGGGAGCCAGGGCCAGCAAGGGCGGAGTCCCGACGGCTCCTGGCCGCAGGTGTCAGCCATCTGACAACCAGCTCTAAGGAAAGAAAGCGCGGCCGCTGTAGGCCCAGGCGTGTGCCCCCGATTTTAAAGGGCCCTGGAGGGAGGGGCAGGCGAGTCTGTACTTGACTGGAAGGTGGGCAGGGAAGGCCAGGGAGGAACGGAGAGTGACCACGGAGAGACCTCTGGCCTGGCAGGCCGGGGCCTGTGTGTCTTCAGGTTGCAGGCCCAAGCCCTGCCTTTGGGGGTCTGGACCCTGGGAACCACCCTCCCTGGGTCGGGCAATTTATCTCCACCCTCAGTGCTGTTTGAATCCTTTTCAGCAAGACCCCCCATCTCGCTGGCTCACCCCAGCCAGCAGGAACTCGAGTTTGCCCCCAAAGCACAGTCTTGCTCTCAGTCTCTCAGGCAGGACGAAGGCAGAGGGCTGGACTTCAGGAGCCCCTGGCATCCCGGTGACTTCATAGGACTGCCTCAGCCACCTCAAACCTCCCCATCCAAGACGAAAGACGTCACCTCCAACCCCAGACACGGAGGGGATAAAATGAGCCAGGCACCAGAGCAGAACCATATACGATAAGAGAACAAGGCTGGGCCCACATCCTCAAACACCTTTTCTCTCAGTGTTCCTCGGGGACGGACGCTTGGTAGTTAATTGTCCCCTTTCAGAGATGAAGCCATGGACGCCCAGGGGTGTTACACACTGCTGGTCACACGGAGTCTATTACAGCGGGACCCTGGCCCAGAAAGACTGCTGCCTCTGACCAGGAGCCTGCCTCAGGCCCCGGAAGAAGACGGAGGGTAGCAGAGAAAGCAGAAATGTGCACTCATTAAGCACCTGCAGCGTGCATCCAGGATCATGCTGAAATGCCACGACCCCCAAGGTTCGAATGCAGAAGGCCCTCTTCTTCCTCCCTCTGCAGTGAAGGAGGTCCGCATAGCCCAGCCCCCCGGCCTGGCCCACCACCGGGATCTGGATCACTGTGATAAGGACATCTGCAACCTTGTTTAAAAGTCACCACCACACAATTAGAGGCACTTACCCCCTCAGAGCCTTCCTTCTCCTCCGATTGGTTTTATAGCCAGTAATAACTCTTGTAAATTCCTCAACAGATGGAAATTTTATTTGACTAATCATGGCCGTTTGACTTGCTGGGGTGCGGAGGCTCGGGGCTCAGGCTGGCAGGGTGCCAGCTGAGGTGACTGTCAAGGGGCTGGGCAAAGAGCCCAGAACCCAAGGCCACCATGTGGGTCCACTCCCCAGAGGGAAGCCACAAGAAGGTGTCGAAAAGTGCCAGGCACTAATCAGCAGTGGGCAGCGGAGCTCTGCCTTTTCTGGGCCCAGAGGTGCCTCCAGGCAGGGTGCTGAGACCCTTGTCGGCCCCTCGAGGCTCCATCTCTGGACACATGGGAGCTCGTGCCAGGGAGAAACCGGAAAACCCCGGCTTAAACACCCAACAAAACCAGCATTTTGGCTACAATGCCCCAGGCACATCTACCCCATGCCAGCCCCATGCCAAAGGCCCCATGGGCATCATCCCACTCAGTCCTGCCAACAATTCTGTAGATGCATGAGAACATTCCCATTTCACAGATTTACAAATAGAAGACAGAGCACGTGCCAGAGGCACTAAGCTGAGCTGCCACCTTCATCTCAGGGAATTGAAGGTCGGTGCCCCCACAACTCACACATGGGCAAGCAATCCTTCTAAGACCCACGATGAATCCCATCACTGCTACAAAAAAAAAAAAAACCACCATAAAACTCCCAGTAATCCCTCAGCACCCTCCCAAGTTAAAGTCCATTAGCCTGGCCTTCACAATGGAACTGATTCAAGGTATCGATACGAGCAATATGGAAAATATCACACAGAAAATCTCGTCCATTTGACAGTATGTATGGCAAATTACTCATGAGCCCTAAGTTGGAAGTATCAACATGAAAATGGATAAACAAACTTACGATCTGTACGTACCACGTGTATCGCTTTCCAACCGACAGGAGGGAAAAAGCAGCCGCGATGCGCACAGAGCAAGGTCCACGGTAACAGCAGGCCGCCTTAACCAGGCCCAGCCAGAAAGAAGGAAGAGAACTTCACAGAGAACAGAACCACGGAAACCGCCCCCCAAGGGCAACACGGAACCCTGAGAACAGCCTCCCCCACGCCGCCCGAGCCCAACAAAGCCCCCGAGGGGCAGCGCCCCTCGCCCAGGACGAGCGCGCGCCCAGAGGAGCGCCCTCCGCGGAAGGCCCCTGCGGAGGAAGGCCCAGCACTCCGCGGCGCGGGCACCCCGGCCTCACTGCGGGGCGCGCCTGCGGCTCGGCGCGAAGCGCCGCACACCCGCGGAACTTGCTGGAAATCCGGCCTGGGGGCTCACCGGAAGTCTGCCCTGAGGACCACCACACGGGCTGCTCACACCAGGCGTCGCATCAGACGAGAGAGGCGGGGGTGCGGGCTGCCGCACCGCGGCTGCAGGGACCCGGCGCGGAACGCCGCGCGTGCGCACTGGAGACGCCACCGCGCTCAGGGCCCGCGCGCGCGTGCGCCAGAGCCAGGGGGCGGGGCGGGGCGAGCGGCTCTCCGGCGCCCTCTACAGGCTGAGGCTGAGCTTGCCGTGTGGCCGGGGGCGGAAGGGGCGAATTTAAAGGGCCCAGCTTCACCTTCAGTCCGCAGCCAAGAAGGGTGAGTTTATCCAGCATACCCATCTCTTTGATTACTCGGCTTCCACGTGAGCCCTTCTCACGTGGAACCGAACCCCTGTATGACAACACAGCTCTGTATCTCCCCCTAAGAAGACACAGCTATCCTTCTTACAAGCAAAGTTCTCACTCTCTCCATAAAATGAAGCCAACAGCCCCACAGTCATAAGACTGTATGACGCCTCAAATTCAGTCACAGTTCCACGGAATATTGTTGCCTAAAAACTATACTTTAAAGCTAGCTTCCAGAAACTTGCATGTGAAATATAGCTGGAAAGGCGAGAAAACAACACAGTTGCAAAGTGCGCTTATTCCACGCATTCATTCGGAAACTGCATAAATAACCTCGGGGTGGGTCCATGGACCAAACAGGTCCACTGTGAGTCAGACGGGAGCCAAGACTCTCTCTTACCCATCAGAAGCCCCCACTTTGTCCTATGGGCCACAGTGGCCTGCAGGTCCCCGGGAATTAGTGTGAAGTCAGAGCCTGTGCCTAGCAATTTAAGAACCACATGGGCATTTCCTGTGCCCCAGTGCACAGCCACTCTGGTAAATGGCTGCCAGGCCCTGTGGGGAAGATTTGGAGGAATATTTACAGCGAGTACTTGTGGCAATGATGCAGGCGCCTTCTTCCACAGGACCTGGCCTCCAGAGGGCTTCTGGGTCTGTGAATCAACTTGGATCTGGAAACTGCAGGTTTCATGTAATACATCCAGCCCAACACTCCTGTCTCCCCAAGCCCTTGAATTCCCTCTTCCACATCACAACCCCATTAACTGTACTACTGAGTCCAGATTTCAGTGAGTCAACCAAGTAAACCGTCAGAGCCACCCTCTGCTGCACATGCTAATAATCAAACCCAGAATCTCTAGTCCGGGCATCCACAGCAATGAATTCAGCCCAATCCACTGTGATATCCTGCCCTCTTGGGTCAGAAACTCTTATAATAAACTCCCACATACGTTTCCCACGTTTCTGCTGATATTTATTAGCAAAGTGCAGCAATTCTTTTGTATTTTCCCTCATAAGTCCTATTGAGTCCCAGTCACCAAGGAATGGACTGAGATTTGACCCTTAAAGTCTAGTGACAAGAGAGGCTTGTTATGGTGAATCTTAAGGGAAACAGGCATCTCCTTTCAGGGTACCTGCCTCCACTGAGGTTATCACCCAGTTTTAAGCAGAGGAAGAACAGCCTCCTCAGACACTGAAAGGAAAACTGCCACAACCCACATGGGGTGCTCACAGCCACTTGGGAGTCTGAGACCACCAGCTTCACCTGGGTCCCACAGACATCCCCACCCCACGTTTCAGGACCCCCTTCTTTCCCAGTTAATGCCCTAATTTCCACATGAGCAATTTGTCAAGATGTGAATTCAACTGTGGTTATAACTCAGCAACCAGCACAATTAAATTTTTTATTTGATTTTCAGCAATATCAGCCCCAGGGCTGCAAGAAATAAGAGCTTCTGTAAGGGGCTGTCATGGAAGCTCTCTGGTTCTCACACCAGATGAGAAAACAGTTAATGGACCTGAGCTTGTTTTTTTCTCTGTTTAAGTACTCAAGAGCCCTCCAAAGAATCACCCCACCCCACAGTCCTTATAACCAGCGTTATTGCCCTAACAGTCAAGGGCAGCACCACTCAGGCTCCCAAGTAATGTGCCTGAGTGGCGCCTTATCTCAATCTACCACGCGCCGTATCTCCATTAACTGTATGGCCACCACACGCCTTGGGTTACCCACATTCCATTTCCTATTAGCAAGGGCTCATGCTCAAGCCCAAAGACATGAGGAAACTAATCCATAAATCTCATATTTACAGGTCAATCTCCTGTTATCTCTCCTGAAACCAATTCTATATGGGTTTGGGTCCAACTGAGAAAAAGGAATCACGCAGTAATTTTAACAGGGAGTGTTTCAAATGAAGAATTATTAAATTGTAACAGGGGGCTGAACCAACACACCCTGGCTAATAGAAAGAACCAGAGCTAATGTGAGAACAGCAGCTATAAGCAACAGCACAACCCACAGCACTGTGACTGAGCCTCAAAGCGTCCACCACCCACCCCCAGGGCTAATGCCGTCCCCAGGGAAGAGCTTCTCAGGGCTTTGGTGAAAGTCCAGAGAGAGGCCCCCAGGACTGAGGTAGAGCCCTCAAGAAAGAGCCCCCGAACCACAGCCGATACAGAGCCCTAGGGGAGCCCCCGATCCCGGGGCTAATAAGGTGCAGAGGGCCCCCAAAACCAAACCTCCCACCAGGCTGAGACAGAGCCCTCAATGGTGAGAGAGCCCCAGCTCAAAGAAGACCTCCTGCCCAGAGCTGAGACAGAGCCCCCAAGTAAGAGCCCCCTCCTAAAGCTGAAGTGAAACCCCCAGGAGCAGCCCCCAGGCTGAAGCAGAGCCCCAGAGAAGTGCCCACCGCTAACCCTAACCCAGCGTGGGCATCCGGACCTCACCAAGGGGCACGCCTGTGGCTCTGGCAGAAGGCTGGTCCGTGCCGCACACCCGCAGACGGGGGCTCACCGGAAGCCCGCCCGGAGGAATGGCACACGCGCTGCGCACAGGAGGCGTCTCACCAGAGTCACCCCACGACAAAACCTCCCTTAAAGGGGCGCAGGGCGCTGGCTGCTACACCGCGGCCAGAGAGCTGGCGGGAGACAGCGCACGCGCACGGGAGAGGCCGCACGTGCGTGGAGCCAGGGGGCGGGGCGAGCCAGGGGGCGGGGCGGGCCAGGGGCGGGGCGGGCCCGGGGGGCGGGGCGAGCCAGGGGCGGGGTGAGCCAGGGGGCAGGGCGAGCCAGGGGCGGGGCGAGCCAGGGGCCGTGCGCCTCTCCAGCGTCCACTACCGGCTGAGGCTGAGCTTGCTGTGTGACCGGGGGAAAATTTAAAGGGCCCAGCTTTACTTTCAGTCCGCAGGCAAGAAGGGTGACTTTAGAACTACAGGGCAATGGTGAATAGCCAGCAAGCCATTAAATACCACCCAGCAATGAAAAAGACGGAGCTACTAACACAAGGATTAATCTTCTAAGTATTATTGTGGGGTGAAGGGAGCCAGATAGAAAACGGAACATCCTGTATGCTCCTGTTTATTCAAGTTCAAATACAGGAATCTTGAGAGTCCCTTGGACTGCAAGGAGATCCAACCAGTCCATCCTAAAGGAGATCAGTCCTGGGTGTTCATTGGAAGGACTGATGCTGAAGCTGAAACTCCAATACTTCGGCCACCTCATGCGAAGAGTTGACTCATTGGAAAAGACCCTGATGCTGGGAGAGATTGGGGGCAGGAGGAGAAAGGGACGACAGAGGATGAGATGGTTGGATGGCATCACTGACTCGATGGACATGAACTTGAGTAAACTCTGGGAGTTGGTGATGGACAGGCAGGCCTGGAGTGCTGCAGTCCATGGGGTCGCAAAGAGTAGGACACAACTGAGCAACTGAACTGAACTGAATCTACAATGACAGAAATTTTAAAAACAGGATAGAGAGAGAGATTTTACTGAAAAGGGATACAATGGAACTTTCTAGGGTAGTGAAAATATTCTCTAGTGTGATTGGGGCAGTGGTAACACAGCCATTCACATTTGTGAAAAACCTTCAAATGGAATGGTCAATATCTATGCATTTAACTTAAGATAAATTATAACTCAAATTTGAAAACTTAGCTCCCCCAATTTTTGGCTTCAAATTCAGTCACTGTGTACTGCTTGTACACTGTAGGTAAACAACTGTGTTTGTGTAAATAAATGTGTGCTCCAGCATTCTTGCCTGGAGAATCCCAGGGACAGAGGAACCTGGTGGGCTGCTGTCTATGGGGTTGCACAGAGTTGGACACGACTGAAGTGACTCAGCAGCAGCAGCAGCATGGATCATACACTCTTTTTTTCTATTCTCATATCTAATTTGACAATCCCCCCAAATCATTAAGCTACTGGTCTTCTTTTCTGGGCTCCCATATCCCTTAGCTCTTAGTTCAGTCATACTTTTATTATACTGATGTTTCCTGCAGAAGGGCAAAATGTACTATCAGAACAACCAGCATGTTGTGAGTGCTCCGTGCTTCACTCTGTTTTCAATAGATGTCTCACAACCTATGCAGTAGTTACTTCTAGCAGCCCCATTTTACAGATGTGGAAACTGAGATACAGTTTGTCTGCCCTCTTAACCACTTTGTCTTGAGTCAGACTGTTGGAAGTTCATATCCCAGCTCCCCCACTTGCTAACTGTGAGTCGTAGACAAGACAACTGATTCAGTTCAGTGGCTCAGTCATGTCCAACCCTTTGAGACCGCATGAACCACAGCACACCAGGCCTCCCTGTCCATCACCAACTCCCAGAGTCTACCCAGACCCATATCCATTGAGTCAGTGATGCCATCCAACCATCTCATCCTCTGTCGTCCCCTTCTCCTCCTGCCCTCAATCTACCCAGCATCAGGGTCTTTCCAAATGAGTCAGCTCTTCGCATCAGGTGGTCAAAGTATTGGAGTTTCAGCTTCAACATCAGTCCTTCCAATGAACACCCAGGATTGATCTCCTTTAGGATGGACTGGTTGAATCTCCTTGCAGCCCAAGGGACTCTCAAGAGTCTTCTCCAACACCATAGTTCAAAAGCACCAATTCTTCAGTGCTCAGCTTTCTTTATAGTCCAACTCTCACATCCATACATAACCCCTGGAAAAACCATAGCCTTGACTAGATGGACCTTTGTTGGCAAAGTAATGTCTCTGCTTTTTAATATGCTATCTACTGATTACTCTGAGCCTTATTCTTCTCATCTCTGAAATGCAGATGATATTTGCCCCTTGGGTTGTCATAAGGTACAGGTGGTTTATCCACATAAACTATTTAGCACAGTGTCCATTTGTGGACAAGTGCTCACCATGAATAAACAATTCATTTCATCGATTCTAAGACCCACATGTTTTCACATATTTAAAAACAGATTGTGTCTTGAAATCCATGGCATCTCAGTCTCCTTGGACAATGGCTGTGGTTGACACAGATGTCACAGCCTGTGCAGGAGGAAACCTGATCAAAACTGTTCATATTGCTGCCACTTCCATGTCTACGTAAGTATCAAATAGCTCTTTCCATAAGAATAAAAAAAACACAGTGAGCTGAGAAAGCATCATGTCATACTTCAGTTGGCAGCCACTTTTCTTTCTTGGTGGTACATAAATTAATGGTGTGTCTTACAGTTGATGGTTTCTTGGATTTGACGAAATGCAGTGCAGTGTTATCATCACAGGCCTGTCTGTCTTCCCCCAGAAGATGATTAGATTATTGTTCCCTCTTCTTCCTGCTTCCCTATTAGAAAGTTAGATGTCTGTGCCTTTGCCCTGTGACTTTGCAGTGCCTCCCACTAAGTAAAAAAGGAAAATTTCCCCACCGTATCAGTGCAGAGTTTGGCCGTGTAACTTGCCCTAGAATTTGAGCAGCAGGACAGTGCACCAATTTCAGCATGAAGCCTTAGAGGATATTGTATATTTCTGCCCAATCATGGAAGCAGAACTAAGTAGCCACTGTTAGAAGGACATGGAGACAAGGGAAGCCATACTGGACCCACCCTGCGGCCTGAAGCAGAGCCACCCCAGCTGACCCAACCACTGTGAGCAAGAGCAACAACTGCTTAGAGTTAGAAGCCACTGAGGCTGGGGGGGGGGGGGCTGTTTGTTACGCAGCACTGACATCACAGCAACAGCTACTATGCTCTCTAAACCATGAGTGCTTTGAGGGCAAGGCCCATAGTCCATTTACCTCTGTGTCTCCATTATCCAAACAAGTTCTTGGACATAGTGGGTGTAGAGGGTATGCAGAGAGATATCAGAGATGGAAATAGGCCAGGTTTGGAGTTAAACAGATCTAGATTTCAAATCTTAGCTCTGCGACTTAGAAGATGGGTGACCTTGGCAGAGTAATCTAGAGTTTCTAAGTCTCGGCTTCCTCGTCTGTAACATGGGGCCTCATACCCTAGGTGTGATGAGAAGGGAAGCTAAGGGTGTACAAGGGTTTCACTCAATGCCTTGTACCAGCAGGCTCTCCAGATACACACCAGTTCCCTTTCTTTGTGATGGAGTACATAACTGAGACCCTTATAACCCACTTCTACATTCTAGAACCTCCCAGAACACTCTCTCTCAGATGTTCCTGGTACATGGCAGGCAGGATCTGGCTAGGAAGAGACACCCCTGAGATGGATGGTCAGGGAAAAGCCAGGAGAGACATTGCCAGCCAGCAGTCCTCCAGGGACCTTTTTTCCTGATTCTATTTCCAACCCACCTGATACCCAGTTGCCCATGTTAATGCCAGACTCAAACTCGGCAGACTTTGTATTCCCCCAGAACTGTCTTCTCCAGTTATTCCCTGTGGAAATGCAAAGGTAGATAAGGTGGTGGTGAGAGGGTGGCCCATCTGTGGTCCTGGCAGGAGCAAAGGTGGGCAACTCTCCTGGCAGTAGGTCTCCCAGCCAGAGGGGGCTATGCGCACAGAAGGCCTCGGGGCCGGGGCGCCCAAGGACATCCACCAAAAGCTCCACCCTGGGAGACAGCACTCAGCAAGGAGGCCTGGATTCCAGGCCTGAGTCCGCCGCAGCCTGCTGTGTGACCTGAGGCAGGTTCCTTGACCTCTCTGTGCCTCCATGATGCTTGTCTCTACAATGAGTAATATCTAGGGGTTTTCCGTGGTGCTAAGAAGCTGGGGGAAGCCATGGGCAGCCTCCCAGCAGCAGCGCCTCTAACGTCTGCAGGTCCAGGAGCTGGGCGCAGACGACCCGAGGGAGCCCCCTGGTGGGGACTGAGAACCCGGCCTGCCTGGAATGGGAACTGGAGGCCCAGGGGCTTACCTGTCACTCAGACCGCCTTTGATCTCTCTCTGCCAAGAAGCCTCATGAGGGCCGGGGAAACAAGCCCCAGTGGACCTTCCTCCTGGGCCTCTTTCTCTGTCACCTCAGAGACGCCCTAGTTCCTGGTCTGCTCCATTCCTGCTCACTAATTGTCTCTGTGCTGCCATGGTTTTTCTGAGCCTTCCACAGACAGCAGGCCCAGAAACAAGCAGGAATCAGATCGTCAGCCTCTCTTGGGCTGAAGGGTCTTCAGAGGTGACCTACACACACACACACACGCACGCGCGCGCACACGCACGTGTGTGTGCACGCATATACACGTGTGTGCATGCAAGTGTGCACGCTTGCATGTGTTTGCACGTGTGCACATCCACATATGCCATTACACACATGCACACGCATGATCCATGCACGCACACATGCACCCAGACACTATTCCCGTGCTCAGCCCCACCCCCTGCGCATAGCCCAGCTGCTCTCCCTCCCAGAGGCCCAGGACCGTCACCAGCACCGTCGCATCTTCTGCTCCCCCCGCACCCCCTAGTCCCGCCATTCCCTTTCTGGCAAAGCCTTCGGGGCTCACCTAGGTCATGAAGCCTCAGGGGCCACAAATGGTGAACACTGGGCATCTGGGAGCCACAGGTCGTCAGCCCTGTCACCCCCATGCCATGTGACCTCGGAGCTGTCAATGATCTGCTTTACGCTCTCGCTGTTTTACATTTCACACAGCCTTCAACATGCATCATGTACCATGCAAAGTGCTTACCTGATTTCACCCTCACAACAAACCTCCAAGGCAGATGGCATTATACCCATGTGTTATTTACCCAGTGCTGTGTACCAGGTTACTCCACAACTTTGCGGTTTAAAATGACAAACACTGATTATCTCCTGTAGCTTCAGAGGGTCAGGAATCTGGGAGTGGCTTCGCTGGATGGCTCTGGGTCTCCCATGAGGCTGCAGGCAGGCTGTCAGCCACGGCTGCTGTCCCATCACAAAGTCCAAAGGGGGTCAGGAAGTCCACTTCCAGGCTCATCCGCATGGCCATTGGGAGGTCTCAGTTCCTCACCACGTGGGCCTGAGTAGTCTCAGGACAAGGCAGTTGGCTTTCCCCAGAACCAGTGGAGGAAGAGACAGAAACTGAAGAGAGTCTCTGCATCTTTAATGACCTCGTCTCCTGACCTTGGAAGTGGATGCCGTCCCTTTTGACATGTTCTGTTGGTCACACAGACCAAAGCTTGTACAATGTGGAAGGATAATGATAAAGGGTATAAATAGCAGAAGGTGGGGTTCGTTGGAGGCCATCTTGGAGCCTGGCTATCACACTCCATTTTGCAGGTGGAAAAACTGAGACTTGGAGAGATTAAGCGACTTGCCCAAGGTAACACAACCAGCAAGTGATGAAGAAGAAATTTGAATGCAAGACTGTCCACTTCTAATATCTATACTCTTAACTGTGTATCTTCTCCTCTATCTGACCTCCGTGTCCTCACATATTAGACACCTTAGAGGAAGGAGTTAAACTGGATAGTCTTTAAGGTCATGATCCATCTGTTGTAAGAGTTCAAAGCCTTAATTAACAAGGAACAGAGTGAGACCTGAACCTCAGTCTCGTGATTTCTAACCATCAGGCTCTTGTCCACTTCAGTATAACAGCCCTCAACCCCAGGGAGCTTCTCTTCTGTGTAAAATTGGCTGGTACAAGTCTCAAACCAGCTCTGGGTCTCAATTACCTTCCCTGGAGAATGGGAGCAAGAAAAGGCATAGATAAGCTCCAGTAACGACGCCAGCCCATGAAAATGATGATGACAATGGTGATAAAGATGATGCTGATGCTGGCGATAAAGACGATGAAGATGAAGCAGTGATAACGACGGTCGTGATGATACGATGGTGATAAGTAGTACTTACTTTGAGCACTTCCTACGATGCTAGGAACTCACATTTCATTCCATCTTCACAACCTTTGTCATTCAAAATGCAGCCCATGGGCCAGCAGCATGAGCCACGCCTGGACACTCAGAAATTCTGAGGCTGCCTCGCTCGCCCAGCGTGCAGAGCTGAAGTGGAGGAGCGCTTGAACGTCTCAGAATTAAGAGCTAGCACATCCATCCGGAAGAGGACATACCATTCTTGCCCCTACTTTGCAGGTAAGAAAACAGTCGTGGGAAATCTCCCAGCCAACAAGGGGTGCTGAGTCACTCAGTCATGTCCGACTCTTTGCGACCCCATGGACTGTAGCCTGCCAGGCTCCTCTGTCCATAGGGACTCTGCAGGCAAGAGGACTGGAGTGGGTTGCCATGCCCTCCTCCAGGGCATCTTCCCAACCCAGGGGTAGAACGCAGGTCTCCCGCATTGCAGGCAGATTCTTTACCCTCTGAACCACCAGGGAAGCCCAACAAAGGGTAGAGCCAGAACACAGGTCTTGATCCTCACCCCAGACTTCTCCCACTTTGACCCCTTGGGACCAAAGACTGTGTGTGTCCCGGGTGAGCCGAGGTCAGGCTACAGTCGGAGGGGGCCTGGCCCTGAAAGCGTCAGGACTGGTCCTGGCGCCTCCTCCATTAGTCTGCCTCTTGCTGGCTCTGAGCCCCTCCAGCTGGCAGGGCTGCCAGCAGGTAGATGAGAGGCAAGGAGGCCCGCCTGCTAAACAGTGACCTTGTTCCTAATTACTCCGGGGGGAAGGACATCCAGAATCAAGAAAGAGCACTCAGCACAACAGCGCACAAACGTTTCTGAAAGAGGGGGAAATTAAGTCTTTGAAATAACATTAATCATGATAACGCTTTTGCTGGGTCCTTCCCTTGGTGTTTGTGGGTGTTCTTTCCCAAGGCAGGCTTAACCCTCGGCAGCCCAGGCTCCCACGGAGTCCCGGGGCCCCACCCTCTCCCCACCTTGGCCAAGAAACTCACCTGTGCCTCGAAGCCCAGGGCGCTCTTCTTTTCCCGCCTCTCACCAGCCTTCCTAGGACCAGGTGTCCCTCCGAGGAAGGTCAGCATTCAAGGGCCAGGCAGGTGAATAAATGAAGGAAGTGGGCTCTGTGTCCAGCTCATCCTGGGTTTTGCCTCGTTTTAAAACTGAAAGACTAGCGTCCCAGGAACCCCCTCAGTCCTAAGCATATCAGGAACGGTTGATGCTGTTTAGTCGCCAAGTCGTGTCCGAATCTTTGTGACCCCATGAACTGTAGCCCACCAGGCTCCTCTGTCCATGGGATTTTCCAATCAAGAATACTGGAGTGGGTTGCCATTTCCTTCTCCAGGGAATCTTTCCAATTCAGGGATCAAACCCGCATCTCCTGCATTGCAGGCGGATTCCTTACCACTCCAACTAGGAACCCCGGCCACAAAGCATAGTCACCGAGCTGGGACTGTTGTAACTAGGAAAAACAGTCCTGTCCGAGGAAGCAGCTGCTGCTCACCTGGGGCTGATGCTCCACCATGGCTGTTGGGGCTGAGTCGTGTCCCCTGAGTTGAAGCACTAACCCCTAGTGTGACTATGTTTGGAAATAGGGCCTTTAAGGAGGTAACTAAGATTGAATGAAGTCTTCAGTGTGGGTCCTAATCCTACTGGACTGGTATGATTGCAAGAAGGAGGACGCACCAGAGATGCCCATGTACAGAGAAAAGGCCACGTGAGGAAATAGCAGGGAGGCAGCTGTCTGCAAGAGAAACCAGCCCTGCCAGGACCTTAATCTTGGACTTCCAGCCTCCAGAACCGTGAGAAAATGGGTTGTGTAAGCCAGCCAGTCCATGGAATTCAGTTTTGGCAGCCCTTAGCAGGCTAATACCCTTGGGGGGAAATTCACAATAAGAAAAGGCAATATTGACATAGCCCTCACTGAGTTCCAGGCACTATTCTAAATCTTGACATGAGCTAACTTATCTAGTCCTCACAATGACCCTATAAAGTAAGTGCTATCATCATCCCCATTTTACAGATAAGGAAACTGAGGCACCGAGTTTGATTAACTTCCCCCAAAAAACTCACAGCTAGAAAAGGTTGGCAGTGGGATTTGAACTCCTTTTGACTCAGGGCAAAGCTTGGGGTAAGTGCTATCATCATCCCCATTTTACAGATAAGGAAACTGAGGCACAGAGTGTAAGTAACTTCCCCCAAACACTCACAGCTAGAAAAGGTCAGCACTGGGACTTGAACTCTTTCTGACTCGGGGCGAAGCTTGGCTCTTGACCACTACTCACTCTGGGAGTAGGAGCCTGGGTTGCCCTACCTTTCAGTTTTCCAAGGGAAATTGAAAATTTGCCTGTTCGTAAACACTGGCTGTTAATTAAGAAAAAACAGTATTTATGGACATGAACAAAAGAAACCTGTGTCCAACTCTCAGCTGCCAGCTTTTAATTGGTGTTCTTTGCTCAAATTTCGTCCACCGCCACGACCCACACAATTACCCCTGCTTTCCAGTATGAGCGTGAATCTCACAACTCTGGAGGTGAGAGACAGAGAAAATCTGAGAACATTGGAGTCCAGTGAGAATTTAGAGACTATGGCGATCAAGCCGTCATTGCACGAATGAGACTAGTATGCTCAGAGACGTTACGTGTGTCCCTGAGGACACACAGCAGGTTAACGTCAGGGCCAGTGAGAACTGCTCACTGGTTGCCCATCACATTAAGCCCAGAGAGATCTTTAAGCAGCCTCTCTTCATTGCCTGTTTTCCTGTGCCCCCAAATTTGGCTTTCTGTCCATTCATCTGTCTGTCCATCCATCCATTCATCCATCTCTCCATCCGTCCATCCAGCCGCTCATCCATCCACTCTGACAACCAGTCAGCCTCATTCAAGGCTTGCCCTGACTGTGAGCATCTTGAAGTCATGGACTTTGCCTCTCCTTTCGTATTTCCAGCTGCAATGCGGCACAGTGTTTAGCACAGTCTTCTCCAGCTTAACCACCTGGCTGTTATCCTTGGACAAGGTGCTTCACCTCTCTAAGCCTCGGTTTCTCCACCTGTAAAAATGGGGTGCCATGATAGGACCTACTCTGCAGTCATGAGGAGAAGGAGACGTGGACACATGGTAAGTGTGCAGTAACCCAACTGCGACCATCGGCTCTCCTGCGGGGTGGGAGCCCGTGTTCCTCAGGGCCCTCCCAGCTCCGCGCTGCTGGGTCTGCGCTCTCCGAGGATGCCACAGAGCAGGTGGGGAGCCTTCTGCAGGAGAAGGAGTCGGGGGCAGAGAACTGCAGTGAATCGTAGAAGAGCCCAGGCCGGGGCTGCAGAAGGCTGACTGGAGAGTTGACATTGCAGAAGACAGCGAGGGACAAAGGTCAGCCCAGCTGCCAGGGATGCAAGATAGGTGCGAGGTGCGGATGCCTAGGGGGGAGCAGAGGACCCACGCTCAGACCCCTCCCAGAAAACTGCATGTGCTTGGGAGGCAGGACCCACAGTACCAGCTCCCCGCCTGGTGCAGCTCCCAGAACCATGTGAGGCTGCACTAGTTTCCCCATCATCAACTTCTGAGAAAAATCAACTCTGATAGCTGAACTTCTGTTCCATTGTTGTTATTGTTTTTTAATTATACCTCTTTTATTTTTTGTAGCTCAGGAGCCAAATTGGATCCAACCAACCTGAAATTCATTTGTGGCATAACACGGTGATGGAGAAAACTGGGCCATCCACTCTCAGCTGCTGGGGAAGGAGAGGCAAAAAAGCCGGGTCTCAGGCCAGAGGCCAGAGGGGAGGCAGGGTCCTAGGGGATCACCTCTCAGCTCCTCTGCCCCTTCCCTGGGCACATATTCATCCTCCCACAACTGCTTATAAGCACCTGCTAGGCGCCAGGCCCAAGCTGGACATTAGAGACACTGCTGTGAACCAGCCCGTCAAGGTTCTTGGCTTAGGAATCTGCAGTCCAGCTTAGTCATTAAGGCTCTTAGATTCAAGAGGGAAAAAAAATAAGTGACTGACCACTCCTAGTTGTTTTCTCCAGACCGTCTATCAGCCTGAGATTTAGTACAAGATTATACTGATGTCCTTAGTTGTATTTTATCAAAGGAATAAAAGATGGCTCCCATAGCCTTCACTGGGGCAGGCACTTTACAGGGATCATCTCATGTGGTTGTTAGGATGCTACCAGCACACCCATTTTACAGATGAAAAACTGAGGTTCAAAGAGGGTAAGACTTGCTTCCAGTGAGGAAGCGACAAAGGTGGGCCTTAAACGCAGGTCTCAGTGATCCTGTTCTTATAACTATCAGGGTGCTCTGCCAGAAAACCGTGGCACACCTCCATGCTCCCAGATCGGACCTGCGCATGGTCCCAGAACACCCGTGACTGGGAATGAGTGATCGTGGGCCAAGATGAGAGGACACCAAGGGGGGCGGTGGGCGTGAGCCCAGCCTCGAGGGAGCGGTGCCCCGGCCTCCTCCCTGCCCCAACCTGGAGACACACAGCTGGCCCGGGGGCATCCTCTCCTCCTTCCTTCTTCTCCATCCTGTCACTGATGGAGAAAGACATTCTCTCCTCCATGGAACCGAGACTGCAGGAAAGCCAATGTCTGGGGCCTTTAGCTCCCGTTTCAGGGCACAGACGGCATTAAGAACCCACAAGGGGCGTCAGGCTCCCTATCCCCCCATCCCCAGGGAGCCTGGGAGTCCTGGGGGCCGTGGGAGCTTTTTTCTGAGACTAGATTTCTCTGTACCTCTTTGTACCCCACCTTTTCCATCGATTCAGTGTATTTTTACTCAAGGCAAAGGGAAGGTGGGGGTAAGACGCACCTTCCCCCTGCGTTTCTGGGGTTTTCTGAAAAGGGCGTTCCCGCTCCTCTGGCAGTGGGCAGACCAGCGCCTCCCGGTGCCCCAAGCTGGAAGAGCCCTCGGGGCAGTCCAGCCCCATGTGACTCAGGACTCCCCTTCCGGCTGCCAAGAGCTCTCCCACCAACCATGAGTGGTGTGTCAGGGTGCCCGCCCTGCTACTGGGCTCAGCAAGTTCTTCCTAAGGACACCTGACTCCCGGGGGCCCGGCTCTCTCCCCGCACTTGCCTGCCCGCCCGCCATTCAGCCCTTGGCTGGCACGAAGCGACATCCCAGGGGCACCAGGCCACTCCCTGGGAGGGGGGTTCCAGGGAGGAAAGGCCACCTGGTTCATTTCCTATCACCCTGAGCTTCATTTCCCAGCCGCCATTTCCCATTTTCTTTTCGGCTAGAGTCAACTTGGGATTCAAAATATAACAGCTTCAGTAAATATGGTCTGTACAAGATGACCTTTAAAGAGAATATGGTGTTAGGACAAAAATATATACAGACATCAAACTGTGAACAGCTGGTGTCTTTGAGAAGGGGGAGGGTTACCAATGACTTTCACCTTCTATATTAATTTTTTACTATAAGCAGACATTGCTTTTCTAATCAGGAAAATGAAATAAAGCCGTTTCAAAAACAGACACAAGCCAGAAACTCCTTGTTTAGTCTTAGTTTGACGCTGATCTGAGCGCTGAAAAATTGATGCTTTTGAACTGTGGTGTTGGAGAAGACTCTTGAGAGTCCCTTGGACTGCAAGGAGATCCAAACAGTCCATCCTAAAGGAGGTCAGTCCTGGGTGTTCATTGGAAGGAATGATGCTGAAGCTGAAACTCCAATACTTTAGCCACCTCATGGGAAGAGCTGACTCATTGGAAAAGACCCTGATGCTGGGAGGGATCGGGGGCAGGAGGAGAAGGGGACGACAGAGGATGAGATGCCTGGATGGCATCACCGACTCGATGGACATGAGTTTGAGCAAACTCCGGGAGCTGGTGATGGACAGGGAGGCCTGGCGTGCTGCAGTCCACGGGGTCGCAGAGAGTCAGACACGACTGAGTGACTGGCCAGCAGCATAGCCCCCTCAGCTCTACAACCATAGAGATGAGTAATTATTACAGAAAGTGTGTGGCCGGACAAAAGGAAAATATTTACTGTTTGGCCCTTAGAGAAAAAGTTGACCAAAATCTGGTCTAGAAGAACATAACTCTGTGAAGAAAATATTAGTCTGTGCCCAGTGTCAAGGCAAGATTACTAACACTCACGGGCTGGTAATCTGGGTGTTACAGAATCCTGTGTCATTTGGGGTTCAGAGGCCACTCAGTCCATCCCCCACCTCCGTCCCCCATGGTGAGGGTTTCCTCTGATCTGATCAATCACCCAAAGAGAGCAATGCCACACCTGCCCTCTGACAGGGGAAGTCCTTAAGTCCAACTAAAATCCAGCTCACACCTCCGCTTCAGGGACTCAGACCCTTGGCCCAACCCCATCACTTGGTTGGGTCTCCCATTGTTACTGACCAAGGCTTGGATCTTCCTCAATGCCCCATCAAAAAACAAGATCTCAACCATGTGGAGGGAAGATGGCATCACCCTGCTTCTGCCCTTCCTGGCCTCCAGGACCTGGCAGTGTACACAGGCAGGGGTGACCGATAGGGTCGGCCACAGCAGCCTCAGGAGGGAACTGATGACTTTGAAAGCAAAGAACGATTACCTTCTCATCACATAAACACCCAACCAGACCCGTTCTGCAGGGGTAAATGAAAGTACGAGAGCATCTGGGCTGATTTATCTCGGCCACAGGAAGCCGGAGAAATTCATTTCCCCCCTGTAAACGATCTGTTCCAGGTCCTAAATATTCAATAATTTCCTAGCTGGGAAATTATTTCCTCCACTTCCCCATGGCAGACAGTTCCTATTCTTATGCCTGACGCCTTTGAGGTATTAAGGGGCACGCTTTACAGCAGGCTCTGGGCTGCAACCCCTAACCCAGCTCACGCAGACCCGGCAGCACGTCAGGACCACAGAGGCCTTGGGAGCAGTATCAGGGCAACCCCGCCCTGCTCCTGAGCCAGACCTGAGGCAACCGTCCCAGCCCAGGCCACCCAGCCCCCAGCAGACTTGGGATCTGCTGAGAGCTCAGAGCCCAGAGCCTCTGAACTGTCTGTCACCTTGTCTGTCTTCCCCACTGGGGGGTGATTTTGATGGCAGAGATGTCTCACCTTTATTTCTCTATCCCCTCTGTATCCCCGTGTGTCTGTGACGTAGAAGGTGGTCACTATTTGTTGAATGGGTGAACGGATGGATGAATGAACAAATGAACAAGAATAGAAGGGTCGATGAATGGCACTTTCAACATTACTCACTTGACTCCTTAGGGTAAGGACCGTGATTTATTTCTCACTCTATCTCAGCACCTGAAACATCACAGGCGGCCCATAAATGTCCATTGAATTCATGTCTCAGAGAATGAATCAGTGTCGCTTCCCTAACTAATCTTGAGGGCTGGGCTTCCTGACCCAACCAAGGTCGGAAGCCCCTCAGCAGAGATTCTGACCGTTGAGTAACCCCCAGCTGCTGCAGGTCCATGAGGAGGGAGAAAGGCAGGATGCTGGAGTCTGCTCTGTGGGCTCCGCCGGGGAGGGGAAATTGCATCCATCGGCAGAGGAAGGGAAACCAGTCAGGCTTCCTCAGAGGACTTGTGGAGCTTCAGTCCTCAAACACGTGCATCAAGAGGAAACGGATGTGGCCAAAGAAGAGGGATCCAATCACAAGAGATGCTTCCAGAAGTCCCAGGGTGGTCAGGGGTCTCCATGTGCCTGGAAGGATGGAAATGGACCAAGAAGGGGAAATGGAGAGAGAGAAGCAGAAAGAAGCAGGCGAAAACAGAAGACTGAGACGGAGCGAGAATAAGAGAGGGGGACAGGACAAATGGAGGAAGAGAAGAGGCCAAGGACGTGAGCGAGAGGGGCTCTAGACCCACCCACGTGGGATGCCCCAAGGGAAGACTGCCCTCAGCCTCCCTGCAGGCAGGGGGATGGACTGGGTGGTGTCACGTGTCTGTCACCTGAAAGCTGAACCAAGGTCTGCCGACAGCAAATAGAACCCAAAAGACAGTTCGGCTCCCTTCTCAGCTGGGTTTGGAAGAATCCACCCCAGGGGTGCCCTGGGTGCTGCCTCCATTTCCCCATAACTAGCCCTGACCGCACCTCCTGACCCAGGTGCCAGACGCCATCGTTCTGCCAGCCGTGAGTATGAGCAAAGGGATGCTCAGATGCCAGGGTGCCTCTGGACCACTTTTGGCAGCATCAGTGCTATGAACTCAGACTTGAGCTTCATGAGGGCAGGGATATCTGTTTATTTCACTCACAGCTGTGTACCCCAGGGTCTATAACAGTGCTCATGGTAGGTGCCAAATACACGTCTACTGAATATGGGTGAATGAACGAACAGACCCCCCTCACAGTATCAGATTCAGGAGAAGCCATCTCAGTAGCTCTAAGAAGAGGGTCTTAGGCTGCCTGGGCCTTGAGTCTGGGGCACCCCTTCTGGGAGCTCAGCCCAAGGTTCTCCCCCGAAGCCCCAGTGTATGTCTTCACCTCTCCCGTCTCAGGAGCTCTAACAGGACATGGCTGCTATTTCTTCACCCCATCCCAGGCTTGCTGAGCCCAGCGGTCCTCAGCTCTTGACCACACCCTGGGATCACCTTGAGAACTTTTTGAATTATTACCTCCATCCAAGATAAATTAAATCGATTTCTCAGAGTAGGACAACAGTTTAAAATCTTCAGCAATGATTGATTCTAAAATGCAGCCAGATACATCCAGACAAAACTACAATTAAAAAAGATACATGTACCCCTGTGTTCATAGCAGCACTGTTCATGATAGCTAACACATGAAGACAGCCTAAATGTCCACTGACAGAGGCATGGATAAAGATGTGGTGCATACGCACAATGGAATACTACTCCGCCATGAAAAAGAATGAAATAAGGCTAGCGCAGCAACAAGGATGCAACTAGGGATTGTCACGCTAAGTGAAGTAAGAAAAAGACCAAAACTATACGATGTCACTCTATGTGGAACCTAAAATATGACACAAAGGAACCTATCTATGAAACAGACTTACAAACAGACTTGAGGTTGCCGGGAGTGGGGGATGGGAGACAGATGAAGTGGGAGGTGGGGAGCAGCAGGTGCAGCTATTATATATAACAGGGTAAATGGCAAGGTCCTACCGTATAACACAGAAAACTGTGTTCAATATCTTATGGTAAACTATAGTGGAAAGAACATGAAAAAGAATGTATGTAGATATTGATTAACTGAATCACTTTTTTGTACAGCAGAAATTAACACAACATTGTAAATAAACTATACTTCAGTTTAAAAAAAATTAAAGTACTTCGAAGCCTAAGAAAAGCTATACTTCAACAAAAAAGAAAAATTTTAATAATAAATAAATGAAGTAAAATGCAGCCAGAGTTAACCCTCAATATGAGGGTTTGGAGAATATGTTGCCTCACCAATTTAGGGATGATGCTCTTTTCCCTAGGCAACATAATCCTCCTAAAAGAAAAGGGCAGAATGATAGGGTAACAGGTAGGAAGGCTAAGGGTCTCCAAATGGAGGAAGTAGGCTGCAAGCGTCAGACATTTTTTAATCTCTCCCTTAAACAGCAGGAGGAAACAAACTACAAGGGTCAGATTTTTGGCTTCCCTGATAGCCCTGTTGGTAAAGAATCCCCCTGCAATGCAGGAGACCCCGGTTCAATTCCTAGGTTGGGAAGATCCCCTGGAGAAGGGAAAGGCCACCCACACCAGTATTCTGGCCTGGAGAATTCCATGGACTGTATAGCCCATCAGGTCGTAAAGAGTCGGACAGGACTGGGTGACTTTAAATGTAAATGCAAAATGTAAGAGTTAAAAACTTAGCATCTAAGTTCTAGAACAGGAGCTTCCCAGTGTGGTCCCTGGGACCAGCAGCATCATGGTCATCTGGGAACTTTTTACAGATGTAAAGTCTTGCACCCCACACCTGCCCGATCTGCGGCTGTGAGGGGCCCAGCAGTGTGCGCTCTGAGAAGCCCTCCAGGGATCCAAGTGAGAGAACCGTGCCCTAGAAGAGGGGGCCCAACCTCCAGGATCTGTGCCTGACCACCCGCGTCGGAGCTGAGGTCGAAGTAACAGAAAGTGTGTGCACAGTAAACATAATGCGCTTGAGTCATCCCGAAACCAGCCCCACCACGCGTGGAAAAAATGTCTCCCACAAAACCAATCCCTGGCGCCAAAAAGATTGGGGACTGCTGCTTGGAGTCTAGAAGCATTTCTCCAAAACTCCTCTGGGGAGAAAAGTCCCTCACAGTGTCTCCATCAAGCCTGGAATGATCTCCCGGGGAAACCGGTTGGCCAGGGGCCTGAGGATGAGGAAGGATTGTTCCTGGGGCGCCAGCAGCACAAGGAATCAATGCTCTGGGAGGATCGATTTCCCGGGATGGTCGTCCGGGACGTCCTGAGTAACTGCCTTCTCCGGTGATTAACACTCCTGCAATCACAATTCCCCGAGACTCTGGCTCCAGTGATCCTTAAACATCAGTGCTCCCGGGGCATTAACTTTCTGGGGTATCAGCAATCCAATATCTAGAGTGGGAGACCAGCAGGAGGGAGCATTAATCTCCCGAGATGGAATTCCAATCCCCCTTGAGTAGGCGGCCTGGTAGTGCCCGTTTATTTCCAGGCTGCTTCTCTGTGTCCTGCGGTAGGCCCTTCCTTCCCACCCCATTTGCCAAACAGGGCCTGTTCCCTGGCTCTTTCCTCCAGCCCCAGAGACTTGAAGGAGAGGGCAATGGGGCTTCTGCAGGTTCCTCCTCGTTTGTCCCCCAAATTGTTGATGGGCTCCTCATGGGACAGAGGGGGGTTGGGGGGCTGCCTGGTGAAACTGCAAGACTCCTCCTCGGCACACCGTCTTAATGATGCTCTGATCAGAATGTGGGTTTCTCTGGGGTCCATTCCAGCTCTGGGTGGGGATAGGGAAGGTGAAGCCTCAGACTCTGGAACCGTAGCTCTGCAGGGCACGGTTTCTACCTGGCTGGACCCATCACAAGAGGCAGAAGACGGAGAGGAAGAAGCAGAGAGCCTGCGGCCTGGAGATGGGTTACCTCCCTGCCCACTGGGGAGGAGCCAGAGGTTTCAGCGGGAGAGAGGGCCCCCCGAGGCCACCCCCTGAGTGCTGGCCCCAGAGGCTGTAAACGTCTGGCTCTGGCTGCATCCCAAATGCTGTGAGACTCTGGAAACTCTCTCCTCTTCTCTGGGCTTCAGTGACCACATCTTTCAAAGGACAGAATGAGCCTGGATCATTTCTGAGGCCCCTTCCAGGCTTCCAGTCTAATTCAATCCATCCAGTCCAGCTGTCGGCCTGCATTCAGAAAAAGTAATATGACCATCTTAAAGATGGAAAAACTGAGGCTCAAAGAGGTGGCGTGACTTGCCCAAGCTCAGGTGAGGAGTCAAGGACAGAGGGGAGAACCAAGCCCTGGCGCTTCCCCCCTAAGAAGGACGGTCTCCTCTGGGGTGGGAGGCTCCTGAGGTTTAAATCCCAGCTCTGCCTTTACAGCTGTGTGACCCCGGACGGGTGACCTCCCTTCTCTGACTGCCAGTCTTCTGGTGCCCTCTCAGAGGGGTCTCACATGAAGATAAAATAGTGACCACAGGCTCTTTCATAGCCCTGACTTCGGGCCAGGTCCCGTGCTGGGCGGTCACACAGACGGATTCATCCGTGTCCTAGCTCTGTTGTCCAGTCGCTCAGTCGTGTCCGACTCTTTGTGACCCGTGGACTGCAGCTCGCCAGGCCTCCCTGTCCTTCACCAGCTGCCGGAGTTTGCTCAAGCCCATGTCCATCAAGTCAGTGATGCCATCCAACCACCTCATCCTCTGTCGTCCCTTCTCCTCCCGCCTTCAGTCTTTCCCAGCATCAGGGTCTTTTCCAAGGAGTCAGTTATTCACATCAGGTGGCCAAAGTATTGGAGCTTCAGCTTCAGCATCAGTCCTTCCAATGAATATTCAGGGTTGATTTCCCTTAGGATGGACTGGTGTGATCTCCTTGAAGTCCAGGGACTCTCCAGAGTCTTCTGTGGCACCGCAGTTTGAAAGCATCAGCTCTTTGGCACTCAGTCTTCTTTATGGTCCAACTCTCACACTCAGACATGACTACTGGGAAAACTACAAGTTTTGACCGTATAGACCATGAGGTACATACAGCTGCTGTAGTTCAGAGTTCGCAGAGAGGAAGTGGGCTCAGCAAAATCAAATTCCTTCATCCAACGACACTGACTTTCTAGTGGCAGAATCAGGGTACCACAAGATCTGTGCATTGAGCCTCCCAGAAGAGCCTTTGGGGGTTGGACCCACGTTACGTGGTTTAGCTCTTTCTCTCCCTCCGGCATCACTTACATCACTTGATTTTCTTCACAATGACAAGGGTCTCCGCTCTGTGGCAAATGAACCAAGCCAGAATCGGCCGAGCAGGGAGAACTTCTGGGGCGGGGTGGGGGGGGGGGCGGACATCAGCCTCACTTCTCTGCAACCTGCAAGACAAGAGCCCTGGCGGTTCCACTGCTGAATGAGACCTTCTCTTTCATACAACCGGGAGGACAACGGGCCAGCAGCCACAGAAGGTCCTGGGCGGCAACCTTCTCCTGCGCTGCTTACGTCCAGAGCCAGGCCCAGCGCAGGCTCCCGTCTCTGCGGTGTGGGCTTACAGCCTGAGTGGCCCTCGCACAGACTCGCAGCCTCCACCCCAGCAAACCTGGATGGAGAGCCAGCCCTTCCCTGGGAACGCGGCCACCGCCGGCACGCGGACAGAGGAACGCGCCCAGTAGCCCCTGGGGCCCATCCCGCCCTGAGACTTCAAACCAGCCACTCAGGGGACAGTTCTGCGGAGCAGCCCTGGGCTTTGGGGGACCCCCGGGCAGTGGGCAGGCGCCTGCAGCCACAGCTGGGGGTGGAGACCAGAAGCCGCCAGCAGGCAAGATCAGGGAGCCCTCTTGTCTTAGGACGGAAATCTGAGCCCTGCCTGCAGCCAGACAAAGTGTTCCCTGCCCGGCCAGGGGTGTGTGGCGGCCCCAGAGTCAGCTGGGGCGAGATAAGGTTATTAATTCCCCAGCCCAGCCCTATTCGCTTGTTCCGTCCTTAATTGCAATCAGGCGGCTGGATGCTGTGGGAAGGACGGGAGGGGCCTGGAGCTGAGGCAGCAGGGCGTCTCAGGGACACCCCCGACCCTTGGACATGGCAGGAGGCTGCGGGGGGGTGGGGTTCGCCCCAGCTGGGTTAGGTCCCCATTATGCATATGAACCCAGCATGTGTAGATGAATGGGGTTCCAGTCCCAGCTCTGCCCCCAAGGCAAGCTCCCACACCAGCCTGCACCTCCATGTCTTCATCCGAACAAGGATCATAATAACCCATCTCAAAAGTTATCGAGAGACTAAATGAGACCCTCCATACGGAGCAGGGGGACTTCCCAGGTGTCGCGGGGGTAAAGAATCCGCTGCCAACGCAGGAGACGCGGGTTCGATCCCTGGGCTGGGAAGATCCCCTGCAGAAGGACATGGAAACCCACTCTAGCATTCTTGCCTATAAAATTCCATGGACAGAGGAGCCTGGCGGGCTACAGTCTGCCACGGGGTCGCAAAGAGTCAGACATGACTGAGAGACGGAGCATGCATTCGGAGCAAGGGACACAGCCCTGCCTCGTGCCCAGGTCAGTGAACGTAAGCCTGCAGTATTTCTGAGTCAAGAACAGCACGAAAGCGCTGTTTTTTAAATAACCACCTCCACAAAATGTTCATTTGATGGCTCTGAAGGGAGGCTGGTGCCTTTAAGATAGAAATCGATCCAGCCCTCGGCCAGGCCAAGGAAGAAGATCAATCCTTGGGCACATTAGGAGCGGGATTGATGGGGACCCGGGAGGTGTGATGAATGGAGGCCATGGGGACCAGGCCCTGACCCCAGTCAAGCCCCACAGGCTACGCCTTGCAGAGGGGCTGAGGGTGGGCACCCACAGGACCCTCAGGCCTGAGCCGTGACTCCGGGTCCTTTTCCCAAAGGAGCGGCTGGGAGCTAAAGCCCTGCCCGCGCGCACACACACACACACACACACACTCACTCTGAGTAGTGCCCGCATCCCAGGGACAGCTGCAAGCTGGGGGATGGGTGGCACCTCGCAAACTCCATTCAGTCACACTGCTGTTCTCGGAGCCCCCACCGCGCGCTGGGCCCTGGAGCCAGGGACGTGAGTGGCGGCAGCCCTGCCCTCTCGAGGGTTCTCGGCCCAGTCTTGGAAACAGACCTGCGGGAGGGCATCAGTGCTCAGGCGATGCCCGAGTCTGAGGAGCTGCAGGCCCCCACGGAGGGCGCACGCCCAGGCTGGCGGGCAGGGAGGAGGCCAGCCTCCTGCCGAGCCCTGGAGGCGAGTGTCAGGGTGGGAGGGGAGAGTGCTGTGGTCAGGGGAACAGCATGAGAAAGGGCCAAAGGCAGGGAGAGCCGGGTGTTGGGCGGGCAGACACCATCCCGCAGGAGGCCAGGGGGGGGATCGAGGTGTTATCCGGGAGCAGTAGGGGGCCGGAAGCACTGAAAGCATTTAGTCAGTTCGGGGCCTTCTCTCGGTGGTGGGTATGGGTGGGGAGCAGGCATCCAGGGGAGGAGGCTGTCGTCCTGGGCTCCTGGAAGGCTCTGAGCAGCCCTGGATTCTCGGGGGTGCAGATCCTCCGGAAGCCACAGGAGCTCAGCGGGAACCCACAGGGCTGACGGTCGCCTCAGCTCCAGGGCCCCTCCTGCGACCGATTCTCCAGCCACAGGCCTGAGGCTGGCGCGCGAGGGCCGAGAGTGCGTGACATGGAGGCTCGGTGCAGCCCCGCCCTACCCAGGCCGGCCGCGTGGCCTGGGCGCTCACTCCAGCGCGCCGAGGGGTCAGCACCAGGCCGGCCTCGTGGCCGGGGCGCTCACTCCAGCGCCGAGGGGTCGGCCCTCATCACTGCAGCCGCCCCCGGCCACAGCCTTTCCCTCGGTCTGGTGGGAAAAGGAGAAAGAACGAAACTGACGTAAATCTAGTAAACGCCAATGTCAAGCCAAGACCTGCACTTCCTTTCATCACTCGAAAATTGCTCTCTACTGAATTGACCATGTGACCCTGGCTAGCCACGACCCCATTCGGGGCCTCGTGCTATAAAATGCCGCTGTTGGGACCTCCTTAATGGTTCGTGCGTGCACGCTAAGTTGATTCAGTCATGTCTGATTCTGTGTGACCGCGTGGACTGTAGCCTGCCAGGCCCCTCTGTCCGTGGGATTCATCAGGCAAGAATACTGGAGTGGGCTGCCATTTCCTCCCCCAGGGGAGCTTCCCGTTCTAGGCATCAATGTCTCTTAGTTCTCCTGCATTGACAGGCGGGTTCTTCACCACGAGGGCCACCTGGGAAGCCCCCTTTAGCATTCTTCCAGAGCTAAATACTACAGAGAGAACCATTTCCAAGTCAGAGTCCTGGCTGCTGGGCCCTGAGACCTTAGGCAAGCGCCCCAAAGTCTCCGGGCTTCACTTTCTTACGCAGGACAGAGCTAATCACCCCGCCCAGCCACAAACGGGCACGCGTGAGACAGCTCACGGACAACACCCTGGCTATGTCCTGGCACACGGAGGCTGCTTCCTACCTCTGGGGTTGGTTGTCTGTGTGGCTTCCTGGCAAGGAGCTGGCCTTCCTCCAACCCAGACTGGCTCTGGCAGGGCTGGAGGAACTGGGTCTACAGTGAAGGACAGAGGGGCAGAGAGGCATGCAGGCGCCGGCTGTTTGCTCAGGCATTCCATTTGGAATGCATCTCCGTTCACCCCTGCGAGTGAAGTCTCCGCGCTGGGCAGCTCGTCCGAGGTGAGTGTCTGCCGTGACTCGGGTACCATTTATCACGCGGGCGTTTGATGGAATATTCCTCCTGGAGGAACTGCATTCCCAGACACTCCTCACGCTCCGCCAGGGTCTTTGAAACTCGACAGCGGGCTCTTTAAAGGGACTGGAGAGGCACGCTGCATCCCAATTTGCAGCTTTTGAACACGTCAACATTAATAGAGGTCACCGTTTCAGGGGACACGGGGCCCTTAAGGGATAAATCAGGAATAAACCAGCAACTGGCGCCCCCGGCCGGCCGGTCCGCTTGACCCGCATTTCCGTTGTGATTGTGCCCTGGTGCCCGGGGTTGGAGGGGTGGGGAAGCAGGCATGTCTGCAGCTGCTTCGCTGGGCTTTGCGGGGAGAACCCTGTCAGAAAGATGCCTCAAGAGGTCATCTGTCATCTGTCCCTTCAGCCACTGCAGGATGCCCGAGGACACCACGGAGGGATTCCGGGAGCTGGGCTCTGGGCGCAAGGCTAGGTTTTCCCTGGGGAAACTGAGGCCCAGGGACCGGACAGGCCTTGCCTGAAGCCCACAGCCACTCAGGGACTTGGCTGAGCCTCAAAGTCCAGCTCAACCCAATCCAAACTCTGACCTTAACCACCTGCCAGGCTGCCTGTCAGAAGGGCTTTGGGGTCAGAAAGTGGAAGAAATGAGATTTCCTGACCTGTAGACCCACTGGCTACGGTTCCCAGTGACCCTATTTCATTTCAGTATGGCCTTCCCCTTCCTCCAGAGCAGAAGCAGGAGGCTGCTGCCCATCTGACCACCGGCCACCTTCCCTGACCCTGCCTCCCAGAGGAAAGCTCCAGGAGGAAGTCTGAAGGCAGCCTAGGAGCTGGGCTTTGCAAGCAGTCAGTCCTGGTTCCCACCCCTGCTCAGCTGTATGCTAACTGTGGCTTTGGGCAAGTGCCTTGACTGCTCTGAGCCTCGGTTTGAAACTTACCCTCGGCCTTAGTTTGAAATCAGGCCCCTCCAGCAGGGCTTCCGCAAGTCATGGGATGGGGGCTCTAGGGTCTGTGTGACCATCACCCACGCTTCCCCCAGGCCCCTCTAATGCTTCTCCGAACACTTCACTGGAGTGTTCACTTCACTGTTCAGTGTTCACTGAAGTGAACACTTCACTTCTGCAATAAATCAGAAAACAGCCTGCCCCCTGGGATGGTCCTGCCATGTTCAAAACTCTTAACCAATGCTCAGATGTACATTTCATGCTTCTGTCATTTCTTAGTTCCTGATCGCTTTATCAATAGCGCTGCTTGTGTGAGGCCTGTGATGTATCTGCTTCTGCCCCCACCTCCCTGGGTGGCCCTGGGCAAGTCATTTATCCTCCTGGATCGCAGAGCACAGAAGCTGGAAAGGAGGGACCTGGGAGATCATCAATCCAGGCCTTTCATTATATCAATAAGAATCACAGCAAAACCCAAACCACCTAAGAAGCTGGGAGTAGACCAGCACACTGGCACCACTCTGCACCCCTGCCTGCCAGCCCACAGCCAGCACCAACCACCAGCCAACCACACGGGTGATGCCACCCTGAAAAGCCCAGCCCAGGTGAGCCCGTCACCGGGCACAGCCACACGAGTGAATTGTGCAAAAACAATGACGACCTCAGGTTTCCCCTAGGACTCTCCAGTTTTAGGGGCTTCCTTCTCAGCTCAGTTGGTAAAAAATCCACCTGCAATGCAGGAGACCCTGGTTCTATTCCTGGGTCAGGAAGATACACTGGAGAAGGGATAGGCTACCCACTCCGGTATTCTGGCCTGGAGAATTCCATGCATGGTATAGTTAGTGGGTTCGCAAAGAGTCAGACACTATACTGAGCGACTTTCACTCACTCCGGTTTTAACATGAAAAAGTCTCACTTCCCATTAACATGCGCCCTCTCCCAACCCTAGACACCTTACAAAAACAGATGGAGCAGAAAAACTAACCCATCAACTCACAGAGTCAAAAGAGGCAGTAAACAATTTTCGTTTTAAACCTCCAAGTTTAAGAGTGTTTTGTTACGTAGTGAATGGATAACTGAAACATGTGCAAGCACCAGACTCGGCCTTCAGCATAAGCGATAGTCTTCACAACAGTCCTTCTGAGATAGTTTTATTACCCAGTAAGTGAAGAACACAAGGCTCAGACACATCAAGGGATCCTTCAAGGTTGGGCATTCAGAAAGCCGTAGAGCTGGTGTTCAAACCTCAGTCTAACTCCAGCAGCTGAGCCCAGTCATCACAAAAGCCCTGGGTGTTATTACTGCCATTTAGCAAATAGGAAGGACAGCTGAGACAGGTGTGACTTCCCCAAGGCCACACAGCAAGTTTGTACTAGGGCTACATCCTCCGATATCCAAAGTTTAACAATATAGACATCTGTATCAGTCATCTCAATCAGTTGAGTCGCTCAACTGAGTCACGTACGACTCCTTGCAACCCCATGGACTGCAGCATGCCAGGCCTCCCTGTCCATCACCAACTCCAGGAGATTATGCAAACTCATGTCCATCGAGTCCGTGATGCCATCCAACCATCTCATCCTCTGTCGTCCCCTTCTCCTCCTGCCCTCAATCTTTCCCAGCATCAGGGTCTTTTCCAATGAGTCAGTTCTTCACATCAGGTGGCCAAAGTATTGGAGTTTCAGCATCAGTCCTTCCAATGAATATTCAGGACTGATTTCCTTTAGGATGGACTGGTTGGATCTCCTTGCAGTCCAAGGGACTCTCAAGAGTCTTCACCAACACCAGTCATCTAGGTCATAGCAAACCTGCATAACAGCCCTAAAAACTCAGTGGCTTAAAGCAAGGCTTTATTTAGCTCATGAGTCTGTGAGTCAGTTGAGAGGCTCTGGTTTGGGCTGGGCTCCTGTGTCTGGGGTTTAGTTGGCTGGTGGTTAGTCAACCAGGGCGGCTCAGCTCCTCCCCTCATGTCTCTCAACCTCTAGCAGTGTGTTCTCATGACAGAGCAAAAGTGCAAAAGCAAACACGTGGAAACGGACAAGACCCAGCCTTGGAACTGGTGCAGCATGGCTCCGGCCACATTCCGACCTGGTCACAGCGATCATGGGGCTGGACCAGGCGCCAGGTGTGGGGAGCTAGACTCTGCCTGCTGAGCAAGCTCAGCTGCAGGATCTTACTGCAAAGGATAGAGGTACAAGTAGGTTGGTAATACAGTCAGTCTATCTCAGTAGAGTTTTTACCGCGTGCCAAGCAGTGTGCCGTATCTTGTATACTTGCTGTTTATTTCTTGAACCTTTCCTGTCGCTGAATTGGGTATGATTAATATTATTAACCCCTACAATCCAGTTAGGGAAACTGAGTCCCAGGTCATACAGAAAGTAAGTGGCAGAATCAGAATTCATGGCCGGGTCTGTTTCACCCTTTACGCCTGAACCACACCAACTCACACCAACTCACCCAACATCCTGCCGCCGCTCCAGCACTGACAGTCCAGAGGGCCAGATGCTGGCTCTCCGAAGGCTCCCTCTGGAGTTAGAGACCGTTTCTTCCCCAGCCAGAAGTTTCTGCTGATGCGGTGGGAAGTCCTGCTCACAGAGATGAAAGCCCTCTGCCAGGCGAGGCAGCTCTGCTGACAAAGGACAGGCCTCCTTTGGAGCTGGTCCCCCGGGCGGGGAGCCGGTGGGAGCCACGGCGGATGGCGGGGGGCAGCTGGAGCGCGCAGCTGGTCCCAGGGCACGCTGACCGGGGCTTTGCCTGCCTCGGGGGTCCAGGGCAGCGCGTGTTTTAGAGCCAGAGGCTGCCTGGCTACTGAGGCGCTAGAGGTGATCTAGGCCCCCGGCTTCCAGCGCAGACTGGGAAACTGAGGCTCAGAGAGACACAGAGACTTAGGGATACACAGCACAGCCAGACGGAGTCCAGCTGGACCCCAGGCTCTCCTCCTGCCTGCTGGCCACCCAGGCCACCCCTGCGTCACTTCGGGGGCTCCCTGTGGGCTCCCCCTGAGAACAGGATCCAGGAAAGGCAGGGGTCCTCCCGGCCTCACGCGGCCGGGTCTTCACGTCTCCAGGGCACTCAGGTCTCGGGGCATTCGGAACCTGTTGAGCGATTTCTGCATCTTTTCTTCAAGGAGATTCAGGCAACACGGGCTCCTCGGCAAACACCATTCATTACCTCCGCTGCTCCAGGAGCTCGGCTCCCTGAGGCAGATAACGCCCCTTATCTCAGCCTGGAGAGGGGGCGGGGGAGGCTGGGAGTGTAGCCCGGCTCTGACGATAAGGGTTTGGAAGCTCTAGCCTCGACAGCGGTGAGCAAACACAGCCCCAGGGGGCACGCGTGGCATTTGCAAGGGGAACTTGACCCCCCCAGCAGCGCAGAGGACGTGGGGACACACTCCCCTGGACGCTGTGGCCTTGCCTCCGTGGTCTCCATAGCAAACAGACCTGGTAGCTACGGCCGTGCCACCATGGCCCTGCCTCTGCCCCCGACTCCCCGCGTGACCTCGGCCTGTCGGGGGCCTCCCTGGGCCTCCTCCCCATCTCCTCTAGGAGGCTGCGGATAAAAGTAGGGGCTTTCAAAGGGGATTTCTTGGGACCCCAGCGTTCCCTGGAATGGTCTCAGAGGCATTTCAAAGGTGCATGCTAAGTCACCGCAGCCATGTCCGATCTTTTGGGACCCCACGGACTGTAGCCCGCCAGGCTCCTCTGTCCATGGGATTCTCCAGGCAAGAAGACTCGAGTGGGTTGCCAGGTCGTCCTCCAGGGGATCTTCCCAACCCAAGGATCGAACCTGCGTGTCTTACGTCTCCTATTCTTTACCACTAGCCATTTTGAAGGTAAGGGAAAGAAAACGGAGCTCTGGCCTTGACCTCCAGCTGCCCCCGGACCAGACTCCTCTCATCTGCTTGATGTGCTGTGAGTCATGTAAGACGTCATTTCAACAAAGGACTTCACTCCTTTCGAGGAATCTTGAAAGCCTGGACTAGGGCATCACGAAGGCTCTTCTGGGAGTCTCAGGGGCTGAGAGTGGGGTGGGGGGGCGGTGGGGAGAGAGGATGGGGGCTACCTGATGGGGGAGGGGTGTCGGGGCTGAGAGCGGACACGGCCCCACTCGCCGACTCCCCCGTCCCCCCCTTTCTCACCTCCTTCCCACCAGGGCCTCCCTCCCCCCACCTCCCTGAACACTGGCCCCAGGGACGGGGGATGCAGATGAGGCATGGCGGGCAGGCCAGCAGCAGGATCGGGGCCTCTGACTGCCCGGCCCAGCCCCACCGTCCAGCTGTGTGACCCGGGGCACCGACTTCACCCCTCTGGGCCTCCATCTCCTCCCCACTATAAGATGGGATGAGTACAGAGCCTCCCACATAGAACTGTGAGGTTCAGATCATCTGCACAGTGCTTATCACAGGGCCCAGGACAGAACAGGTGGGCATTCAGAAAGACCCAGTACAACAGAAGCCCAGTGAGTTTGTTAACTGCAGACCATTAGCAGAGAGGGATACGCCCGAGACCCTGTGGGGACTGGAACGGGAAGAGGACCTGGAATGAGAGGCAGGCAGAGATGCTGGTGCTGGACAGCCCCTGCGGAGCTCCACAGGTCCACCCCCCCAAGTCCCACCCCTTCTCCACCCACCACTCCAGCAGCCTCACCCAGGGGGCACTTCGTGGCACCCAGGGTGCCAACCTCACACTTCTGGCCCCTCTTCTGAAGCTGCAGCGGGACCCACATACACGACCAACCTTGTGGGGGAGCCCAGACCCCTGGGGACGGGAGCCAGTGGGGAGGTGTTTCCCTCTGTCCCCCAGAGAAGGGTTTCCCAAGTCCCCTGAGAAGGTCCCAGCAGCAGAGCCCTGGCCCCCAGCGTGCCAGCAGCCAATGTGATGACGCTCGCCTCCATCTGTGCTCTGCTCCCTGGCCCCTGGGGTTAGACCCCAGACCAACTGCCTCACCCAGCCTTGTCTCAGACTCTGCTTGCTGGGTGGGGGACCCAAGCTGAGACAGACGCTCCAGAAGACGAGTCTCTGAAGTGATGAGCCTGTAGGTGCTGTTTGGAAGGCTTCCGGGAAGTCTGCTGGGGTGACCCCAGGGACCACCACCAGCCACCTCGTGGCTGCAGGAGGTGGGCAGCTGAGCGGGAGCCCCAGCAGAGTGTCATCTCCCAGCGATGTTCCTGGAGAGCGTCACTGTCCCTGTGGGCAAGATTTCACAGGCCTGGGGGAGCAGGGAGGGGAGAGAGGTTGGAGGCAAGTGGTTGTTAGGTCTCAGGAAGAGACAAGAGGACGCACGCCCCTCAGTGGCCCCTACTCACCAGGAGGCTCATGGAGGACTCCTGCGGACCCCTGAGCCAACTTGTGAGGGAGGAGCCACAGCATCAGAAGTACCAGGGCCGCAGCCCTACCGTGAAAGGGGCAGAGAAAGAGCAGGCGGGGAGCCGCGGGCACTCGAGGCAGACAGGCCAGTTGAGCCCCAGGCCATGCTGCGTGGCTTCAGGCCGGTGGCCCACCTCTCTGAGCCCCCCCAACCCCCGCAGTGGGGTGGGGTTGTGGTTCAGGTGCTCAGTCGTGTCCGCCTCTTTGTGACCCCATGGACCGCAGCACGCCAGGCCTCCCTGTCCTTCACCGTCTCCTGGAGCTTAGTCAAACTCACGTCCATCGAGTTGGTGATGCCACCCAACCGTCTCCTCCTCTGTCGTCCCCTTCCCCTCCTGCCTTCAGTCTTTCCCAGCATCAGGGTCTTTTCCAGTGAGTCAGCTCTTCACATCAGGTGGTCAAGGTATTGAAGCTTCAGCTTCAGCATCAGTCCTTCCAATGAATATTCAGGGCTGATTTCCTTTAGGATGGACTGGTTTGATCTCCTCACTGTCCAGGGACTCTCAAGAGTCTCCTCCAACACCACAGTTCGAAAGCATCCAGTTCTTCAGAGCTCAGCCTTCTTTATGGTCCAACTCTCACATCCATTCATGACCACTGGAAAAACCATAGCTTTGACTAGATAGACCTTTGCCAGCAAAGTGATGTCTCTGTTTTTTAATATGGTATCGAGCTTTGTCACGGCTTTTCTTCTAAGGAGGAAGCATCTTCTAATTTCATGACTGCAATCACTGTCCACAGTGATTTTGGAGTCCTAGAAAATAAGTCTGTCATATTTCCATTGGGTTGTAGTGAGGATCAAATGAAGTGAAGGGTGTGAAGGGTTAGGATGGTGCCAAGTATGTGGAAAACACACAGTGAATCTGGTCAAGGTTACGTGCGGACTTTGAACATTTTGATCTCAACAGAGTCAGGGAAGGCACCGTTATACCCCTTTCCTAAATGCGAAGTCCTAGACTCGGGGAGCACAAGGGATTTGTCCCAAACCACACAGCTGCTCGCAGGCAGAGCTGCGGTTTCAGCCGGACTCTGTGTGATCACAGGGCCCACACGCTGACATCAGAGCAGGTTTATCCCTGTCGCCGTCCCTTCGCGCCCACGCGGTCCCTTTGAAAGAACCCCCACAGGAAGTTCCGACGACAGCTGAGCCGTCTGGGTGCCTCGGGGGACGGCACACAGGCTCGCCAGCTTGGCACTAGCCCAGTGGTCCTCAGTCCGTCGCACCCCAGCCCTGCCTCTGTCCCCTCGAGGGCCCGGCCAGGTCTAGAGCTCTAGGCCAGGGGCCACCCCTCCTGCCCACACCCCTGATGGAGTGGAACGAGCTCACGCCCGTTGGGGTTCGACGCCAAGCTGCCCCTGCCTGGCTGTGCGACCCGGGCGGGGTAAGCGGCTCCAGCTCTCGGAGCCTCAGTTCCCTCAACTGTAAGAGGCGACTTGTAACACAGGGCAATGTGAGGTCCACCGAGACAGCACAGACAAACACAGAGAGAGAGAGTAGACAGTAGGTGCTCAGAACTGCACCCCCGGCCTGGACAGGACTGAGTGTGGGGTCTCCCAGGCCCACGGCAGAAGGATCTAGCCTCCAAGGCTCTTGTGCAAAACGCATCTGCTGCAGGAAGCCCTGAGAGGGGACTTCCCCGGCAGAGCTGAGGCCAAGGCTGGGGGGCCCGAGGCTTGGTCACCACAGCAGGACACCGGCTCGTGAACCTGCCGGTGGGGAGCTCAGCCCTGCCGGGGGAAGCGCTGCTCCTACCACCTGGAGGCGGAGGAGAAGGGCTGACCCTGAACCTCCTTCCCCTCCTTAACCGGCCCTGAGCTCTCAGACCAGCTCGGCCCCTCTTTCTGCACCAACAGCCCTCCCAGTCCCCGCTGGTCATGGAAGGAATGACTGGGAGCAGGAAGTTTGAAATTGAACTGCCTGGGTTCAAAGCCCTGTCCTATTTCCAGCTATGTGATCATGGGAATAAAAATTCCATAGTCTGAACCTCAGTTTCTTCAACAACCAAAGTTGGTTTTAAGACAGATTAATGAGCTAATGTGACTTCACAGGTGATGCTAGAGGTAAAGAACCTGCCTGCCAATGCAAGAGAGAGAAGAAAGGGAGGCCGGTTCAATCCCTGAGTCGGGAAGATCTCCTGGAGGAGGGCATGGCAACTCACTCCAGTGTTCTTGCCTGGAGAATCCCCTGGACAGAGGAGGCTGGCGGGCTACAGTCCATGGGGTCACAAAGCGTCAGACACGACTGAAGTGACGTAGCACGCACAATAAGATAACACATGTAAATCAGTTAGAATAAGGTCTGGCACATAGTAAGTGCTCAATAAATATTAGATTTTTTGTTTGTTTGTGTTTTGTTTGGCTGCAACACAGCTTGTGGATCTGAGTTTCCCAGCCGGAGATCAAATTCATCCCCTTAGTATTAAGACCACGGAGTGCTAACCACTGAACCACAAGAGAATTCCCAATATTAGTTGTTCTTATTTGGGGTTCAAACAAGTTTACCCCAGAATCCTCCTTCATGTACCAGCATCTCTGACCCACCCCACACCTTGTCTAGGCCACTGCGCTGTCTTGGCTTCTGACATAAGGCAGAAGATGGGGAAGAAAGCAGAAAGGTCTGAGAGCAAGGATTCCCACCCCAGACCAGCTCAGGAATCCCTGGGCTGAGCACAAGGGTACCTGAGAAAGCAAGAAGGTGCTAGAGTCTGGTAGAAACTCTACAAAGGTGCGGAAACCTGAGGCAAGGAGAACGCACCTGCCTCTGTCCAAGTGCCTGCATAACGCAGAAGAGGTGCAGAGGAGATGTCTGCCTGCGGGCCCACAGGGGGTCTGAGCTCGCTGTCTGTCAGGCCCTCACTCTCAGAAGGAGAATGTCCCCCACACAGGGGCAGGGAGAGGAACCCGGGGGACGGGCCCTGATTAAATGCATCAGGAGCAAACAAGCACGCAAGACCAAGAGGATCCCAAGGAGGGAAAGAGGCAGGCGGGAGTAGGGAGCCTGAGCCACAGAGATGAGGTTTCTGTCCCTGGTCAGGATGAAATATGGAAATAGAAATTAAGCTCAGGTTTAAAGCAGCAAAGACGGCTGCATTTCTTTGCACATTGCAGTCAGTAGACATGCAGCTGTGAGCACAGTGTTACTGGCTTCCCCTGCTACAGTAACACAGCCTGGACAGGTTTGTGTTTCTTTACTGAATGGTCCACATCACTTCAGGATGGATTCCTGGAAGTAAAACCAGTGGGAGTCAAAGGCTACCAACTGCTTGAGGCTCTTAACACGACCTAGACGCTCTTTCCCAGAAAGCTCAGACCAGCCAGGGAGAAACAGCCTGCCTCACTGACCACGCCCCAGCATCAAGGATCATTATTTTGTCCACCTTTGACAATGTGTTGAGCCAAAAAATTAGAGTCTGGCTGTTTCTATTTGCATTCTTCAGTTTCTAGAGTGAGGTGCGACTGTGGGTTTTAGGAAAGTGGGAAGTGTTAGGAAAACAAAACCCTTGTTAGGCATGGGTGTGTGCACAGAATTTTTTATGTAAGACACCCACAGTGGTGAGTCGGCTCTCCTCTCCTGGAAAGGCTCCGTCCCCCATCAGAGAGCACCATCCAGGTGCGTGGCGGCTCTGACCCTCACTTTCCTCACCCATTAAACGGGTAGAATACCTTTCTGGTCAGAAAAAAGCTATGGGTGTTTATCTGTGGTTTACCATCCTCTTCCTCCTTCCTCTCATCGCCCTAAATTTCCTGGCCGTGTGACTCCTGGCCTCCAAGTCTGCAGGAGGGCTTGACTCGCCACAGTGACTGGTACAAGAATTGGCACATAACCCGGGTCTAGCTAACCACAGGCCAAATTCTGGGACCTGGGCTGAGCTATTGAGTGGCTTGGACTCCTGTTTACTCGCAGACATGAAGGGGGAGTCGGCTGGTGACCATCCTGGAGCAGGAGGGACGGACTTGCTGAAAATGATGCAACGGTGAGGAATCAGAGCCGAGAAGTGAAGACAGGGAAAATGCACCGGTAGCCCCCTGCATCCTAAACGAGGTCCAGGAGCCGGAGCAAACCCTGCCTGAAGCAGTCCTGCCTCTTTTTCAGTTACGTGAGCCCGTGAATCCCCTTTATTATTTAAGCTATTTTGAGTTGGGTTTTCTGTCCCTGGCAGCTCAAGGGACAGCGCAGGGACCCTGGCTGGCCTGACACGTGGAGGGCACAGAGGAGACCACGGCCTGCAGACAGAGGCCAAGAACAGAGTCTCTGCTGTGCGACCCTGAAGGCAAGTGGCCACACCTCTCTGGGGATACTTCGTGGGCTTTCCTGAGAAGTTTGATAAAATCCATGCAAAGCACTTGACAGCTCTGCGGTCAGTTCAACAGATGGTCGCTATTTGCTAACAGCGTTGCTGTCTCAGAAACGGTCATCACTGCTGCCTGTCTCCCGGGCCTGACGGTGAGCGCCTTGGCAGCGGGGCTGTTTGCGTGGCTCTGTGCGTCCACTGCAACAACCAGACCATCACCGAATGGTTGGCTGGTGTCGCATTTTACCTACTCGAGCCCGACGGCAAGTTCCCTGCAGGCAGGGGCCAGGACTCACCCCTGCACCCTGCCGAGGGTGGCGAACAGGGCGGTGTGCCCAAGCCCGTCCTCAAGGCACAAGCGAGCCCTACGGCCTGCCGTGTCTAAGGCTCACAGCACCGGGAGGCCGTCAGCATTCCCCGCTTCCGCGGGTGAGGAAACCCAGGGCTGCCACGTGACGGGGCGGGCACGGGCGGGAGGTGGAGGCCCGGGCCGCAGGAAAGCAGCATTTGAGTTCAGATCTGTGCGCCGCCCGGGCCGCGCTCCCGGCGCGGGTCTCAGAGTTGGTGTCTGTGATGCTGACCGGCCTCCGTGAGCCTGGGACTCACCCCGATGGTGAAGAGATGAAGGCGGCCCAGAGCACACTGGACTGTGGGCTTAGAGGCAAGTGCTGACATTCATTAGTATTGCTGCACTGTTATTACGGACTTACATACATACATAATCCTAGGCGGTTGCTGCAGCTTAAGAAAAACGGTGGGGCTAGGGGAGAGCAAAGGGCCCGGAGGACTAGTGGGGGGCCTCGGGGGTGAGCACCGTGATCCTGGGCCCTCACTGCCGCCCCCCAAGGCAGCTCATTCAGACCACCTGCCCTCGTGCAGACGGAAGGCATGCAGGGGGCAGTGGCTGAGAGCCTGAGAAGGCCTGGAAGGACCTGGAAAGTTCCAGAAGAGAAACGGAAGTGGGAGGTCAGGGAGACTCCCTCCCCCTCAGATACAGGAATTAAGGATCGCAACAGCCCTGGCAACGGAACCTGAACTCTGGGGAAACGCAGGCTCGCGGAGGCGGGCTCAGTGGCTCACCACCAGCCCAGAGCTGGGCTGGGAGGCCGGTGGACTGGCAGCCGGGGCTCTTCCCAGGGCCAGGAGCCTCCCTCTCGGGTCAGAACCAAGAGACGCGGGCAGGCGGAGGGCCTGCTTCCCTCCCCGTCACGGCCGTGCCCAGGGCTGCCTGCGCCAAACTGATGAGTGTTTGGCTCCCACACCTGCCTCTCTTCCTGAGACAGGAAGCCCCGACCCCCTACAGGCCTGAGAGGCTGAGGGTGCCCACTGCGCAGACGAGGACTCTGAGGCTCTCAGACGGCCACAGCAGGGTCACCGACTGCAGGGGGCCGTGGAGGCGTTGGAAGCCACCGTGTCCCCATCCCTGGTCCTTCATGGGCGACCCCAGAGCCTGCGCTTCCACGGCCAAAGGGAGGCGGCAGGCGCCTCCCTGCAGGACTTCAGTGTCTACAGGAGGGGCCGGAGCTTCTCGGGTCTCAGGAAACACAGAGGCCACATGCTGTCCCCCGAGTCTGACGGAGGCAGAGGCGACCGGTTATAAGCAGCCTGGGTCAATGGGGGCGCACCTCCGCGGCCCCCAGCGCCTCTGGACGCTCGCTTTCCGCTCCTTCCTCTGCCGAGCCACGGTGCTCCCCTCTGCCCCTCCCGCCCCGCGCCCGGAGGCCCCTCTGAGCCGCAGTCTTCCCCTCTGAAACAGAAGGTGGTAAAGCCACGCGCCAGGACTGTCCCGAGCATCTTCCAGCTCTGCAGGGGGACTCGGTGACGCGGGTTTTCTCCGCGTGGAGAAGCAGCGCAAGCCTCCACCCCCGCCCCTGTCACACAGCAGGCCTGCTCCGGTGAGGCTCCAGAGACACCCTTCCGGCCGCCTTGCCCCTGTCTCCCCAGGGTCGGGATGTCCTTTCCCTTGGGATCATTTCCCACAGTCCTGTCCTCTGGGGCTTGCAACAGCAAGTGAGTAACTGCTGAATGACCAACCAACGGGCAAACCAGGGTCCAAGAAGCTGACGCCCAGAACGACTTCCTCCAGGAAGACTTCCCTGACTTTCTACCCAGGCTGGGTTAGTGGCTCTCTGTATGAGCTTCCCTGAAGCCCAGAACTTTTTCTTTTTAAGTGTAGGTGCTGGGGTTCAAGCTTTGGCTCTGCCCTGGCCAGCTGTGCGCCTGCGGGCAAGTGGCACAACCTCTCTGGGCCTCCTTGTCCTCACCGGTGAAAGGCGGAGAATAACAACAGCCTCTGCCCCGGAGAACCATCGGAGCCAGGCGGCGGGCCGGCACTCAGGCGGCAGGCACGCTCCGAGCACTCACCGACGCGCGGGGCTCCTATCAGCGGCCGGTGTCACCGGCATCGCCTCGTCGGCCAGACTGTCCTCTGCCCTGCCCGTGAGCTCGTCCACACCCGTCGTGAAGGCTGCCGGGCGCTCCCGAAGACCCCTTTGTGGCTTCCGCGAGCCTGCTCACTGACCTGCCCCCGAGGACCTGCGCCCACCGCTCTCCCCAGAGAACGGGCAGCTTCGTTCAGGTCTGCAGGGCGCGGAGCGGCCCGGGACTCGGCCTGCCGGAGGCTAAGCCTCGGCCGGTGACTGACGGGTCACCAGCCAAGACCAGCTCTAAGGTGTAACCTGGACCCCAGAGCCCCCGCCCCGCAACGGGGTCAGGTAGAGACGGCTCTCCGAGGGGCTTTGCCCGAAAGCAAACATCGACATGGTGGGCCCCCAGCCATCCGCATCCCGGCCTGCCTCTCCCTTCCTCGCACCTAAATCCTCACCGCGTCGTGTGGGGTCCTGGTTACCTGAAGCTGCGGTCATTGCAGTCGTGTCCGGCTCTTGGCGACCCCGTGGACTTCAGCCCTCCAGGCGCCTCTGTCCTTGGGGTTTCCCGGGCAAGAATCCTGGAGTGGGTTGCCATTTCCGCCTCCAGGGGATCATCCCGACCCAGGGATTGAATTCTTTACTGTTAGCAAAACCTGGGAAGCCCAGGGACCAAACCCAGGCCGCCTAGATTGGAAGCATAGAGACCACCAGGGAAGTTGGTACGCCCATCTTAACACGGTCCAGACACAAGCTGCATGGTTGGAGCAGGGGAGCGGCTGGACCAAGGGATGCCCAAGAGAAAGATTTAGCGAGTCAGCCAGGGGAAGAGTCCTAAGAGGGAGAAGACCCCCCAATCCCAACCGCACAGGGCCCCTGCCTTGCCCACGCTGAGCCATCTCAGCTATAAATGTTCAGTGGAGCATGTGGTCTTTAATGCACGGGCCTTGAGTTACATAAACAAGGTTGTAAAATTTAAAGGCAAACCAGACGGGATCCCAGGGGCAGCCACGCTGACGTCACGGCTGGGGGCAGGGCTGGCGCTGAGCGGAGGAGGCAGCTTTCAGCAGTGTTCATTCTGGGATAGAAGGAAGGGGCAAAGTGGCCGTGACTGATGCTTGCTGCTGTTTATCTGTTCGTAATCATCGGGCCTGAAATGATCAGATGGGCGCAGGCCCACATTTAGACAGTACCATAGTCAAGGTGAGGCTTCCCGGGTGGTGACAGTGGCAAAGAACCCAACAACCAGTGTAGCAGACATAAGAGATCCGAGTTCGATCCCTGGGTCGGAAAGACGCCCTGGAGGAGGGCACGGCGACCCGCTCCAGTGTTGGTGCCTGGAGAACCCCGTGGACAGAGGAGCCTGGCGGGCTGCAGTCCGCGGGGTCACAGAGTTAGCACGCGCACGCACCTCCGGCAGCAGGCCTCCAGGCTCTTCCCCTGCCTGCGGTCACCTGTTTGCAGACCAGCCTCGTCTTCTGCAGCCTCGCCCGGGGGATTCCTCACCCAGCTTCCTGTCTCCACGCAGCGCTGGTTAAGCGTGTGGGCTCCCGAGCCACAGTGCTGGGTTCAGCTCCCGCTCTGCCGCTTGCTAGCTGTGTGCCTCGGGGCCTGGTTTCTGGTCTGCGGGATGAGGTGGCGACAGCATCTGGCCGGGGGATTAACGACGTTGGGAAGGTCAGATGAGGTGGGGCCTGCACGGAGCAAGCCTCAACAGCGCTAGGTTACCGCTGCTTTCTCGTTATCATTCCTTCCTTCCTGTGATCCAAGACGGCTCTGCAGGCACCATAGGCAGACCCCAGCGGGTTGGGAATAACGGGGAAGGCAAAGAGAAGGGGCTGGGGGTGCCTGCTCCAGGGTCTGGCTGAGACAGGAAGAGAAGCAGACGGTCAACCGGGGACAGAGAATCCGGGGTCAGGAGGGTGGGGCTGAGCAGGGAAGAGGTCCTGGGGGCTGGGGTTCAGGACAGGAAAGAGCGTGGAGCCCAGGGAGGCTGCCTCGTTCGGGACACACCACAGAGCGCATCCGAGAGGCAAGGAGACTGCCCTGGGATGCTCAGCCACGCCCGTTGGCAGGTACCACAATGTGTGAGATGAGGCACCGCAGAGGGGAGGCCTCGGTCCATTCCAGCTTCAGCCATTTAGCAGCTGTTTTATGAAACACTCTAAGCCTCAGTGGCACCATCTGTAAAATGGGGCTACCAACCCTAGAACTCGCCTCTTACGGTCATTGCAAGGATTGAGATGTTACACGAAGTCAGCGCTCACATTAAGGAATTATAGTGAAGAGTCTCTGATTGTAAGATTCAGTGAACCCCAGACTCCAGGTT
>SNSB01004286.1:2109822-2126001 GCA_012922965.1 Capreolus pygargus
TTATGATTCTAAATGGCTCATGAGTTTAAGACTAAATTTTACTAGAACGTTGGCTCTGTGGGGACAGACATTTCTGGTCTACACTGTTCAGTAGTTTTATTTCCAGTACCTGGCTCCCAGGACTTGGCAAATAGGTGAGCAATGTGTGTGCGTGGGTGTGTGTGTGTTGGATAAATCAGTGAATGAATGCGTAAATGAATGAATGTGTTGGCAGGACTGACCATTCTCTGTCCACTTGCCCAAACCTGAAACAAAGATGCCATCCCTGAGTTTTCCTCCCCAACCCATCCATCCATCTATCTCCTAAGAACCAGCACTTCCCTCAGCCACCACACCTCCCCCCTCAGAGTGGAATCTCACTCACTTAGAACACTGCTGCGGCCTCCCTTGCCTGCCCTCCTTTCCCATCTTAGAAATCTCATTTCCAAACAGTAAAGAAGTTCATTAGCCAAATTGGGGGCATTCTGCTGCAGGGCTGAGCCATTATGGGCACAAAAGATAGTCTCACCTCATCACTTACCAATTAGCTCCGAGGGACTCAGGCACTGCGGCACACAGCATGTCCCCTTCCTGAGACGTCCCGGAGTCCCACCAGGGGTGGCGGCCACCACGCGGCTGGTCCCTCCCAGCCCCGGACCGTGGCGGAGTGGGAGCCCCACCGCAGTCAGGTCAGGCCCTGACACTCCACCCCTGACACCCCAGGACTCTCTGAACATGAGGCCAGCTGCCCGCACATCATTAAGCAGCCAGCACAGGGCCCTGGGAAATGTCTTAATTAGGTGGTCACACTGGTTCGCATACATTAATTTGATAAAGACAATGAAGTTCAGCAGAGCAGAGCCGACCATGCTCCCGAGAGCCGCTGCCCTGAGCTCTAGGACCAGAATGGAGGCGCAGGTCAAAGGGCTTGTGGCCGATGCCTCCAGGGCATGCTGTCCCCTCCTCGGTGCCCCCCCCCCACCATGCATTTCATCCTCAGGCCGAAGGAACTGGCAGAACATCCTTGTCCTCAAGGGCTTGGGAAACAAGCCCTGCTTTGCTCTGTGCCACGGGAGTCAAGTCGCCTGACGTCTGAGAGCCTCGGTCTTCTCCGCTGTAAAATAGACATGGCAATCCCACTTGCTAGCGCTGGTTAAATGAGATGCACATAAAGCCTTTGACAAGGGCCTAGAGGACAGGCACGTGCCCGACAGCTGCCTGCAATGCAGGAGACCCTGGTTCAATCCCTGGGTCAGAAGATCCCCTGGAGATCCAACAGCACAGCTTGGAAGCAACAATTCTTTGGTGTTCCGCCTTGTTTATTGTCCAGCTCTGGAGAAGGGAAGGGCTGCCCACTCCAGGGCTCTTGGGCTTCTCTCGTGGCTCAGCTGGTGAAGAATCTGCTTGCCAAGTGGGAGGCCTGGGCTCAACCCCTGGGTTGGGAAGACCCTCGGAAGAAGGAAAGGCTGCCACTGCAGTGTTCTGGCCTGGGGAACTCCAAGGACTGTGTAGTCCACGGGGTCACAAAGAGGCGGACACGACTGAGCGACTTCCTTCCCTGGTGGCTCAGACTGTAAAGCGTCTGCCTGCACTGCGGGAGACCCGGGTTCGATCCCTGTGTCGGGAAGACCCCCTGGAGGAGGAAATGGCAACCCACTCCAGTATTCTTGCCTGGAGAATCCCATGAACAGAGGAGCCTGGCGGGCTACAGTCCATGAGGTCACAAAGAGTCGGACACGACTGAGCAACTCCACTTTCCTTTCCTTTAGAGTATACAGTGGGTCGTTAGTACGGAGTAGCAGTTACTGTTATTACTGAAATAAAACAGTGAAGCCCCATCACTGGCCCTGTGTGTCCATTTGGAAAATCGTCCTGTGGGATAAACAGTGGACTCCTGATTTTCAAGAGACTTCTCTAATTCCGGGCTTTCTGTTCCCTTTGGGATTCAAAGGGTTGAAGAATCTGGTCAACATCACACAGCTGGTCAGTGGTAGATGCAGGATTTGAACCCAGTTTATCTGACCTCAAATCTAAGCTCTTCCCACCCCCCACTCCCCTCCCCGTGCTAAAGAGGGGTGGCTGTGTGGACGTGTGAGCCTGCAGACCGGTGGGCTATCCACGAACACACTCGCTGACCAAGTGTCCTTCTAACCAATCGTCAGCGGCACAGGACACTCTGACAACCTCACGCTCACCCTGGCCACGTGCAGTGAGTGGAAAGCCTACTGGAGCTCAGAAGACCCGGGGTCCAGGCACAGCTCTGCTGGAACTTTCTGTGGCTCCTTAGCTCCGTCACCCCCCTCTCTGTGCCCCTTCTCCATCTGTAAAGGGGAAGGAAGGTTTCTGACCCTGAACAATTTGTTTATGTTGTTCAGTTGCCAACTCAAGCCCGACTCTTCACGACCCCATGGACTACAGCACACCAGTCCTCCCTGTCCATCACCATCTCCCAAAGTTTTCCCAAGTTCATGTCCATTGAATCGAAGATGCCATCCAACCATCTCATCATCTGTCACCCTCTTCTCCTTCTGCCCTCACTCTTTCCCAGTATCAGGGTCTTTTCTGATGACCTGGATCTTTCCATCACGTGGCCAAAGCACTGGAGCTTCAGCTTCAGCATCAGTCCTTCCAATAAATATTTGGGGTTGATTTTCTTTAAGATGGACTGGTTGGATCTCCTTGCGGTCCAAGGAACTCTCATGAGTCTTCTCCAGCACCACAGTTCAGAAGCAACAGTTCTTTGGTGCTCTGCCTTATTTATTGTCCAGCTCTCACACCCGCACATGACCACTAGAAAGACCATAGCTTTGACTAGACAGACTGAACAATGTTCCGGTCCAGTTCCTTCCAGGGGCGCTCCTCTGAACCACCTGCTCTTAGGTCTGGAGACGCCTGAAGCTTCTCCCCATGCATCCTGCATCCGACGCTGCGTCACCCACGGGGGCTGAGCACACCGGGACCACCTCCACTGCCTCCTCAGAGCAGCAAGAAGGACTAAAGGTAGACTTCAGGAGCACCCCGATGTCACAGGATGCAGTTCTGTGGGGACGAAGGATCTGGGAAATGGAGGTTCTCTTTGGGATGTAAAGTCCCCAAGCTAGGGTACGTGGTAACTGCTGATCAGCGAAGAAGAATCACAGTAACAGCGCGAGGTCTCTTGTTCCCCCCTGTTGTAAATGAGAGAGATGCATTGAGTGTCTAATTAGCAAAGTATTAGATAACTGGTGTGATCTGGTCCTGTTCCTTTCTGACAGCCTCTATTCTGCTGTCCCATTTCAAGCTTGAGCTGCCAGTAATATCAGCTGATAATTGTAATGGTGAAAATGAAAAATTAAATCAGAGTCATTGGAGGCTCCCATTAAATTGACTTAAGGCTAGAAAAATTAATGGGACTGCCTCACCTCCCCCTCCTCCCTGCCGGGTCTCCGCCTTGCTCTTCCCCGGAGCAGAGCTGCCACACGACGACACGGGTGGGGTCTGCCACTCGGCCTGTGACCCGCCCCCACCCTGCCAAGTGGCCAGGGGCCACCTCCCCCGCAGGCAGCGCAGAGAGCCCAGCACCAGGGCCCTGGACAGAATGGGTTCACCTTGTCTTCCCCTCCCCGTGAGGATGGAGCCTCTGAGACAGAACAATGTGGCCCAAGACATTTAAAGGCAAGAAATGGAGTCAGTGTGATGTGTCCCATCAGTTCAAGTGACAGACACAACCTCAAGCCAGTTTAAAGGAGAAAGGTCATGTAATTCATGAAACTACAAGCCCAGGGAGAGAACTGGGCCAGCGATGTCGCCGCACCGCCTCTGCTGTCCTCTCTGGCCGTGGCTGTGACCGGCCCACTTCCGGTTGGCATGAGGAGGCGGGGGGGGGGGGGGGACAGGACCACAGACAGCTTCTGGGTTTACCTCATCCAGCTCAGCACACAGAAGACATAGCTCTTCTCACCCAGCGTCAACGTATCAACCCCAGGAAGGGCCTGGGTTGGTTCATCTGGGTCACAGGCCATCTCCGAGCCGATCACTATTGCCATGTGCTTTGATACTATCCTGACTAGGCCTGGGTCCCAACCCTTCCTGGAACTGAAGGAACAAGGTGTTAATAGGGTTGGTACCACCCCCCCCCAGGTGAGCAGGTGAAAGGGCATCGCCCAAGGATGCTTTTACTACCAGAAGAGGAGGAGGCATGCGGCTGCACACAGCGAACTGCCCCAGCGTTTAGCATCTTAGAACCACATCCTCTGCCATGACCTGCCATGACCTGCCATGATTCTGTGGGTTGACTGGGCTCAGTTCCGCGGGTCTTCTGCTCGACAGGACAACATCTGGAGCTGTCGTCATCTGGGGGCCTGACCCGGCAACAGGGTCCAAGACAGCCCACCTGTGTGCATGGCGTCCATCAGCAGGACTCTCTCTCGGGTCCTCTCTGTCTCTGTGGGTCTTCCCAGTCGTCTCTCCATCAGGGTAGCTGGATTTTCCACATGGGAGCTGAGGGCTCCCAAAAGCATGAAAGAAGAAGCTGTCAGGCCCAGAAACAGCACAGTGTCACACCCATCATACTCCACCGCCGAGTAGAAAGACAGACACAGATTTCAGAGAAAGGTAGAGAAGTATCTCAATGAGAGAAGTGATGGAGAATATTCAGCACCTTAACCCATCTCTGGAGGGGAACCCATCTCTGGAAGGTAATCCATCCCCGGAGGGTAACCCATCTCTGGAAGGTAACCCATCTCTGGAGGGTAACCCGTCTCTGGAAGGTAATCCATTTCTGGAGGGTAACCCATTTCTGGAGGGTAACCCATCCCCGCAGGGTAACCCATCTCTGGAGGGTAACCCATCCCCGGAGGGTAACCCGTCTCTGGAGGGTAACCATCCCTGGAGGGCTGGGCTAACAGTGGCAGCAGGTATGCCCCCATGCCCAGTCACCTGTGAATTAACTCCAGAAGCACTCACGGAGGCCCTGCTTGGTGCCAGGTCTGATGCCAGGGGCTGGGCCTGGCATTCCTTCCCTCGAGGGAGCTATCCGATCACTCCCTCCCCGTGGGGGATGGAGGCTGTCGTGCCCTTGTTGCCATGGAAACCAAGAGTGCTGAAGGCACAGGTGCCCCTACAGTTCTTTCCCCAGAAAGCAGTCCAGTGAGACATGGGGAACGGAGGGGAGAGGGCCTCGCCCCAGGAAAGAGAGGCCTGGGGGCTCCTGGGGGGGCTCTGAGCTACCAATGGTCAGGTTTCTCATTCTCCCCCATCAGAAAAGGGAGGTTCTGGAACCAAACTGGCCTGTGTTAGAGTCCAGGGTCTCCAAAGACCTATAGCCTTGAACAGTCCCTTCGGCTCTCTGCACTCAGTCTCCTCATCTCTAAAATGGGGTTGATAATAACTTACCTCATTCACCTGCAATGAGAGCAGGGACTCCTGTTGAGAAGCTAAGACAGTGCATGGCAGAGAGTAGGTGCTCAGTAACGAAGCCCTATTAGAGGGGTTACAACCCGTTCCAAGGTCCGTGCTGCGTCCCAAGGACACCTGCCCTGCGGTTTCACCTCAGTTGAGTCAGCTTCTGTGGCCAGGTGCTCAAAGCCCTCCTCCCCACTTCAGTCCTGAGTATCCTTTCGAAGAGCTGGTCCCAGGGCTCTTCCTTGATCTGATAGAGCCCAGGGGAGCCCTGGCCCCTCTGAGCTCCTCCGTCCCTGTCTGTGGCGTTCAGGTCAACTCAGAGAGGTTGAACTCGACATACTTATTTCATTTCATGCACATTGAGTTTGGGCCTCTTGAACCTCATATCCAGAGAATATGCAAATGGATGCAAATGAGTCCCTGATTTATGCAAAGTAGCATGCAATTGTGTGTCCCTGGATTTGCAAAAGAAAAAAGGCCTGGTCACCTAATTTAGCAGAAACAACAGGGGGAAAAGATCATGTCTGTCAGTCAGTCAGGTTCAGGCTCAAAGAACCCTGGAGGCCTTCTGGAATGGAGCTGAGGGATCCCTGATCACCCTGGGCCACAGACCAGCCCCCAACCCTTGGAACCAGAAGCCCCCAGTCCTGGGCTTGCCAACAGCATCCAGCTTCACAGTAGTGCCCAGTTCCCCTGAAGCTGGCACCCAAGATCTGCCCCCGCCGGAAGGGGGTGCCCCCCAGCCCCATCTCCCTGCCCACACACGCCCACAGGCTCACTACCGATCAGGCCCACTGTTAATATCATTCTACTAAGGAGAGCGACCACCAGGCTCCCCTGGCGGTGCAGTGATTCAAACTCTGGGCTCCCGATGCAGGGGCACAGGTCTGATCCCTGGTTATCAGGGAACTAAGATCCTGCATGCCTCACAGTGCAGGCAAAAGTAAATAAAGAGAGAAAAGCTGCCACCGAGTGGGCAGACCCTGTGCCGAGCACTTTCCACAACGGCTCCTTCACTCCTGGCAGCAGCCGGGGAAACGGAATCGTTATCGCCATTTCACAACAGGAGAAACAGGCCTCCATGCTGGGCTGGTGTCTCACGGGTGTGGAGCATCCTCTTCCCTACAGGCTGGCCTCCACAGACCTTCTCATTCCACACCTGTGTTGTCCGTGAGGCTGGGGGCTCAGCTCCGGGAAGGCAGGGACTGTATCTGCTCTGGAGCCCCGCCCACAGCCTGGTGCCCAGCCCTGAACAAAGCCAACTCCAGGGTATCATTTGCTCAAACACAGATATGTTTTCTGTAAACTTGTTGTTATTCAGTCACTAAGTCGTGTCCAACTCTTTGCAACCCCATGGATTGCAACACACCAGGCTTCCCTGTCCTTCACTATCTCCTGGAGCTTGCTTAAACTCATGTCCATTGAGTCAGTGATGTCATCCAACCATCTCATCCTCTGCCGTCCCCTTCTCTTCCTGCCTTCAATCTTTCCCAGCATCAGGGTCTTTTCCAATGAGTTAGCTTTTTGCATCAGGTGGCTAAAGTGTTGGAGCTTCAGCATCAGTCCTTCCAATGAATATTCAGGGCTGATTTCCTTTAGGATGGACTGGTTGGATCTCCTTGCAGCCCCAGACTATTTTCTGGACCCCTTAAACGGCTCTCAGTGGGATGTCTATCAGCACCGTGCCCACCACACTCTGCTCTCACAGTGCTTTCCCGAATGCTTGGTGCGAGTACCAGGGTCTGTGCGAGCCAAGACAGTGGAACCGACAGAACTCTCGGCGCACGCTGCTGGCTTCTCTGAGCTCCGCGTCTTGAAGAGAGGTGCTAAGGGCTCATGACGTGCCTGGGCATTTAACGCTCTCAAGAGGAGCATCTCAGATACAGATGCCTTGCAAGGCTCCCGTGTGAGAGGATAACAACCCAGTTAATGAGGGCTCACCAAGGGCCAGGGGCTGCTCAGAGTGCTTTGCATAAATTAAGTCATTATCCTCAAGTCAGCTGATGCGGTCAGTGCTCTTACCAGCCCCACGCTCTAGAAGAGGAAGCTGAAGCGAAAAGCCCACAGACGTCCTGTGGCCACACTGCTGCCTGGGCCCCTGTTCTCACCCCTCTGTCCCCCGGGGGCACCAGGAGAGGGCGGGCCCAGGGAGGCAGGCAGTGGGTATGAAGGCTTTCCAACTGCAGTGTGGGGAAGACTCGAGAGTCCCTTAGACTGCAAGGAGATCCAACCAGTCCATCCTAAAGGAAATCAGCCCTGAATATTCACTGGAAGGACTGATGCTGAAGCTGAAACTCCAGTACTTTGGCCACCTGATGCGAAGACCTGACTCACTGGAAAAGACCCTGATGCTGGGAAAGATTGAGGGCAGGAGGAGAAGAGGATGACAGAGGATGAGATGGCTGGATGGCATCACTGACTTCATAGACATGAGTTTGAGCAAGCTCTGGCAGACAGTGAAGACAGGGAAGCCTGGCGTGCTACAGTCATGGGGTCGCAAAGAGTTGGACACGACTTAGTGAGTGAATGACAAAACAACAATTAAGGTCACAGCCCTGGGAGCTTCTTCTGTGCTGTTTGACACTGGGCAAGTAACCTCTCTGAGCCTCAGTTTTCTCATCTGTAAAGTGGGGGTAAGAGCAGAACGTCCTTGAGAGGGGCAGGGTTGCACAGATTCCTTGCCATCAAGGTTATAATGCGCTTGACACGGTATCTGGACTTGTGATCAGTGCCTCTAGATTCGTACTGGGCAGAACTTGAGCTCGCAGAGCTGGGGGCCTGCAAGTCCCACACGGAGTGCTGACCGAGCCCAAACTCGAGTCCGCATCTGCCGACTCGAGGCCCAGCGCAGTCCCCAGCAGACAGCCCCACCATCCATCAGGGCTGGCTTCCAGAATGGGGCGTCTGCAAGACTCTGCTTCCAGCAGAGAAGAAGCCAGCTGCCTGCCTCAGGGAGACAGTCCATCATGGCCAGGCTTCTCCCCGGGAAAGGTCTGTGATTTCTGTTGATATGAAAATATGACAAGAAATAGCTCAGGTAATTATATTAATCTTTCTCAATTTACACATTCTTGCTATTTGCCATTTCCCCAGGAAAGTGTAAATGAGGAGTTGAGAGCAGGTCAGCAGCACTGTAATTAGGTCTGTGTTGTCAGAAAGTTTCTGTTGTGGGTCTTGTCATCAGATCTTGTCACTGTCGAGGGTCCTGCCTCCCCCGTCAGAGGCGGGGAGCTCACCAAGGGCAAGGGATCAGCTCCCACTTCAGGCCGGGCGTCTCCACCATCCAACCGGAGCATCCTCCAAGGGCAGGAACGGATGCCCGCTTCGGACTAGGGTCTCCTCCTGAGGAGAAACTGCATCTTGCCCATCACACTGGCAGGTCCCCGGGAGCTGGGCTGGGAGTCCCCCATCAGATCTGGGAACCCCTAGGGCAGGCCCAGGTCTCCCCATCGGACTAGCAGCTCCCACAAAGAGCTAGGTGAGAAGGGCTGTGAGTCCTCCATCAGACTGGGCGTTCCCCGAGAACAAGGACAAGGGACATGCTGGGCGGGCTCTGTCTCACCCCTCAGACTGGAGGAGCAGGTGTTGTCAACGTCGTCCTGTTCTGTGGCGGAGGCTGACCTTGTGTGAACCCCACCCACGTGAGTATGCGTGCACATGCATGGCAGCCCAAAGGAAGCAGGTTTCAGAGGTTCTGGGACCCCTGGGGGATGGTAGGGCAGGTCCCTCGCTTGTGTGTGTGAGCACAGAGCTTTCACCGGGCTTCCCTGCCGGCTCAGGGTAAAGAACCCACCTGCCAACTCAGGAGACACGGGTTCGATCCTGGTATTGCGAAGACACCCTGGAGGAGGAAATGGCAACTCGAGCCAGTATTCTTGCCTGGAAAATCCCATGGACAGAGGAGACACTGGAGGGCTACAGTCCATGGGGTTGCAAAAGCATCGGACACAACTTAGACTAAACAACAGCTGAACTTTCACAGTGTCACATGAACCAAGTTGGTGGCTGGAGGGCTGGTTCCCCTCTGACAGGGCAAAGAGGAGACTGACATGGTGCTTTGGGAGGGGCAGGGAGGGACAGCTGAGGTCTCCTGGGCTGAATCCAGGATTTAGGAACAGGCCAGGAGAGCTTGGGCCAGAACACAGCACTGACCCCTCTCTCATTCCCAGCCCTTCCCCAGACCAGACATCCCAGGAGGGCAGACTTCAGTCCCGCCATCCTCACCCCTCCCCGGGCAGTGTGCATTGCATACTACCGCACCCTCTGAGCCTCCCTTCTTCATCCCCCTCCCCATCCGGTTAATTCTGAAGATTCACTGAAATCATGCTTGTAGGTGTAGCAGCAGGACTAGAAGACATAGAAGTAACAGTAATAGCTAACGCCTGACACCTACTAAGCCATCACAGCCAGCCTGCAAGGAAGGCATCACTAACCCATTTATTCAGCTGAGGACCAGAACACAGAAGACTGCTACTTGTCTAAGGCCACACGATAAATACATGATAGAGCCAAGATTCAAGTGCAAATTTGCATCACTCCTACGTCCATATCTGCTGCACAACACCTCACTGCCTTCAGGAAGCCTCCCTCAATAAAATCTCTTTGGCACCAGCATCCTGCTTGCTGGACTGCATGTTCCATGAGGAAAGGGACGATCTTACATCCCTAGTGCTTCTAGCCCAAAGGTGCCCAGTTGTGTAGCAAGGTGATGTGTTCGAGATATAAGCCCGAGGTTTATTTTCATCCCCTATAAACCTTGGTGAGTCCACATCTTCCTGCCTGCCCCCATGCCTGCCACTAAAACAATGCCAGATAGCATGTGTGTGTGTGTGTGTGTTGCAAGGGAAGAAAGGGAAGGTGTTATAGGCTGAAAGTGGGCCCTGATCCCCAATGTGATGGTACTGTATTTGGAGGTGGAACCTTTGGGGTTATTAGGTCATCAGGGTGGGGCCCTCATCAATGGGATTAGTGCCCTTGTAAGAAGAAGAGAAACTAGAACTTCCTCTCTCCATCACTTAATGATATGGCAAGAGGCAGCCTTCAAGCCAGGAAGAGAGTTCTCACCAGATACCAAATCCTCCAGCACCTTGATCTGAGACATCCCAGGCTCCAGGACAGAAAAACTATTTCAGCTACCCAGTGATGGTCTTTTGTTTTAGCAGCCTAAGCTAAGACAGAGGGGATGAAACCTAGCAGAAACAACCAGCTTTGAGGTCCTAACTAGATATTTTTGTGTCCATAGCAAGATTATCTTCCTAAAGTCCTGCCTCTGTTGGGGAAGAAACCATCCTAAAGTTATAAAAGCTACAGCCAGCCCTACCGGGCTGTGCACGCTCTCCTGGGGGTAAGGGGGACACTCAGCCCAGGACCCTCTCTCTGGCTGAGCAGTGAGGCAGGCTGGGACAAATGGCTCTGGGAGCAGCGTCCACCCAGGACACTCCTGGTGAGAGGTGGGGATAAATGCCGGGCAGCCTCACCCCACAGCCGGGGCAACTCTGAAGCTCTGCATGTCTCCCAAGCTCCCCAGCACGGGTCACCTGTTCAGCTAACACACCCAGCTCTGACTTCTGTCCCTGTCTCGTGTCCCCTCTCAGCGTCCCCAACTAGAATCAAAATCCTCGTCTCAGGATCTGCTTCTGGGGAAACTCAAGATGAGCCACTTCCTTTTATTAATCAAGATCAAAGCTCCTTGTCTGAGCCCAGAGGCTCCCCTGGGCCCCCAAGCTGCTCTCTCCTGGCCGGAAATCCCATTTCAATCGGCAAGTCGGAAACGGGGCCGACCAAAGGGAACAAGCCTGAGATGGACACTGACTGGGCTCCTGGGGCAGGAAACGCACTCCCCATCCATGCCCTGGGCCTCGCACATGCAGGAGAAAGCCAGGGAGGTGAAGGGGGACAGAGCCATGGGCAGAGGGCAGAGGTCTGCGTCCTTGACGCGCCCAGCAGGGCGGGAGAGAGCTGCTGACTGCAGGGCACGGGAGGGTTTCAGCCTGCGGGCTGCGATGGCCCAGGGGGTGAGTGTCCTGGAGTAGCTGGGGAAGGACCACAGGCTGGGGTGCCCAGCGGGTAGCAGTCTGCCAGCAGCCGAGGCTCCCCGATCAGCTGCTGCACACATCTCGGCTGGGAGAGGGTCCAGCTCACAGCTGCCTCCTGACGAGGGGCTGTGTCTGCTCATCGGATGCTCCAGCATCAGAACCCATCCACCCTGACCACCGCCCCTTGCCTCAGCCACACCCACTGTGGTCCAGGCCACCAGCACCTATATAGATTGTGGCAACAGCTTCCTGGGTGGTCTCCTGGCCCCCACACTTCCACCCCCGCCTGCACACATTTTCCTCCATTTAGCAACCAGGAGACTGTTACAAAGCCAGAGACAGGCCATCAGTTCTCTGCTCAAAACCCTCCAGTAACTCCTCCTGTCACCAAGAAAAGGCAAGGTCCCCCCACGATCTGACCCAGTGACGCATGAGCAGCTCCCACGGGCCCTGCCCTCCGCTCCAGCGGCCCCCTTGCTCTTTGCACGTGGTGCTTGCTCCACCCAGAACGTCCTGCTGCCTCGTGTGTGCTCCTCCTGGCCCTTCGCTCAGGGAGGACTCCCCAGCCGGCTTAAGATCACCATGCCCTCCCCAGGACTTCCCACCCCCAACCCGTCACGTCATTTCTCTCCAGAGCACGGACACCATCTGACACGTTTTGCTTAGTTATCTTCTGTTCCATCTGCAGCCCCCAGGGAATGGGGAGGGGGCAGATGTGAGCATTGCATGGTTCACCAGTCTACCCAGTGTCAGCCCCGGCACACGGAAGTGAAGGTCGCGACCCCATGGACTAGTGGGTAGCCATTCCCCCCTCCAGGGGATCTTCCCAACCCAGGGATGGAACCCAGCTCTCCCTCATTGCAGGTGGATTCTTTACCAGCTGAGCCACCAGGGAAGCCCAAGAATACTGCAGTGGGCAGCCTGTCTCTTCTCCAGGGGATCTTCCCGACCCACGAATTAAATCAGGGTCTCCTGCATTGCAGGCAGATTCTTTACCAACTGAGGTGTCAGGGAAGAGTGAGCTTTCAATAAACACTGAATGGAAGGCACTCAGTTCCCAACCCCTTTGCTAGGACACACAGGGGTTAAGGCACGTGCCAGATGTCACACAGCTAGTGAGCCGGGAAAGCACAGTTGGAACTTCATCTCCCAAGTTTTGCTATTGGGGGCAGAGTCGCCGGGGGGCTCAGAGCCTGGCTGTGGCAGCAGACAGACCTCAGGCTTTGGCCTTGACACTTTCCGGGAAGCTGCTTAACTTCCCGGTGCCTCGGATCCCTTACCTGCAAAACGAGGCAAGCAGAACAGCTACTCAGAGCGCGGCCGTGAGGATGAAATGAGCTGGGGCACCCCGAGCACTTGCGGTTATTATTACTCTGATCAGTATCTAAAGCGAGGGTCTCCTCTCCTATGCCAGGCACGTCCTCCTGGCGTCTCGGGAGCCGCTTCCGACTCCCCCAATCCCGCCTCGCTCTTTTGTCAGAGGCTTGCGAGAGGAGCTGGTGACTGATATGATAATTTCACTACAGTAGCGGAGTCAGTCAATTGCTCGGTGACGGATTTCATGGGCGCCACCACATCTCCTGGGTCCCCTTCTGCTGAGCGGGCTGCGGGGCTGGGATCTAACAGAACCACAGAGCTCTCATATGCTAACTCCTGCACACGAGGAGCGATTGCTTAACATGAACAGCCCGCCTCAAATCATCTGGAGCAAGGCTGAGTAGGGCCACACAAGGAATCATCACTGAGCTGCCGGGGAGGGTCTTTCCAGCGCTTTCCATGGACTTCCTGGAAATAAGTATTACTAATACCACTTGTCCTTGGCACTCCTACAAGGTCTCATCATCCCCATTTTAGAGATGAGGAGACTGAGACCCAGGGTGAAGGGATGCTCTGAAGACACACAGCGGGCTTTGGCAGAGCTGGACATGAACACAGGCCTGTCGGATCCGAGGCCGCACGCTTGTCCATCCTCCCAAGCACACTCTACCTACAGTTCCTGTCCCAGGAAAAGTCCTGTCCAGCTCCGCCTGAGAGTCGCACCCACACAGGGCATTCAATTAACTTGAGCAATGAGATGAAGACCTGTTCTTTATCCCGTTTGTGCTTAGAAAGGCCCCTCCGCTCCCATTAGAGGCCGGCAGGACAGAAATGAGCCTCCCTTTGACAGAAAATGGGAATCTGAGGCCCAGAGAAGGTGGGTACGTCTCGACCAGATGCAGCTGGTCAGCGTCCAGGGTCAGGGTTCCTGCAGACACAGCTCCCCCTCCCGCTCCCCGGAACCCACACTGGACACTCACCCTCTAGGAAACAAACTGTCCCCAGGTGGCCCGCTCCCGCGTGAGGGCCTCCCGCACTCCTCCCTGCACCCTTCCCTCCCTCAGCCCTGGCGCACGGGCACCCCGCCTGCCCTCCCTTTCCGCATGCCTGTCCTGAGGACAGTGGGGCCTATAGACCAGCTCACCTCTGTGGCTCCAGCAGCCAGCCCGGGGCCTGAGAACCACAGGGCTCGAGGGCGTGTGAGAGGAGTGGACGAGGGAATGACTCCTCCAGCGGGGATCCCACCAGCTGGTCAGGACCCGGCTGAAATGTCCCCTCCTTGGCGGCTCTTGCCCTGGGTTCCCGGAGCATCCCACAGACACTCATCGAGCTGTGTGACCCCACCCCGGGAGGTCTGCCTGCCCCCTTGGCTTCCCTCCTCCCTGCAGGCCAGTGCTGCCACCATTAAGTATGGAGGGGGGGACAGAAGCGTGGGTGGGTGGCGGACAGACACGTGGACAGACGACAGAGAGATGTATGGGCGGATAGGCGGAGAGAACACGTCCCTTCTGGGTGGTGGGTTGGGTTTTGTTTTTTTTTTTTTTCCCTGCAGGCGGCTGTAGAAACCCAAGGGTAGAGATTGAACCAGGGCCAAGCTGCCAATCCCACCCTTGGCCTGGGCTCTGCTCCCGCCCCCTGGAGCTCACCTCACCTTCCCTCACACCCCAGGGGTCTCAGGCACCTCCCTGCAGAGCCCTACTGCCCACAGCAAGACCCCCAGACCCCACCCTCCACACAGTGAAGCCCTCTCTTTTTCCTCCCAGACTTTCCCCACAGATGCCAAGGCCTGTGCCTCCACACCATTCCAGAACTGGGGCCCAGCCTTTTCTTCCAGAAACATTCAGAGAAGAAGCTCCCAAGAGCCCCTCTCTAGCAGAAGAGGACTTTTGGACTTTCTGGGGTGACAGAAACAGTCATATCCATGCTGTCGAATGCAGTCGGCATAAAACCTCGTGTGTGCGGCACCTCAAGTCACACTAGAAATGTGGCTAATAGGACTGAAAAATAAAATAAAATCTGCAATATTTCATTTTAATTAATTAAAAAATTAAGTAGCTACATGAGGCCATCGGCGACTGCGCCAGACAGCCCACAGATCTAGGGCCTGTTCTCACACTGCCAAGCCTCAGTCCTTCCTGCTGGTTCCAGAACAACCTGGAACAGTGACAGCTGCTCTCCTTCCTCGTTGTCTAGTCCCGGAATCGTGTCCAATTCTTTGAGACCCCACGGACTATAGCACACCAGGCTCCTCTGTCCTTCGCTGTCTCCAGAGTTTGCTCAAACTCACGTTCATTGAGTCAATACCACCCAACCATCTCACCCTCTGTTGCCGCCTTCTCCTGTCCTCAATCTTTCCCAGCATCAGGGTTTTTTCCAGTGAGTCGACTCTTCGCATCAAGTGACTAAAGTACTGGAACTTCAGCTTCGGCACCGGACCTTCCAATGAATATTCAGGATTGATTTACTTTAGGATAGACTGGTTGGATCACCTAGCAGTCCAAGGAACTCTCAAGAGTCTTCTCCAACACCACAGTTCAAAAGCACCAATTCATCAGCCCTCAACCTTCTTTATGGTCCAATTTTCACATCCATATATGACTACTGGAAAAAACATAGCTTTGATTATATGGACCTTTGTCAGCAAAGTGATGTCTCTGCTTTTTAACATGCTGTCTAGGTTATCACGTCTCAAACAAAACAAAATTAAAAAGCAATCCGTAACCCAAGTACTGACGTTATCTTGCCTTTTATTCCAGCATCTCCCAGAGCTCCAATATGTACAAACTTCATTTATACACATATAATATACACCATATATACGTATTTATATATATTCACACACCAGCCCACACGCTCTCATACACTCACACACACGCACCCTCCTAGGAGGGTCGTGTGGCCGCCCTTGAGCCCTGCTCCGCCCCACAAGAGGTGCTGGGCTTGCCAGGCAGTTGTGAGGTTTTGTGTTTTTGTTTTTTTTTTTTTTGCTTTTAAAAAGAAGGCCATCTCCTCAGGAGGTGTCCTCCCTCTCCCCAAACCAAACGACTCCCCTAAACACTGAAATTGCTTTTTTTTTCCTTAAAAAGGAAGGCTTCCCTCTGCTCCACTCAGGCAGATGGTGGAGTCCAGGCCTGTCCTCGCAGCTCCGTGCAGGCCCCTTGAGGGCGAGGCCACCCAGCGCTCCCTGCGGGACCCTGAACAGCCGGAGGGCCCACTGCAGGCCAGAGTCGGGCGGGCTGCAGCCAGGCCTGCCGCCACGTGGCCCGGGCGGGGCTACGGCGTGACCTGGGCGGGGCTACGCCGAGGCCTGGGCGGGGCTACGGCGTGGCCTGGGCGGGGCTACGCCGAGGCCTGGGCGGGGCTATGGCGTGACCCGGGCGGGGCTACGGCGTGACCTGGGCGGGGCTACGCCGAGGCCTGGGCGGGGCTACGGCGTGACCTGGGCGGGGCTACGCCGAGGCCTGGG
>SNSB01004286.1:2165698-2214758 GCA_012922965.1 Capreolus pygargus
CCCCACTTCCCGCTCTGGGCCCCCACTTCCCGCTCCTGGCCCCCACCTCCTGCTCCCTACCAGGGGCGCCAAATGTTGGGGGTGAGCAGCGAAGCTGGAGGGGCAGAGCCCAGGGTTCCCAGCCCCTCCCCGGCCGGGCCCTCACCTGCCGTCCTGGAGCCCGAGGCAGATGATGGGGTGCGCCCCGGCCGAGGCGTCAGCAGCAGGGCAGCCCTCATCCCCGTCTCTGCCGTCGCCCTCCTCTGGCTCTGGGATGTACTCCATGCAGAGCACGGGGGCCGCCAGCGGGAACGACTTGACCGTGCGGGGCGACGGCCGGTTCAGGGAGAAGATCTCCACGTGGCCGCCCGCACCCTCCTGCCCACCTCCGACCTACGGCAGAGGCGAGAGAGGCCGTCAGGTGAGCGCCTCCTGGGCGGACGCAGACGCGGCCCCTGCCTCCCGTGACCCGCCCCCCTGAGCATCTGCTTGTCACGGGGGTTAGGCACCAAGAGAAACATGCACGCTCCTGCCCACAGGTGTCCTGCGGTCACTGAAGGTCACTTGTTCCCAGCTGCCACGGCAACAAGTTAGATTCAGGGCCCAAAGAAAATCAGGAAAAGAGCTAAGGTGGACTAGGTACCCAGCCAGCTTTCGAAGGCTTTAAGGAAAATTTCAAGCAACAAAGAGCGAGCATACACTCTGCCCTGTCTCCTTCAGTTTTACCTCTGCATTTAACACATGGTAGACACTCATTTTATCCTTGCTGAATGGATTAAGGGATGGATGGATGATCACAAGGATGAATGGATAGAAGAATGGACAGATGGGAGAGAAGACTGGATGAATGGACGGATGAATGATGGATGGATGGATAGAAGGATGGACAGATGATTACAAGGACTTTTGGGTGATGGATGGATGGATGAACAGATGGATGGAAGGGAGAGCGACTAGCTGAATGGATGGATGGATGGATGGATGGATGGACGGAAGGATAACAGACAGACGGGTGGATGGAAGGATAACGGATGGATGGATGAACATTAATGGATGGATGGAAGGATAGTGGATGGGTAGATACATCATATACTAGACACTGGAGAAACAGTGAAGAAGAAGGGACAGTTGGGCTGGACTCTGAAGGGTAAGCCAGAGTTTCCCTGCCTTGAATGCCTGAAGACTGACCGGAGGGGTGGTAAGACTGGAACCTCAGGAAACCTATGGGAGGCCACAGTCTGCACTGCAAGCACCGATGTGGATCAAGGCAGGCTCTGCAGAATCCCGGTGCAGAAAGGTGGGCTGGAATCTCTGAGAGAGAAGGGCAGCCTTGCCTCCTGACACCCAGGGGGAAGACCTGCCATCCCGGTACTCCGCACTGCTCCGTTCATTTCTGTCACAGCTCCAAGGCCAGTTGCAAGAATCCTACTCTCTGATCGGGCCCCTGGCTTTCTGTTGTCCCTGCTGAGGTCACACGTGCCGGCTCCGAGCACAGAGCCTGCCGCCGAAGTCCCCAGGAAGACCTCGCTGGGTGAAGGTGCGCCAAACCGGGCCCACGGGCTAGCCGCTTTCTCCAGCACCCCTCCCAGGTGCCTCCCCCCTGCTCGTGCCCTGAGGCCCGAGGCCCCAGCTGGATGTGGGGGTTACTCACCCAGAGGTAGCCCTGTGGGAGGGAGGTGCTGATAGCCGAGAAGCCCAGCAGAGGACAGCTGACGGGACTGTGGACCAGCGCCCCGAGCTGCAGAGACAGACGGCACGCGGCGTGAGCATCACGGTCCGGGGTGCTGCCGTCTGACGCACAACCCGGGTCTGGGCGTCCATCGGGGACTGCTGAACCTGCCGGTCCCCGTGTCCCCTTCAGGCCCCCAGCCAGGCCCCTGCGGGCAGGGCCAGCGAGGGGCGGGTTCCTCCCAGGCGGCCCCCAGGCACTCACAGGGGACCTCCGCCCTCCTGGAACTTTCTGCAGCCTGAATGAAACTCTGGGCCAGCAGAGGGATTTCCAACCTGGGCTTTGTTGAAAACCACGGACATGCACCGCTCATATTTCATACGTGGGGAAGATGAGGTCCACAGAAAACAAGCAACCGCCCGAGGCCATAGAGGCGGCATGCACCCTTGGCCTTCCCATACCCCCCGAGAAGCACGACGGAGGGGGACCCGGGTCGACAGAGCCCCTCCTCAGCCGACCCCGCCAGGACCGGAGGGCCGCTCCGCGGTCTGGGGGCTCCGTCCGCACGGCGCTGCCACTGAGGACCACTGACTGCTTACTCCTCGGCATCAGAGCCCCCAACCCCGCGCCAGTGGCCCTCGGGCCTTTTCCTGAACTAAATCTGCCGTCCACGTCTCTGGCCAGGATGGCAGTGTGAGGGGAGGGCCTGGCCCTTCCAGGGGCCTTGCTAGAAACGCCAGCCAGAAAGAGGAGGAAGCTGGCTGGGGAGCGCGGGGGTGCCCGCGGGGCCTCTGAGCAGGCAGGTGCTGCCCTCTGCTGGTGCCCGCGGCCTGTTCGTCCCGGGCCCGCCGGGATGATCTAATGACGAAGTCTCCAAGGGCCACAGGTGACAGGACCCAAAGGGGTAACCTGCCGCAGCCCCCTTGCTGAGGGGCTGGCAAACGTGAACTCGGAGGGCAGGGGGACGTGACTGGCTGAGGGTCACACAGCTGGGAACGGCGGAGTCAGGGACGGAATCCTGTTGTGAATCCCAGCCCGGTGCTCTTTGCAGTTAAAACGCTACCCGAAGGCCGGGCTGCTGGAGGCCGTGAGCCCCTGGGGGACAGCGTGTGCCGGGCCGGGAGCTCACAACCGGTCTCCCGGGCACCCTCAGGCCCTGCGCCCATCACCTGGTCTCTTGGGGGCCCACAGCCCCCCGAGTGCCTGGCCCTTCCCGCTCCTCTCCTCTTGGATTGGTGGGGCGGGGGGGAATCTTAGCCTGGCTCTGGTGTTTCCATGGCAACCCCAGCAGGCCAGACATCAGCCAGTCAGCAGAGCCTGGGCCTGAGACAGGGGCTCCTTGAACAGCCGGGCTCTGGGTGCAGCCAGTGGGCTCCAGTCCCAGCTCAGCTGCTACCAGCATGCGCGCTCGGTCACTCAGGCATGTCTGACTCTTTGCGACCCCGTGGACTGCACCCTGCCAGGCTCCTCTGTCCAGGGGGATTCTCCAGGCAAGAATACTAGGGTGGGCTGCCATGTCCTCCTGCAGGGGATCTTCCCGACCCAGGGATCCAACCCACGTCTCTTAAGTTTCCTGCACTGGCAGGCGGGTCCTTCACCCCTAGAGCTGCCTGGGATGCGCTACCAGCTAGGTGACCCCACAGACCAGATCCTCATGGTCATGGGACCCTGGCATCTCGGCAGGACCCGGACTAGAGATGGTGGACCTAACGCCCTTGGCAGGGGCTGGGCCCCCAGCAGCAGTCACTGGTCAGGAGGACTTCTGCTGACACACGTTAGCACTTCACGGGAGTAACTCCATCAGCCAACAGCACTGTGAGGGAGGGGCAACGGAGGCCCAGAGTTCGGGGACAGGGACCCACCGACGGTAACTCTGGCTGATGGAGGGTGGCGGCCAGCACTGAGGCCACTTGCCTGGTGTGCTGAGGCCCAAGCAAGCCTGCCTCTGCCGCTCTGGGCTGCAGCCCTCGGCCCCCCGGGACACCTGTATATGACAGCTGCCTGGAGCGGGCAGCAGCCCGCCCACGCCCCGAGCCCCGAGCCCCTGGCAGGCCTGTCATGGAACCTCGGCCTGCAGGGGGAAATGGGTTTGCCCTGAGCCTTCCCCTCGCCCCCCGTCACCCTCCAGGGACGGGCCTACAGCTCAGATGGAGCCCAAGTCCAAGAAGGACCTCCTGCCACCTCAGCAACCAGGCCATCAGAACCCCCAAACCACGACACCGGTGGGGCTGAGGGCGTTCTCAGCCCAAGGGCTCCACGTGGGCACGACCCCCAGTGACAGGAGGCGGGTAACTCCCGGCTCGGGGGTGGGAGGCGTTCTTTCAGGGAGGCCCTGGCGCAGCGGCCTGTCTGGGACGCCTCCACCCCGGGCATGACCTGTCAGGGCAGGCCTGTGTCCTGCATTCCCCAGAGGTCCAGTGCCCTGGGGCAGACGGGATGATGCACTCCGTACCCGGAAGTCATTCTCCATGGGATCTGCGCGGGTCAGGAGAGCTGCAGGTGGGTGAACCGGAATCCACCCACAGGCTGTGCCCCTGGGGCAAGAGCCGGCAGGCCCCCCGCAGCAGCCCTTACTAATGGGGTCAGGACTGGAGGCCCACAGAGGCCAGCGATGTCTGAGGGGGAACTGCGCTGGCCATGTGCCAGCCAAGGCCGGGCAAGAGGGGTGGGGAAGAGCAGATCAGGCAAGGGTCAGAGCACTCTCCTTCCCAGGGCCGTGAGCAAGTGACGGCCCCTGGATCTCCATCTCAGGGTGGCTGGGATCACGGAATCCATCCCCGGGAACGGCCCAGGGCGGAGCCTGGCACAGACAGGTCCCGGAAGGACCTGACCCTGTGGCCAACACTCCGGTCAGTTCAGTTCAGTCGCTCAGTCGTGTCCGACTCTTTGCCACCCCATGGACTGCAGCACGCCAGGCCTCCCTGTCCATCACCAGCTCTCGGAGTTTACTCAAACTCATGTCCATCGAGTCAGTGATGCCATCCAACCATCTCATCCTCTGTCGTCCCCTTCTCCTCCCAACTTCAATCTTTCCCAGCATCAGGGCCTTTTCCAATGAGTCAGTTCTTCGCATCAGGTGGCCAAAGTATTGGAGCTTCAGCATCAGTTCTTCCAATGAATATTCAGGACTGATTTCCTTTAGGGTTGACTGGTTGGAACTCCTTGCAGTCCAAGGGACTCTCAAGAGTCTTCTCCAACACCACAGTTCAAAAGCATCAATTCTTCGGCGCTCAGCTTTCTTTATGGTCCAAGTCTCACATCCATACATGATGTGTGGTTGTCAAGACTAAAGAACTTAAAGCAACGTCGAGGTCGTCTTGATTGTTGTTAGTATCACCGCTACATGACTGAGCGACTCGGCACAGCACAGCACTGTGGCCACTGTCCCCGAGCACGGGCCAGGAGTCAGGCTCACTGTGAGGAGCCTGATTCACTGAACCCCTAAATCAGGCCGCCGCGCAGGGCCCAGCACCCCACTGAGCCCAGCTTCCAGGAGCAAAAGCCAAAGACCCGCCAAGCCCTTCGTCTCCTTCAGCCCCAGCCCCCACCTTCTCACCAGTTCAGCCAGTCTGAGCCCAGAGCACTGTCCAAACCTGTCCCCAAGTCCCCCTGCCCACTGCCTCCACCAGGGCCAGGACCGGGGGGAGGAGAGCGGGATGCTCACCCCGGGGGCAGCCCTTCAGCGCGGGATGCAATACTCAGACATCAAGAAAAGGCTTCAACATAGTTTCTTAAAATAAAAATTTAGCACACACACACACAAAATCAATGGTGAACAATTATTAAGAGCTGAAATGAAGACAGGACCAGACGCTGCCCCTCCCTAATCCTGGCTCTTCACTCACTTAAAGAAACCAAAGGGAGGCAAGCCAAGCCCACAGTGGGCCAGTCTGACTTTTTTCTTTAAAGTGAAGTTGCTCAGTCGTGTCTGACTCTTTGCGATCCCATGGACAGTAGCCTGCCCCAGGCTCCTCCGTCCATGGGATCTTCTAGTCAAGAGTACTGGAGTGGGTTGCCATTTCCTTCTCCAGGGAATCTTCCCAACCCAGGGATCGAACCCAGGTCTCCCGCATTGTAGACAGACGCTTTACCATCTGAGCCACAGTAGCAAAGAATCACTTTAAAGTAAAACACATTTTCTTTAAGCGTTGCAATAAAACATCACTTACTCTGACGATCAGTGCCTCACTCACCTCCCCACAGCCGCCCCGGTCTCCGTTGACCCTGGCCTCCCTCCACCTGCACCAAGTCCCGCCCCGTCTCAGCGGGACCCCAGCGCCGAGCTCTCCGAGGGTCCCAGCCTCCCGTCCTGGCCCCCCCGGGGCCGCAGTTCCCTCCCGCACACCGGCCGGAAGCGTCAGATGACCCTTCCAAAAGGCAAACCAGGTCCCACCGGTCCCTTGCTTGGAGCCACGCTTGGTTTTTCCTTGTTCCAATGCGGCCTGCAAGGCCAGCTGAACCAGCTCGCCCACCGCCGGGTCTCAGAGCCCAGCCTCCCCTGCTGGCTCCCGGAGCCACGGCCACGCCAGCTGCCCCGACCGCAGGCTTCGGTGTCGGTGTGTTTGATTCGAATGTCCTCCCCCGGGCCCTCCCGTGGTTGGACCCTCCTCACCATTAGGGGCTCAGTTTATACGCCACCTTCTCTGAGAGGCCCTCTCTGACCCCCTAACCACGTGGCCCCAGGTCTGCATTCACTGCCTCTGGTTTATTCTCTATAGCACGCAGCACTCCTTTCTCTTCGCCCTTGTTTGCTGAGGGGGTGGGTGGGAGGTGGTGGTAACTGCCTGCCTCTCTCGTCTAGACTGAGAGCTGCAAAAAGGCAGGAACCTCACGTGTTTCGGTCGCCACCATATTCCCAGAGTGGGCACAGGGCCTGGCACACAGCACGTCCTCAAAAAATTGTATGCAGAACAGACGGACAAGTGAATGGACGGACTGGCGTCCCAAGGGCACGTTCCTTCAGCTGTTCAGAGCCCGGATCCACGGTCCAGTTTGTCTCTTGGGGATTAATCCAGTGCCAAGGTCCCAGGCTTGCTCTCCCCTGCCCGGAGCTCAGGCGACCTCACCTCCTTGGGTGGAGGATGGACGGGCACTTCTCCAGGCGGACAGCTGAGCTCAGCCGGGGTCCCGGGCACGGACGCACTGGAGCTGAGCGTCCCTGGGCTTACAGCCGGGGTGCAGGCGCCAGGGAGCCAGATTCCTATTCCTTCTCTCACCCTCACTGGCCATGACATTTAAAAAATTCATGTCGCCTGAGCCTTGACCTGTGAAGGAGACCTAGGGACACCTACTCGTGGGTTCTTATAAATAATAAAACAAGCAAGTGGCCGCAAAGCACTGAGCGGGTAATGGCGGTGGAGCCAAAGCCGGCTGCCCCGGCAACGTCGTAAGGGGGGAAACCATTCCAGTCTGTCTGCTGAGCGGGCGTCAAGCCATCAGCTGACGGATCGCCGCTGTCTGTTAGCTCAGAATGACGGAACTGTCGGCTCCCTGACCCACAGAGGTTGCCTGCCCCCTTCTCTGGGGGGAACGGCGACCCGAGACCAACCCCGTGGGCCCGACGTGGAGAAGCTGGGGCCGGCGGCCGGGCCTCCCCTGCCCTGGGCGCCCCTGGCCACACTCACCTGCAGGCTGAGGCCCCTGGAGGAGAAGGCGGGGACGCAGCAGGCCAGGATCGGGCACCAGAACGGGGCTCGGCTCTGCTTGTCTTCATCCGGACACAGCCAGCCGGGCTGGTTCTCCTCCCCTGCGCGAGAGGAAGGGGCGGGGAGGGCCCGTTAGAGATGGGGACAAAGTGGTCCACGGCGGGCCCCGAGAGCGCGCCCACGTGCTGACCCTGCCGGCTGGACGCTCACTGCTGCTCCTACAGCCCGCCCTCCCCGCGGCAGCCAGCATCCTGCTGAGCCTCTGCCAGCCCTCGTGGATCCCCCCTGCCGCTGGGTCCTGGTCCACTTGGAGTAAAGTCCAGACTCTTCCCAGAAGAGCCGCGAGGACCCTCGTTCCCTGTCAGCCTCACCCCCGGCAGCAGGCTCCAGCGTGCTAGGCTTTCCTTGGCAGCTGAAACGGGACAAGCCTGCAGGAGGGCATCCCTCTGCCCTTTTCCCTCTGCCCTCCGCCCTCTGCAGGGCGGGCTCCACTCCTCGCTGAGGCTGAGGCTGAGCCCCGCCCTCTCAGAAAGGCCTCAACTGACCATCGCCCCATTCCCCCACCTCCATGGCTTTCTGTCCCAGCCCTGCGGGTGTGTACAATGGCCCTGACCACAGTTTCTGGCTCTTCTGTTAACAGGCTTGCGTCTTTTTCCCTCTGTGTGTGTGTGTGCACAGGCGCACAGGTACACGTGTGTATCCGCGTGAATGCACGCGCACGTGTGATTCATGGCCTCGTGTGTCCACCGGCCTCCCGCTACGCCCGTTCCCCGTGAAGGCTGAAGCTTCGCACAGCTCCTCCTCCGCCCCACTCCATCCTGCCCACGGCACTGCACGCACAGCGGGCTCTCATGCCCTCGCGCGGCATGAACGAAGCTCCTTCCCGAGCCCCGCTTTCCGGATTAGTCAAGTCAGAACGATGGCCTCCAAGAGCAGCCTCCTCCCCAAGCCCCGCTCAGCACCGGGCAAGCACTGCAGACATATGGCCAACTGGGAAAGGCATGGGCTTTGTTTTCGCAAGATGAATAAATCCCAGAGATCGTCCGCACGGCCTGCAGCTAACAGGTCTGTATTACGCGCTTTGGGCTTCCCAGGTGGTGCCAGTGGTAAAGAGCCCGCCTGTCAACGCAAGAGATGTAAGCGACCCGAATTCAGTCCCTGGGTGGGAAGACCCCCTGGAGGAGGGCACGGCAACCCACTCTAGCATTCTCACCTGGAGAATCCCACGGACAGAGGAGCCTGGCGGGCTACAGTCCATGGGGTTTCAGAGGGTCAGACACGGCTGAAGCACCTGAGCACGCAGTGTGTGCTTTAACATTTGCTAAGAGGTCTGATGTTAAGTGTTCTTATCACACACACACAGGTAACAATAATAAGGCAGAGGGCAGGGGGGAAGTTTGCAGAGGACGCATCTACTTAGGGCATAGACTGGCGATGGAGTTCACGAGGTACGCTTACTTCTAAACTCATCCAGCTGTAGGCATGAAATATGCATGGCTCTTTGTATAGCATCAGACCGCAGTAAAGCGGCTTTACGACGGCCATTTCCACTAGAGAAAGGTGACGTCTGTGTGCAGGTCAGAGCACGAGCTGGAACCAGGGCGCAGGGGCCGAGGCTCTTTGAGAAGACCAGGATGTTCACAAACGCGGGGATTCACGAACAACCAGCCCCGGCTCCGGCAGAGGCTACGGCGCCTGCCCACCCCCTCGAGCAGCGGAGTCTCTGGGCAAAGAGCTCACTCCCTGAGCGGGCCAGGGGCACCCCCAGCGCCAGGCCCTCTGCCCCACCGGGCCCTGGTTCCAACCGCTGGGGAAGAGAGGCCGCCAAGGAAAGGACAACCTGAGCCGAGGACGCGCACCTCTGCAGCGGAACGGCCGTGCGCACCGCACTTCATGGTTTCCAGTGCTCTGTCCCATGCGCCCTCCCCCACCCGGCAGGGAGCTCAGAGTCTCTGTCCCCATCTACACAGGGGAACGGAGGGCGGGGAGCCAAAGGCAGGGCCAGGAGCCCAGAAAACAGCCCCCGGAGGCAGCCTGCACAGCACCTGCAAGACAGGTGAGCGCTGAGACAGCCCGCCCGCCCGGGGACGCCCTCTCACGTTAGGGTGCCCGCCGCCCTTGGACAAAGCCCCAGGCGGTGAGTAAGACGGCGAGGCTGCAGAGTCTGGCCCTGCTTTCAAGGCGCTCACAGTCACGCAGACCCTCGCCTCCGCGGGCAGGGGCTCAGGAGAGCGGTCCGAGCCCACCTGCCCGCCCGGGGCTCCGTGAGTGGACGTGTCCGCTCCCCCATCACCGCGTCGCCCAGAGCTCTGTCCTCCCCTCCCCTCCACGCACTCCCAGCCCATCGGGTCCTGGCAATTTATCCTGTCTCTTCCTTTAATGATCTGACCTTCTCCTTCCAGATGGTGCCTTCCCGGCCTGCGACTGGGAATGTTAACAGAAAACGGGGCTGTTTCTACCCATCTGCTGCTGTCTTTATTCCCGTCACAAAACTGGGGCGGCTGAGACTGAATCAGAAGGCTGCCTCCTCGGAGGCTGAAAGCCCCGCTTGGGGTAAGTGACATTAAGAACTGGCACCGATGGCAGAGCCGCCATTTCCAGCTGACATTAAGTGGGGGCTTATTTAGCATCAGCTATGTCCGCCAGCACCCACCCAACTCTGGGGTCCCCGCCCGCGCCCACACCCCCAAGCCCTCAGGACCTCCCGCCGGCCGCAGGAGGCTGCCTCTGCCAGCAGTGCCCTGCGTGGCTCAGAGCCGCTCACATCACCTCTCTGAGCCTGTGGCCTCGTCTGGAAAATGGGGGAAATAATTCCAGCCGTTGAGAGCTGTGAGCACCGGGAAGACCACAGACGAACATCCAGTGCGCAGCAGACACTCAAGAAACGACCCCAGGGCCCTTCCGGGTGGCCCAGTGGGGAAGAGGCCACCTCGCGAGGCAGGGGGCGGAGGTTCGAAGCGCGGTCAGAGAACTGGGATCCCACACCCCGCAGGGCGGCAAGGCCCGCCCGCCGCAACCCCTGGCCTCCATGCGCCGCAACTAGAGAGAGGCCTGCCCGCGGCAACGAAGCGGCCTGCCTCGGCCCAGACCCGACGCAGCCCAAAGAAATAGACAATTCTTTAAAGGGTGTTTTTACAAAAAGAAATAGAACCCACCACAATCACCATCCTCGTGGTGAAGAGGATGCCGACTACTGTGCTTGAGGTCGGACCACCCCCACCCGGGCCGAGCCCTCCACCCTCGCGGGCCCTGCCCAGCGTCTCCAGCCCCGCTTGCCTCCCACCCCCCGCGCTCAGCCCCAGCCCTGCGCCCTGGCCCCCACGGCGGCCCCAGCAGACAGCCCAGCCTGCCCTGCTCTACGCCCTAAATACGCCCTAAACCCAAGGCCCCTGTCACACCTGCCCAGCCCGCAGAGATGCTGCAGACCGCGGCCACGGGCATACCCACATGCGTCTTGTCCAGACGCTTCGCCCCTTCAGAGAGACGCTGGGGTCCAGGGAGGCCCGGCAGCGGCCACGGTCACCCGGCTGGGTAAAGCCCAGAGGGGCTCCCAGGCCAGCACCCTCAGCCCTCCTGCAGGGCAGACCGTGCTTCCCGCTGACGCTTGGGTAGGTCCTGGCGCCGCCCTCTGACGGCTGACGGTTAATGAAGACCCAGCGAGGACCTGCTTCTCTGATCGCGGGACTGGCCTGGGGTGTGCCTGGCCCAGGTCCTTCAGGGGTGGGAACAAGGAAGGCCGTGTCCCGAGAGGCTCCGGAGGTCCCTGGGCCATGGATGCAGCACTTAGAGCGCAGGGCGGGGGGACAGGAAGGGAGGCCGGAAGCCCCAACCTGTCCTCTCCCCAGCCCCACCTCCGGGGCCTCCTCTCGACAAACCTTTTCCCGAGCCTTAGAGAATGGAGCCTAACTGGTAGGGGGCAGGGGGAGGGCGTCCTGGCCCCCTCTGCACTAAGTGTGACCCCAGGCCGGCCCGGCCACTCCCCCGGGAGACGCAGACACCCCTTTCCTGGGAGCTGCCCCTTCCAGGCACCGTTCTCCCCTACGCTCAGCCAACACCCTGGGAACATCCCCATTTTCTGATGGAGAATCCCAGGCATGCAGGGGTGAAGGCGTCTGTCCAAGATCACGGAGCTGGCACGCCGCAGAGCTGGGAAACTGAACCCACAGAGTCTGGCTCCGCGTCACGCAGTGCTCAGACCACACGGTGCTCAGACCCCGAGATGCACAGGAGGAGGCCCCAGGGACTCAGGCCGGGTTAGGGGAGACAGCCTGCCTTCCTCAGGCTGCAGCGCCCGGCAGTGGCCACACGGGGGTGTCAGTGGGGTCCCGAGATCCCCCAGGACCCCTGCCCTTCCGAAGGGTAGGACTGACTCCCCATCCCAGTTCCCAGGGCCCCTGCCCAGCCCTCAGCTCTCAGCCTTTGTGGATTATGATCTCGGCAGACTGGACTCAGGAAGAGCGGAAGATACAGGGGAAAAAATTAAAGGAATAACATCCTTTGTGAATAAATGCTTTTAACATGTTCTATTTCTAACAGGCTCATATTATTCCCACCCCCCTCCGCACCAGGCACTGCAGATAAAAAAACAAACTGGCCAAATAAAAGAACCAAATTATTCAAGCCCCAGGGGAACCCTGGCATTCAAATAAGATTTCAAATGACTCTCTTTCCATTAAAACTTCTGCTGCAGTGAAACTGGGTGGAGATAAGGCGGCTGAGCATCCTCACAGGCTGCGGAGAAGGGAGCCGCTCACACCAGTGAGCTCCTCTCTGGCCGATGCCGGGGCCCTCTGGCAAAGCATCTGAGCTTCAGACGGGAGATGCTCACAGGTCCACACACGGGGGCTCAGGCCCTGGACGCCTCCCCCAGGGGCGGGGGGAGTGGAGCACACGGCCCACGCCCAGCAGGGAGGCCACCACGGCCGGCATCCCCGCCACCCTCTGCCAGGGCCCGGGCAGCCTCGGTTTAAACCCCCTCTTCCACGGTCCACAGGCCTCCTGCTCATAGGAACATCCCGCAGAGGCCCATACGGGTCAGCACCAGACCCCGGAGGGCCCGATCCCGGCTCCTCCAAGCCCAGGCCCCCTCCCTATTCCCTCCCCCGCCTCCCCACAGCCCCCTGCACGCCCGCTCCGCGCAGCAGCCAGATGAGCCACTGAATCAGAAATCAGGTCACCCCGCCCTCAGGTTCTCAGCGCAGCAACCAAGCCCCCAGCTTCCAGACACGAACTCCGTACACCTCAGCCTGGCTTTCAGGTAAACCCGCTGCCCGCTTCCGCCGACCTCCCCTCACACCCGCCGTGCGCCGACGCTGGCCACCTCAGGACCTTCGCCCTTGCTGCACGGCCTGGCTCACTGGACCGAGACCTCCGCGCAGCTCCAGACGTCACCTCCACAGAGCCCGCCCTGACCAGCGCAGACCCAGGCTGCGAGCGGGTCACACGTCGGCTCCACCTGCCTGGCGGCCCCAGGCCCTCCCTGCGGACTTGCTCCTCCTGTGAACCTCTGCCTGCCCCTGTAAGCTGTAACTTCCTTGAGAACAGTGAACCTCTGTTTATTCAGTGTTCTCGTCCCCTGCGCCTAAAATCACTGCATCGCTGTCATTCAGTCGCTCAGTCGCGTCCGACTCTCTGGGACCCCGAGGACAGCAGCACGCCAGGCCTCCCTGTCCATCACCAACTCCCGGAGCTTGCCCAAACTCGAGTCCATCGAGTATGTGATGCCATCATCTCATCCTCTCAAATAACTGTAGAGGCTCAATATTTTTTTTAATTGATGAAAGCCATTGACAAAGGTCCTGACCCCTTTCCAGAAACATTTTAAAATCTATTGGAGATATATATCAAATACTTATCTCAAAAGAGATCACACCAGAAACAGAAACAAAGTAAAATAAAACAAAACCTCCAAAATCACTGCTATTGACTAGAATCAGCATATGGAAATTCTAGCATGTCACAGACAATAATGGTTTTGATGGGCAACAAACCAGGCCTTTTGTCAATTCAAAAAAAGCACAAATAAAGTGCTTATAGCTTAACAAATGTGGTTTGGCAGACAGAAGCTCACCAACTTGAGGAAGTATGAACAAGAATTAAGAGTGGGCTCTAAAGCCGACGCCCAGGTTCTGAACCCCTTCCTGCTGCGTGAGCTCCGCAGGGTCCCTGCACCTCTCTGGGCCGCAGAATCTCAACCATTCAAAGGGATTCACAACAGACTGGCCTCTTGGTGTTACTAAGAATGTGAAATGAAAGAGAGATGTGTAAAATGCTTAGAGAAAGGCTTGCCACACAGGAAACACTTTATAAATAGAAATGTCCATTATTTCATAGGGGATGTATAGGAGAAAAGACCCTGATGGCTCAGACAGTGAAGAATCTGCCCGTAATGCGGGAGACCTCGGTTCGAACCCTGGGTTGGGAAGATCCCCTGGAGGAGGGCATGGCCACCACTCCGGTGTTCTGGCCTGGAGAACCCCATGGACAGACAAGCCTGGAGGACTGCCGTCAGTGGGGTCACAAAGCGTCCGACACGCCTGAGCGACTAAGCACCGCCGCGGAGAAAAGAATTATAAAGAGGCCTCTGGTTGAGAGTCAGTTTAGTCTAACCTGCATCATTCCTTTTACAACAGTTTTATCAAGACGTAATCCCACTACCATAAAACCCACCCCTTAAATAAAGAGTACATTTCACTGGTCTCTGGCATAGCCGCTCAGTTGGGCCACCATCACCTCTCTCCAGTTTGAGAACATTCTCATCATTCTCACCAAAAAACCCCTTAGTGCTGACTCTCCAGTCTCTCGTCTTCCAGACCCCAGGCAACCACCACTTAACTTTCCATCAGCTCCCACCGTTCCACAGACAGGGAAACCGAGGCTCCAAGAGGGGAAGCGACATGTCCAAGGTCACTAAGCCCAGTACGCCATCTCCCTTCACCCAGAAGCCCCCCGGACCCGAGGCTGAACGCCCCCCTCATACTCACACACACACCCCCCAGACCTCCCCTGTCCACCCCTGAGCCTAGGGCTTCACTCACGGAGTCCGATCTTGGCCAAGTGCAACCTGTTGACCCAGGAGATCTTGCTCAGAGGGTTGGGGGTGATGAAGACCACCATGAAGCTGATGGGGCGGCCGGACCTTCAGAGAGACAGTAGGGTATGAGTACTGGAACGGGGTTCCCCGGGGAGACCCCCAGCCCCTCTGCCGCCCCCACCAGCCCTGGAGACAGATCGTGGTCTGTGCACAGCATCGAAACACGGCCAGAGAGGCTGGTGGCCTGGCAAAGCCTCCGTCCCTTGGGGAAAGAGTTCCTCCACCCACCACGGCCGCAGGGACAGGTAGGTCCCCAGAGCGACAAGGCCACGGCCTCCCAGCCCGGCCCAGGCGCCCAGCAAGGCCACAGGGGTCTGGGCCTCTGCAGGCTGCAACTCAAGCAGCCCCCCAGGCCCGACTGGTCAGCCTTCCACAGGCCTCGCCGGCCGCCCGCACACACCTGGCCCAGAGCCTGTGACTCGGGCCTGTGTCTGGCCCCTGAGGCAGGAGAGCTGCTCGGTAAACGTCCGCTGAACGGTACATGAGTGAATGAAGGAGGAAGTGAACAGACATGTGTGCAGGCTTGGGAGGCGGTCCCTGCTGTCCCTGTCACCTCACTTCGGAGCGGCAGGGCGCCTTCACTGTTTCTGAGCTTGTCGCACCCCTGGGGTCCACCCCAGCCGGGGTCCCGAGCGCTCTGTGGAGCGTGGCAAGGAGGATGTGCGGGTTGGGGGGACAGGGCGGCTCAGCAGGGCGCCAGGAGCCAGCGGGAGGGCCGCTTGCAGGTTCGGGGGCCCCCCCGGGGCTTCAATCCCTGTGCCCTGCAGCCACGGAGCCTGTAAGACTCCCCACCTAACCCGCCACACGTGCGCCTGCACCCAGTCGTGTCTGAGGCTTCGTGACGACAGACCCAGTGGGTCACAAACTGGGCCCTGACCACTCACTGCCCGGCCTAGGCCTGGGAGCGGGGACCCTGAGGACCCGGCCTCGCCCCCTACGTCTGCGCCCCGCCTCCCCACCTGCAGAGTGGGGACCACACTGCTCGCTCTCCATCTCTGCGTCAGGTCCACAAATGCCAGCTGTGGGTCTACGGAGCACCAGCTCTTGTGCGGGCGTTTGGGGGAGGCTGGGTGCACCTGGTCCCAGGGATGCCACGGTCGACCAACCGCTGGCAAAGTGTCCGAGCAGCCTAACAGAAGACGGGCTCCCCCGGGTACGAACGGGTCCCTTGTTCATTCATTCATTCATGCACTGGACCACGGGCACCTGCTCTGTGCCAAACGCCGCGCCCGGCCCAGCCCACGCCCAGCCCCTCCTAGCCCGGAGCAGGTGGGACCCGACGCCCCTCCCAGGCCCCTCCTCTCACTTGTCGGGCTTCCCAGGAAGCAGGAGCCGCAGGCGGCACTTGTTGGCTGAATGGATCTCTTCCTCCTTCACCCGCATGAGCCGCTGCAGGGCCAGGCACCAGTCCTGGGCCACCGTCATGTTGAGGTTCTAGGGCGCAGGGAGCCAAGGATGTCAGCACAAAGCCCGCTGTCCCCGAGAGCCGCCCTCGAGTGCAGTCGGGGCCCGCGAGGGAGCAGAGCAGGGGTCCCCGCACTCCGCCACTCCCCGGGCTCCCGGCCTTGGCTCCGACCGCCCCCCCAGCACCCCTCCTTTGAAAGGGACACCCCCTCCCAGCCTGGGATGAGGCTTGGGAAGACGCTGCAGGACAAACCAGACTCTTTACAGAGGACAACAAAACGATGCCCACAGCTGGGCCCTGCTCGACCGGAACCAAAGCTTCCGCCCAAGCCACAGACCGCACGCCGGGCTCCCAGTAGCGACAGCGCATCTCCCGGCACTGCTGGGGGGCCGAGGCCAGGGCATAGCTGGCACCGAGCGAGGGCAGTGGCCCGTGCCCCCGGCCCGGCCCGGCGCCGGTACCTGGTAGGTGCCGTGCAGCGTGCTGACGAGGAGGGTGATCTGCTCCACCACAGCCAGGTCCTTCTGCAGGTCCTGAAGCTCCTGGAAGAGGCGCGGCGGCCCGAGGTACACCTTATCTGGGCAGAGAGAGACCCTGTGGGTGGGGAAGGCACCAACAGGAACCCCAGCAGGCGCTCACGGCAGCGGCGAGGGGCTGCCGGGCCTCCCGGGGGGCTCAGCGGCTGGGAGTCCGCTGGCCAGTGCAGGAGACCCGGGGGGATCCTCGGTCCAGGGGGATCCCACGAGCCGCAGGATAACCGAGCCGGTACACCGCAGGTACGGAACCAACGCTCCAGAGCCTGCGCTCCGCAAAAGAAACTGCTGCAGCGAGCCCGCACGCCACCGCCAGAGAGGGGCCCAGCTCAGGCCAGGAGAGAAAGCCCGTGGGCGCAGCAAAGCCAAAGGGAAAACAAACACATCTTTTAAAAAAAGGAAGAGCTGTCGCCCTGGGGATACAGCACTAGAGATACAGAAGGAAATGCTACCAGGCTCTCGTCTACTAGCAGGGACAATCTAGTCGGGGGGAAAGTCTAGCGCCTGGGGTCTGGGCCACACTCAGCCTATGCAGAGGGTCACAGGAGACCGGAAGACTGAGAGCCAGCTGTGCCAAGAAAGCACCACCTTAGAGGAAAGCAGCCGTGCCGAGGGACCCGTGAACAGCAAGCAGCTCACAGATGCTCTAAGAGCCTGCTCCACGGCAGGCTGGATTGTACGCGCTGGAGAGGAAGCGGCACGAGGCAGACAAGGTCCCTGCTCTCGTGGAGCGATGACCTGGTCCGGGTGGCACGCGTGCTAGGTCGCTTCAGTCGAGTCCGACTCTTTGCGACCCCATGGACTGCAGCCCGCCAGGTGCCTCTGTCCACAGGACTCTCCAGGCAAGGACACTGGAGTGGGTTGCCATTCCCTTCTCCAGGGGATCTTCCTGCCCCAGGGATGGAACCTGTGTCTTCCGTCTCCTGCACTGGCAGGCGGGTTTTTATCACTAGCACTGCCTGGGAAGCCCAGGAGGGTGGGGGAGGAGCCGTTAAGAAGACTGGGGGAGGCACTAGGGAGGAAGGTATCAGGGTGATGGGACAGAGACGGGATGGGGTGACAGAACCCAGATCTCTGGGGATGATACAGCTGCAGCATCGGGGACCTGGGGGAGGGCAGTGAGAAACACGCCGGAGTGCCCAGCAGGATCGGACGGGGAGGCTCTAGACACGAGGCCAGGGAAGCCGGCTGTGTTCTCCACGCCACGGTTACCCACGCTGAGCGCTCATGGAGTCTCAGGGCAGGGTGTTGGCACTTAATCTGGGTTTTCATCCAGATGATCATCTAACAAACAGGTGCACACCCTCAGTCACCTGAATATAATGACTGCAAAGCCACATCCTGGGCTTCCCTGGCACTGTGGGGATTAAGAACCTGTGTCTCCACTGCAGGGGGCATGGCTTCTATCCCTGGTCGGGGACTAAAATCCCATGTACCTCGTGGTGTGTTCAGAAAAGAAGGAAGGAAGAGATCCACGCCCTGCTGCCAGTGTGACGGCTTCCTGACTTTGCAGCATGTGGACTTTGGTGCCACGTGCTGGCCAGCAGGCAGTGAACATGGAGCAAGGTGGGCGTGGGCGGTAAAAGACAGGCTCCCACTGAATGAAGGGCAGAGACGGGCTCGGCAGTGACCCCAGCGGGACGAGCTGGAGGGCAACGGGGACCACACGAGGCACCTTAGGGTTACAGGCGCAGACAGCTCGAAAGAACCGGGCCCGTGAGAGAATCACACGCATGCTGAGAGCAACTTCATTCCAGCAAAACAACCTCATCCATCACGTTCCACTAATGCTGCTAATCCGCATTTTATTGTTTTGTAGCTTCATTTCTATTCCGCTTGTGATTCTGTTTAGATGTTATGATCGTTCAAGGGATATAAGCGTAAGAAGTTTATTAATATTATACCTAGTCTTAGATCTGCACATATTTGAATAACAATATAATAAAATCTCATCCAAGGCCAACTGGGGCTCAACAAGGATTTCTTCTCTCCTCTTTGAAGGGGATCTGGCACCCTAGCCCTCTACTTTGAGAAATGCGCTCACAGAGAAGGCGGTGTTTGGAGGAGGGGTCCCAGAGCAGAAGTCCGAGTGGTCCCGGGAAAGTGGAGCAGAAGCTGGGCTGGAGGTGCCCCGGAAGCGGGCAGGCGGGCTGGGAGCCCCTCGGGGGCTTCTGTGAGCAGCCCGCCAGGAAAGCAGAACAGCCCCGGGGAGGTGCAGCCAGAGGCTGAATGGGTACGGCCCCCCGAGGGCGAGAGTGTGCGGCCAGCGCCTGCCTCAGAGGCACCCCCAGGGGTAGGGCAGGGCAGGGCTGGTGGGGAGGCCAGAGCCACGAGCACGCCTGCCGCCCCGCAGTCACCTCCTCTGCTCACTTGGCAAACGTGTGTTAACACCACCACACACCCGGGCACGGAGCCACAGTCACGCCCAGGGGCGAGAGGAGACGGCAACCAGAGCATCGCCGTAAAGGTGAAAACACAGCCGGGCCCTGAGAGCACGGGCCGGCAGCTGGCCGGCCCGGAGGGATCGGGAAGGCTTCTCGGAGGAGGCGTCACCTGAGCCGAGACGAACAGCGGCAGTGGGACAAGACCGGAGGGCAGAGGACACGCGGAAAGGGGCAGAGGCCAGGGGAAGGCTCTGGGGCAGGAGGGCCAGAGCGGGAGGGGCGGGCCCCCGGACAGGCGCGCGGGCCTCAGTGAGGACGCCGGGCTTCAGCCCAGGGCAGCGGGGAGCCACCGGCGCGTTTCAGGTGCAGGGTGACATATGGCTCTGGCGCGCCCCTGGAAGAGTCGGCCTGGGACGGAGGCACGCAGGACGGGGGTGCAGCCAAGAGGTCCTGCAGCAGCAGGAGACGGAGGAAGCGGGCGGACGGGGGAGCCGGTCACCCCCATTCTCACTGTCCCCGTCATCGGACAGAGTCTGAGGGGACAGTCAGGGTGGGGAAGGAGGATCCAGGCAGATCGAGGCCACCCTGAGCCTGAGCTCTGGGGGTTTTGGGGACAGGCCACCCGGGCCCCCCATAGAACAGACAGGCAAACTGCGGTCCCACAGGGAGGCAGGCAACGGCCAGGCAGGCCCTAGGGGTCATGCTTTCGGACCCAAGGTCGCTGCGTGTGCATGCCTGTGTGTGCGTGTGTGTGCATGCGCACGTACAGGGCTGGGGTGGGCGGGGCGGTGGGATGGAGGGGTGACTGTGGGGGGTTGCATTTGCACACTCGGGTAGGGACACGGGTGCGTGTGTGTGCACAGCTACAAACAGCAGGAAAAGTCTCCTGCCCGCGGCGGCCCGGGCGGGGGGGGGGCACTCACTCGGGGCCTGGCCCGCGGCCGAGGCCTTCTTGGCGCCGGCGTGCTGGATGAGCACGTTGTCCTTGTCGTAGGAGCCGCCGTCCTGGCCCACCTCCACCACCTGCACCTGCGGCAGCGCCGTGTTCCACTTCACCACGTACTTGGGCCCCAGGGGCACCAGGCTGCTGATCTCCAGCTGGCCCCTGCCGGGGACAGAGGACACGGCCCTGGAGAGCCTGCCGCGCCAGCCCCAGGGTCAGCCCAGAGCCGCTCCCCCGCACGTCCGTTCAGCCAGGCACCTGGCAGCCCAGCACAGCCCTGGGGCCCAGCCGAGCAGGCGGAGCGGGCAGCCGGGCGAGGCGCAAGCGTCGGCACCCAGGCCAGCCCCAGAGGCGCACGCCCACCCCGAGCCTCGAGCCCCTACCTGTGGTTGGCAGGCCTGAGGAAAAAGACAAGAAGGGTCGTTATTGTTGCTGAGCGATTTCTGCAGGTGCTGAGACCCCCTGTGGGGCGGCTGCCGGGCTGGGCCACATGAGGGCGGAGGGGGACCACATGGGGGGCTTCTCCCCAGGCTGGACGCTAACCTTCCTTCACCCCCTATTCCCACCACAGCCCTGCTGGAAGCCTGCCTTATTTCAGAAAAGGATACTAGGTTCAGACAGGTCACACGACTCACCCCAAGTTACCCAAAATGATCCCCTAAAAGTGGGCCACCAACTCCCTCATCAGCTTCCCTGCAGCTCAGAAGGTAAAGAATCTCCTGCAATGCAAGAGATCCTGGTTGGATCCCTGGGTGGGGAAGATCCTGTGGAGAAGGGCATGGCTACCCACGCCAGCATCCTTGCCTGGAGAATCCCATGGACAGAGGAGCCTGGCGGGCTACAGTCCATTGGGTCACAAAGAGTCGGACACAACGGAGCGACTACCGCTTTCACTTTTCAACACCCCCACCACACGTTCACACCCTGGAGGCTCCAAGCAACAGGAGGGCAGAGCGGGTGTCGGTCAGATCCCTGGCACCGGCACGAGCCAGGATGCAGACAGGACTTAATCACAGAGCTCAGGGCACCCCTGGCAGTCCAGTGGTTGAGACTCCACGCTCTCAGTGCAGGGGGCTCAGGTTCAATCCCCGGTCAGGGAGGTGAGATTCCTCACGGCGCACGGTGCAATGTTTACATGAGAGGGAGAGCGTGTAAGGGGCGAGTCGTCAGCAGAGCCGCACCGACCCGGGCCAGAGGCTGCCTGGCCTGAGGCGCCCACCAGGGCCGGGTCCCCCCAGACCTGCGGACGGGCACCAAGTAAGGATCCAGTAAACACTGAGGGACAATCGGACGGATGGACGAGGGCGCGGGGGCTGAGCGTGTGGGAGAGCCAGGCAGGGCTCACCCCGGCTGTGGGTGGCCGTCCTCATGGGTCTGGGGCGCTGCTGCTTCCCGGGCTTTTGGAAGCGCGGCCAAACAGTGAGGAGTGAGGTTCTCCTCCACTGGCAGGGCTCAGAGGCTTGCTGGAAAGGTCCCGCTGGCCTTCACGGGGTCAAGAGTCACGATCCCCGACGCCCAAAGGACCGAGCAGCAGATGGGGGTGACCCGGTCAGCTGGGAAGCCCCGTAAAGGGCTCACACAGCCCAGACACAGGCCCATGTGGTCCCAGGCAAGTGTGGGCCCAGAATGTGGGATCTTCCATTTTCAAGAGAAGTTGGATGTCTCAATCTTTCTGTGAACTCCCCAGAGGAGCCAGACATAAGATTTCCGGAGGGCTACTGCAACCCTGAGGCCACGAGTCTGCAGACTCAGGCCTCAGGCATGGCCCTCGTCCCACTGTAAGGCTCTAACTCCAGTCCCAACTCCAGCCAGGCCCGGCAGGCTGGCCCCAGGCATTTCTGCAACCTCTGACCCAGAACCAGGAAACCAGGCTCTGGCAGGGAGTGGGGGGGAAAGGCAAAGCCTTGTGCTAAAAACACTGCGATCTGGCTGGAGGAAAACCTACTTGACTTAAAGTGGCAGGGACTTGGGGGACTTCCCTAGCGGTCCAGTAGTTAAGACTCCTGGCTCCCAACCCAAGGGGCACAAGTTTGATTCCTGGTCTGGGAACCAAGACCCCACATGCCGCATGGCGCAGCCAAAAATAATAATGATGATGATGACGATACTACAGCAGGGATTTGGGATCTGGGCTGGACACAGGGAAGACCCTCTTGGATTTCAAAGTAGTCAAAACTTGGGAGGCTGTTCCATTCTGAGGAGTTCCAGAGTTCCAGAAGAGCCCACCCTGAGCCGTGGCCAGCCGTGGGCCCCCCTGGGAACCGGGATTCCAGCAGGCAAAAGGGGTGAAGAGGAAGTCAGACAGCTGGAGCCCTCAGCCGGGCTCACCCAGGACCCCGGCCGGGACAGACTGGGACACGACAGGAGGGGTCCCCGGGGTGGGGGGTGATGGCCAGGCCCGCTTACTTGAAGTTGATGTTGGCACAGACCAGCATGTCGCTGAGCAGGAAGACCCGGCGCTCCTTGGACTTGATCAGCTGCCCGCGGTCACCGTACACGGTCTCCGTCAGCGTCTCACACAAGAGCAGCTGCCGCTGGCCCGAGGTCAGAAGCTAGGAGAGGAGACGGGGCGAGGTCAACGCCAGCATCGCCACGGGCTGGTCTGCAGACATCACTGCGCCAGATACCCAGGATGGTCCTTCCACGCCCAAAGGGGACTGTGATGGGGAGAGGCGGGGGCGAGGCGGGGCCACGTCCTCCACCCCTGGGGGCCAGAGGCACTGGCCGCCAGCCCCCTCCGTCCCTGCCGGCAGCACGGCTCCGGGGCACAGAGCCACGCCCTGGCCCGAGGCTCGCCGTGGAGCCCTCTGGCCGGTGCCAGGCCGCCGGCCCACACCTCAGGCTCCTCAGCTGTCCCGTGGGTGACGGCACCAAAGCTCAGGTCGCCAGGGAAATGCATGACTGGCTACATGACCTACAGAGCCCTGGACGGGGCTCACTCAGAATTATTAAGAACTTCAAGACAACGATGGCAGAGCGTTAACCCAAACGCAGGGCCCCCTGAGTGCTGGCCCTGGGGAGCCGGCCCCGCAGTGGGACACCCTGCAGGTGGCCCCTGTCCCCACGGCTCACACGGCCTCAAGCAGGCAGACTCCTGGCCCAAAGGCAGGTCCCGCTCCTCACCCTGACCTGTTGACCTGTGTCGGCCCCAGACCTTAGAGAAGGCCTCATACGGGGCTGGGAGGGCCCTGCTGGTCAGCAAGGCAGCCCTCGGGCCACGCTGACCAGCCTGAAGACCTTCACGCCTCCGGGCAGGTGTGTGCCCACCCCAGGCTGATGGCAGCCAGCACGGGACTGGCATCAGAGCCAGGGACCCACGGAAAACACATCTTTGCTAAGAAGGGACTTTGCGGAAGAAGAAGAGTGTTCAGCCAAGTTCATTCCCAAAGTGAAGCACATTCTCACAACAGCCATCCCCGTCCTCCCCATCCTCGCAAGGAAAAGGGCGGATCACCCCAAAACCTCTCCCGGAGAAAACACCGTGCCATCCTCTGAAGAACCACGTCTGCCCAAGCAGCACAGACCCTGAGCAGCCCCACACGCCACTAGAGAGCCCACGTCTCCTTTCACCAGCTCGAGGGTCCCAAGGCCCCCCATTCCCAGGTGAGGGGACAGAGACCCCCATGGCAAAGCGGCCTGCCGAGACCCCTTGCTGGCTGAGCAGCTCCAGGCTGGGGGAGAGAGGAGTCAGGGAAAGGCCCGTGGCTCCCAACACACGAACACAAAAAAATCTCAGGGCCCCCCAGGGGCCCCCCATGCAAAAGCTGAGCTCCCCCACCTCACAGCTTCCACCACCCAGCTGGCCACCGGCTTGTGAAAACACAGCTGGGACCTTGAGGATAGCGGGCCCCAGAAAAGACAGCCCCGTGTGCCGTGACCTGGAACGTGGGGCGGGAAAGCCCCCCGCCTTCTGCCACTTAAGCAGATTTAAAAAAAAAAAAAGACAAAAGAACGCTCGGATATTGCACAAGCAGCCCCTGCAGCCAGGTCCTGAGCAGGCACATTGTGAAACAGCGGCACGGTTCCGCTCCGGGCACGCCCGGTTTCATTTCCACTTCTCTCTGGGGGGCGGGCGGCGAGGGGACAGCGCCGGCTCAGAGCGGCCGAGACCACGCCGGGGGCCAGCTCCCCTGGCCAGGGAGGGCGCGGTGTGCAGCCAGCGCCACCACCCCAAACGCATCCAGCACGGCCACGTGACGATGGGGAACTCGGGCCGGGCTGCCAGTCCATCTCCCAGCACCAGACGGGCCTCCCTGACCTCCAGCCGGAGGCCACGGCTCCTGCGGCCTGGGTGTCCCCCAGCGGCCAGAGGAGAGGGGAGCACAGCTCTTTCCCGAGCCTAGGTGCAAAGAGAATTCCCCCAGGCGACTGCACAGGTGTGTGAGCTGAAGCAAGAGAAGCCCTCACGGTCACAGAAGAGGAGCGCAAGCAGGAGACAGAAGAAGACGCTCCTCAAGTGTAAAGACCCTCGGACGCCAGCACGGCGGCTGGGACTGGCCGAAGTCACGTGCCTGAGAGGCATTCCAAATCAGAAGGCTGGGGGAGCCCCGCCCAGAGGTGGGGAGGAGGGTCGACCCCACCCCGGAGGCCCACCCTGGGCAACCCTGGACAAGGCACCCCTGCGAGGGGGCTCCTCTCCTGCCCTATCTTTTCCTCCCAGTTCTAGCCTCCTGGGACGGGAGGGGCAAACCCAGCTGCCAGCAGGTAACTTCAAGGGAAAGACCCGGATGGGGGCTGAGGGGTGCGGGCACCTGCTACTTAGGTGACCGGCCCCACGTGAGAAGGTGGGCCAGGATGCCAGCTCTTCCAACCCTTCGAGAAGATGAACGAGTCTAAATTTTGTGGGACACTTCTCCATTTCTAAATGCTGGCAACCAATTTCATCTTCTTAAAAGTCCTGTGCGGGCCTGAGTACACTTGTGCAGCCTGAATTTGGCCTGAGGTGGGACCGTCTTAAGATGCAGGACCCCTAAGCTTAGAACACCTTGTCCTGGCCCTGCTCCACGGGCCTGCAGTACAGGTCAAAGCTGACGGTGCAGGTCAGAGACCATCACAGGCTATGAAGCCAGGCCACGTGGGGAGGGCCGAGGTGCTCAGGGTGACGCTCAGCAAACATTACAAAGCTCTTCCCCTGGGCCTGAAATCCCACTGACCTTAGTCACCAGCCTTAGTTCTGCTTTTGGGGGCACAGAGCCAGGAGGCTCCCAGTTTCTCCCCCGGATGATCTGAATACCTTCCTGTGACCCTACATGATGTCCCTTCCCCAGGGAACAACTCTTGTTCTTGCCAAGTGCCCTGGGGTGTGGTCACCTCCCCACAAACCATCAGGGCCAACTCCCACCCTCTACCGAGTGAGGGGGCGGAGCCCGGGGTGGGGGACCTCCCAGATGTGGGTGCAGCTGCAAGATGTGTGTGTCACAAGCCGCCAAGGAGACACAGGACTGCAGTCCCCAGTGGGTGACTCAGGAGGTGGCTGATTCTGTGTTTTACAAACAGGGTTCTCTAGGGACCTCCCAGAATCCACCTACCAACACAGTGGACACAGGTTCAATCCCTGGTCCAGGAAGACTGCACACGCCTGGGAGCACCTAAGCCTGCACACCACAACTGCTGAGCGCCACGTCCTAGGGCCACGAGCCGCGACCACTGAGCCTGCGAGCTGTCTCTGCTGAATGAGAGCAATGAGAGCCCGTGCACCACAACAAAGAGTAGCCCCTGATCGCTGCAAATTAAAAAAAAAAAAAACCACAAAAAAGCAAAGAATACCCATCAAAGCCAAAAATAAAATAGATAAATAATAGTTTAAAAAACAGGGTTCTCTAATAGACTCATCTGAAAGTTAAGATTTTTTTCGCTAGAATGTTTCTAAGTTGCAATCTCAAAATATGGCATGGATTTTGGCTTTTTTTTTGGTCTTTCTTCTTAAGACGTAACACTACTAATGACAACGGCCACCTTGCATTAAGGACTCTGGGTCTGCCACTTTGTCAGTGTTCTCCTTGGCCGTGCAGAAGCCTTGAGGGTCAGGCGCTGTCCAACTCCTTTCAGAGGAAGGTTTCAGAGGCAGCAACTGAGGTTCAGAGAGTTGGGTGAGTCCCCACAGCAAACACCAGTGGCAAAATCCGGATTCACACCCAGACTGCCTCCACAGCCTGGTGATTTAAACATAATACTAGGCTATCATTTCTGGCGTCTTTACTAGCAATTCTACAGATAAATGAAATCAGCTTTTATCCTAACAATGCCTGAGTGGTAAACTAACGGGAGGGTGGCCAGGAAGGGGTCCAGTCAAGACTGCTCCTCGGGACTTCCCTGGAGGTCCAGGGGCTAAGAAGCCGCCTGCCGATGCATGGGACCCCACAGGCCACAGGGCAACTGAGCCCACGCCCCTGAGAGCCCATGCCCCAAAAGAGAAGCCTCCACACCGCAACCAGAGAAAGCCCACAGGAAAACAAACACCCAGCACTGTCAAAATAAATAAATGTTAGGGGAGAAAAAAAGACTTATCCTCAAGGTAAGGTCTGCAGACCCCAGAGGAGCAAGGGGCCGCCCCTGTCGGCCAGCCGGAGGCGCTGAGCGACGGGCGGGGGCGGGGGCGGGGGCCGCACCCACCTTGTTGAGGCTGCTGCGGTCGCTGATGCTCTTGGTCAGCTGCTGGATCTCGGCCACCTGGTCGGCCAGCCGCTTCTGCTCGTTGAGCTTCTCGGCCAGCGTCTCCAGCTCCGTGAGGGCCAGCTGCAGCGACAGTCTGTCCGGGTGGCCCCTGGGTGTGTTCTTCAGCATGTCCTGTGGGGCCCAGGGGGAGCCAGGACTGAGACCCCCACCCCAGCAGACCCTCAGCCTCTACGGTCCCCGCGGAGACCCGGCCGGACAGGGGCCCAGCCAGGAGCCCGGGGAGCCGGGAGCCCGGGGAAAGGCCCCGAGAAACAGCCACCGCGTGAGAACGTGAAGTCACGCGACTGGGGGGACCCAGCCCGGCCCCAGTGACAGAGAGAGCGCGGAGACACACCCACTGCTGCTGCTGTCTGCTCTGAGGACGGGGAAAGACGCTGCTGGGGCCCTCGGGGGGCTCACCTCCTGCCCGGGGACCCCCGGCAACTGGGGGGCTGACGCTCCCTCGGGAAGCCTGGAGCACCAAGACCAAAGCCCTCACAGGCCTCTCCCCACTGCCAGGGGCCCCGAGGGCACTGGGGTTCCACGTGCCCCCCACCGCCGTGGGCGCCTGTCCGCACCCATCACTGGGTTCCCACCGGCGGAGGGAAGGGACGTGGTTGCACTGAATGGGCTCCACCCCAGGGGCGAGGAAAGCGGGGCTGGGGGCCGAGGCCCTGCCCACCCTGCACGTCCTAACCGAGGGCTGTGGGTGACGGGACAGAGCCAGGCCTCCCACCCCGACCCCTCCAGGCACGCACCCGCCCCGGCGGCTGCCAGAACCCGCTGCAGTACCTGCAGCAGGAGGATGAACTGCGGGAACCTCTGGATGGGCTTCACCATCAGCCCGTAGAGTGTGACGCGGTCGGGGCTGCAAACCTGGCGCCTCTGTTGGGGGAGGCGGCATCACTCACTGCGTGCAGACCCAGGCTCCTCTCCCCAGGACGCTGGCCAGCCTCGGGCCCGACGGAAGAGCGAGGGAGGCCCCCGGGTCGGCAGCCAGGGGTCCCTGCCTCCACGGGGGCCCCCTGCACAGCCCCGCAGCCTCGGGGGCCTGGAGAACCACATTAAGGTCTCTGGGCTAAAAGCGTAATAACTAGGACCTTCAGCCATTTGTTCAAGAGGTCAGGCCTCTGGAAGGAGCTGAGACCACCTTTCCCTCCACGTAAGGTAAAGTGAACGGGCCCAGGCCGGGCCGGGGTGGGCACGGGGCTTCTCACTGTCCTGGGCCTCCCTTCTGTCTCCACCACGCCACCCACACACCTGCCACCTTGATACCTTGGCCCCAGCAACCCAGGGACGTCCCCACCGGCCTCCGCTTCCATCTGCATCCACCCGAAGCTTCAGCGGCGCCCCACTGCCTGCACTATGACACCCCAGGCCCTGGGCCTGAGGCCCAGATCTACCCAAACTGAGCTCAGCAGCTCTGCGCCTCTCTCCAAGGCACCCCGTGCCCCCAGGATCCAGCTAGACTTGCCTCTGACCTTTGCCCACCGCCCTGGTACCCGGAACACACTCTCCTGTCTCCCTCTATTTCAACCCCACCATCCCCCCAGGACCCGCGTCAGATGGGACCCCGTTGAGAAAGCCCCGACCCTCCGGGATCTGGACTGTGGGTTTGTCTTCCCGGGCTGGGGGTCCTGGCCCACCTGTGCCCTCTGCTGGGCAGGGTCTCCGTCTGAATTATGACCGTGCTCTAGGGAGAGGGGGTGGGGATGAGGCCCCACGGCTACTCCACGTGACCCCACAGCACCGAGGCCCACCTGAAGACCCACCCAAGCCCAGCCCCTATCAGCAAGATGTCACGGCTCCCCTTCTTTCTGTCAAAGCCCCAGATCCCAAGTGGCGTATGAACCCTCTAATTCTCATCAACCCCTTAGGGGGCGGGGAGCAGAGGTTCATCTTCTCCCAGGGGACTGGGGAAGCCCCAGAGGAAAGAAGAGAGGTGTCTGGACCAGAGAAACAGTGGGCAGCGGCCCCCCTCCTGAGAAGCCTCCCTGCCCCCCGCCACGGCCGGGGCTCCGTTGGGAGGGGCCCCAGACCCGCAGGCCCACCTTGAGGAACTCGAGGAAGGCGGGCTTGGTGAGACAGGCCTTCTTGATGATGGACATGGCGTTGGTGAAGTTGTTCACGTAGTCACTGTACACGTCTAGCACCATGGACTTGGAGAACTGGAACGGGCAGGGGTGCCGCCCGGAGGGTCACATCCAGGCGAGGGGGCGGGCGGGCGGCACCCCCACCCTCCCCGCGGGCCACAGCCCTCCCCTCCCGGGGCTCTCGGCGGCCTGGAGGTCAGGAAACCTGTCGCCCAGTGAGGGCCGCGGACAGGGCGCAGAGAGGCGCAGACCCCAGGTCACGCGGAGGCCGGGGAGCAGGGCTGCGGGCAGAGGGGCGGCGGGCCTGTGCTCCACGCACCCCACCCGCGCGCCCGCCACCGAGGCCGGCGCTCCCGCCTAGCCGCGGACACAGGCCGAGCCGCGGACACACCGACCGGGGCGCTGGGCCCTCACGACAGTACTTTTTGCCTCTTAGCCCAGTTGCCTAAACGACGTCGACGCGGGCTCTGCCCAGCCGACCCGCTCTCACCCCCGGCATCTCTCTGGGGCCACAGACCTCCGCTTCAGAAACCTACGCTCCCCTCCTTCCACAGATGGGGGGCTGGGCCCAGGGAGCGCGCGAGTTTGCGGGGGGCGCTGGGAACAGGCAGATCTCCGGGCACGACCCAGCGGGCCGCCCTGACGCCCCTCGGGGTCCTCGGGGCGGGCCCTGCGCGGCGTGAGCGCCCCGCGGGAGACGCGATGGCCCGGTGGCCGCCCGCAGCGGCCTGCCTCCCGGGCGAGCAGTGCGCCGCCGGCCTGGACGCCGGGAGCAGGGCGGCCGGGCGCTGGGCGGCACCCACCGAAGCCACGAAGAGGTCGCCGATCTTCTCGCTGGAGTCCCACTCGGCCACGCGGGAGGACAGGGCGATCTGGAACATGGAGTGGCAGTGCAGGATCTCCTTCACGCGGAAGAACACGGCCCGGCACTTGCGCGCGCTCAGCGCCTTGGGCTCCATCTCCATTAGGGGGTTGCGGTAATCCTGCGGCGGGGGCGGGCGGGTGAGCGCCCCGAGGCCCGCCCCCGCGCCCTCAGGGGCCCGGGCGCGGCCGACAGAGCCCCGCGGGCCTTCCTGCCGCCGGGAGCACTGGGCCCGCGCCCCTGACCCGGCCTGGACGGGTCTCCGCGAACGCCCGTCCGCGGCCCACCCCGTGACGTCCGCGGGAAGACGGGTTTGGGGGAGACGCTGCCTGCAAGGGGCGCTGGGGACGCAGGCCCCAGGGGCTGGCCCGGATCGGCTCTGCCCGCGACGTCACAGAGAGACGGAGAGCCACGGTCTCCGGCCGGCTTTGTCAGAAGCACGGGGTATCCTGTCTCCACCTGCCCGGGGTCTGGGCCCCTCCACTGTGGATCCAGACTCGGCAGGGGAAGCAAGAGTGTTCGAGCATTCTCCCACCCCAACAAGGCCCCTCCCCGGGGTCCTCACAGACAGCCCACAGCATCCCCGAACAGTCACTGTTTCAGGAACGTAGACCGAACAGCCCAGGCCGGCACACCCTGGTCATGCAAGGCTCTACTCAGCAGTTCCTGGGCGTTCTGATGGCAAGGGAGGGGGAGAGCCCGACACCCCATCCCAGGAGCTCTGAGACACTGGGGGGCTGTGGCCCCGCCCCAGGGACCCCAGAGGGATGAGGAAGCAGGATCTGTTCCGGGCACCGAGGAACCACAGTCTCAGGCGCAGGCCTGGGGGCTCAGATGGTGGAGAATCTGCCTGCAGTGCAGGAGACCTGACTTAGATCTCTCGATCAGGGCGGTCCCCTGGAGGAGGGCATGGCCACGCAGTGCTCTGGCCTGGAGAATCCCACGGACAGAGGAGCCTGGAGGGCTGCAGTCCACGGGGTCACAAAGAGTCAGACACGACAGAGTGCCCTTCGGTTTTCGCTCTCAAGCCCACGGGACAGATCTCATCTCACTGAACCCCAACGTCATTTCAGAAAACCCAGTCATCCCGTACACTGAGGCACCTGGAATTCTGTGTCCCCCATTTGGAGGTCCTGCTGTCCCCATAGAAACACTGGCTTTTGGTGCCTTCCCTTGAAAAATGCCCACAGCCCCCAAACACTCCTTGCAACACACCCCTCAAGGGGCTCCCGAAGCCCCTGGAGTCGTACCTGCAGGACCCGCTTCAGAGAGTCCACGTAGCTGCCCTCGCTCTGGACGATGGAGCCGAGGATGTGCCTCCGGACCACCTGCTCAGGCAGAGAGCACAGTCAGCACCCGTGCCAACGATGCCAACGGAGCACGGGCGAGCACCAGCCGCAGGCGGGGCACCCGGAGATGGGGAGAGGCGTCACAGCCAGCGTAGCAGCAGGAAGTCGTCTCCCAGAGCCACTCCTGGACCACTGGATTCTGGCAGGCTGGCACCACCTCCCAGAGCCCCGGCCCACCCCAGACAGATGCCCGTGCTCCCCAGAAGGCAGCATGAGGTCCGGGGGCGCGGGGACTGCAGGGTCCTGCCCGGCCTGTGCACGCCCATCCAGGGATGGGGAGCCACCTCACTCCTCCACGGGACGGGAGGCCTCCTCCATCTCTGGACCACCCTTGTACAGAGCTCTTTCTTAGACAGAACTGAAATCCCGGCTCCCGCCACTTACAGATCCAGTCCCTAACCGATCCCTCTCCCAGGAGACAGTCCTGACGGTGTCCTCCTACCCGCTCAAGTGGACTCTGCTTCAGGCTAAACCTCCCAGCCCTTCCCTTCCCCTCTCCCCCCATCTCTCAGCCCAAATCAGTGCCTCCCCCAGGGGCAGCCCAACCAGTGCCCACTCAGGAAGCCCTCACGTGGACACGGCACCACACAGGGGCGGGGGCCTTTGCTGCACCCTGGAGTCACGTGGCTTCCACCCCGGACACTGAATTGCTCTGGGGTGCCACCTGGCTAGCGGGGCTTTTTAAAGCCTCCCGCGTGACCCCATTGTGCAGCAAAGCTGGGACAGGGCCTATGAAAGGTGTCATAGGTGAGCGGTATCTTGGCCCGGGGCTGGGAGGATGACCGACCCCCACCACGCCCCCGAGCCATCCTGAGCACAGCAGTGCAGGTGCCCCCCACCACCATCCGCCTCCTCCCTCCCCACGCTGGGGCACCCTGTGCCTCTCTTCCCACCACCGTGCCTGGCCTGGGCCTGACTGTGCCCCCCGTGCTGTCTGACGAGCCAGCCGCCGCCCTTCAAGCTGCCCTGCGAACGGACGCCCTGTCCAGGACTCCGGCTCCCCAGGGGTGCCCAGAGCAGCCCTCGGCCTCCGCCTGCTGACATGGGGGGCGGTCCTGTGCCCCACAGGCAGCCAGCAGTACCCCTGGCCTCTCTCCAATAGACTCCAGGGGCCCCACCCCCAGCTGTGAGCACCAAAGCATCACCGGACACGGCCAAACATCCCCTGGGAGGCGAAATCACCTCCACCGAGAGCCACTGGCCTGGAGCAACCAACATCGCTGCTCCAAGAAATGCAAGAGGCTGCCGACTCGGCAGACACCAGAAAGGGGAAGCCTGGCTTCTGGGCGGGCAGGCTGGGGTCCCGCCCGGCTCTGAGCTCTGACGGTGACTCACTGCAAGGGGATGAGGCTGGGGGCCACTGCCCCAATGCTGCCAGGGCCCCAGTAGGAGAAAGAGGGAAGGAAGGAGGCAGACAAGCTCCCGAGACGAGAGGTGTGGCCAGATCTCTCATTTTCAAAAGGGGTGCGATGTCAGGATGTCCTGCCAACGCCAAACCAGCCAATCGCTCCATGCGTTTGCCGCCCGATGCGTCTTGCTCAGAGTCCTCGTGACCAGAGGGAGGTAGGGGTCACCCCCCGGCCTCGGGCAGGGGAAAGCCAGCCATGGGGAGGGCCTCAGTCATGGCTATGCCACAGGGTCCCAAGGCACGGGTGCCCCGATCTCGATGTGACCCTCTGGGAGAAGGAAGACACACCCAAGAGCCAGGCTCCTGGGAAACCTGCCGTGACTCTGGGGTCTGAACTGATGACAGGTGGGCAGACGGGGGGCCAGGCGCCCCCAGGGTCCCCTCCGAGCTGGGTGAGCCCGATGCTGCCCGGCCCTCTCTGGACTGCAGGCCTTCTCTTCAGACACCTTCGCTCTTTCGCAGGAGCCGCTCTGGTGCTCTCGGGGCTGGGCGGCGAGGATGCCAGGGGCAGCCCCGCCCCACCCGCACCGCGGCGCCAACCCACAGGGTCCAGTGTGGCCAGCCTGTGCGGCGGGTCAAGTGGGGTCCCAGGAGGTCCCGTCCCAGCTGGGCTCTGCCACTGACCATCGCCTCCCCTTCCAGACCCAGACGGGCGCGGTCCCAGGCAGCAGGCTGGGACCCGCTGTCCCACCCCCCGGGGACACCCACGCCCCCACAGACCTGCTGCGGGGTCAGGCCATCCGGCATGGGGCCCAGCTCCGGGGCTGGGGGTTTGATGTCCGAAACGCTGACCTCCAGAAGCCCCATGTCCTCCTCCTCCGAGTCACCTGGAAAGGGAGGTGGGCTGGTGACGAGTGCCGGGCGAGAAGGACACACCCGCTCAGACTCCAGGAGCCGGAGCCGCGCCCCCTGCAGACCAGCGTCCTGGGAAGAGCAGCTCCTTAAGGCGGCTTGGAGGGTGACGGCCCTCCTCACATCCCCTGGGGGATGCCCGCCCGGACAGAGAGCTGAGGGCCGATGGAGCGAGGGGGGAGAAGGCCACAGGGGCTCAGCTCTCAGGACCCACCCTGCTGAGTCCCTGTCCTTGCTCAGAGCCGCCCGCCTCTGCCTGCCAAAGGCCAGGCCGCCCATGTCCCCATCACCAGGCACTAAAAATAGCTTTCTTCTGGACGCCGAAAAGAGGGAAGAATGCAAGCCCTGAGAACAAGCTGCTTGGCTCTGTGTTTACATCCCCCCCCCAAAAAAGAGATCCAAAAGGGAAAAGGCTCAGCTGCAGCCCAGCAGGGGACAAGGACGCAGTGAGCGCGGCTCTCGAAGGGCAGAGCCGGGCAGACAGGTTCAGGCGGAGAGGCAGAGTCAGGCAGAGCGCCGGCCCACGAGTGGCGGACACGGGGCCCCGCGGCCGGCGGCCCTGGGAGCCGGGGCAGCAGCCGGGGCAGCAGGAGGCGGCGCCGGGGAACCGGGCAGGAGAGGAGCCCGGGGCAGGGCGGGGACAGGCTGGCGGGCCTTACCTGAGCAGGAGACGGAGGAGGAGGAGGAGGACGACGGGCCGCGTCCGGCCGTGGGGGGGTGGGCGCGGGGGAGGGCCCCCTGCCCGGCCCACATGGCCCCCTGGGCCCGGCCCCGCACCCAGCCAGGCCGCCCAGCCCGCGGCTTCCTCTTCCCCCACGCGCCCCGGGGGAACATTCTTGGCCGGTGATTCGAGCTGGCCGCGGCTATTAATAACGCCTCTGGTGGGAGGGTCACTTTAGGAAAGGCTCCGGGCTCACAGGCGGGGTGGGGAGGGCCCCGGGCTGGGGAGGGCGACCAGGGACCGTTCTGGCCAGCCAGCCTGCCCGCCCCGTCCCGGCTCTGGCCCGGCCCAGCGTTCCCTCCCTGATCGGGGCCGGGGCTTCCTACAGCACATGCCGTCGCGGGATCAGGCCTGTTTTACAGATGAGGGGAAGGACCAGGAGGCCGAGGCGCCAGGGCGGTAGCCAGGTCACCGAGACTCTGTCCCAGCACCAAACGCCTGCTTGCTGGGGCTCCGCCGGGAAGAACGCCTGCCGCGCCGGGCAGGCAGCTGTGCTGGGTTCTTCCCACGTACCGCTCGGTCATCCCCCCGAGACCCCCCGACACACAGGCCCGATCAGCCCCAACGTACAGACGAGGAAGCCAAGCCACAGGAAGGCCCACGTGCACAGATTTCAGGAGGGTGCGGGGCCTCACCGTCCTCCTTGGCACGGACGCCTGTGCTCACTGGGCCCTGAGGAGGGTGCGGGGCCTCACCGTCCTCCTTGGCACGGACGCCTGTGCTCACGGGGCCCTGAGCCCTCACCCCCGGCCTCACTCCAGCCAGAGGAAGCCTCTTCCGTCCCCTCCACGCCTGTGTGTCCCCCGGCAAGACACTCACCCACTCTGTGTCTGTTCCCTCACGTCCAAGTGGGAACAGGACAGCCCTCCGCACCGGTTTGGTGCTTATAAGGATTGAACGAGAAGCTGTGAAGCTCTGAGCGCAGCGCCTGGCATCCCAACCGTCGCTCCGCGAACGCTGACTTCCTGGCCGTCTTGTCCTCCCCACCTCCGGCGGCTCCTCGGCCAGGAGCGCCCGTCCCCGCCGTGCCCTGCCCGAGGGACCTGGGTCCCCTTCTCCTCTGCTCTCAGCCCTGATCTTTCATTCCCACGTTCCAGACTCACTTCCCCCAGGCTCCCGCCACAGTGCCCGCCGAGCAGCTGGGCACTTCCCGTTGACACGCCCGCCTCCCGCAGCGCACCAGGCACTCCTGGAGGCAACTCAGCTAACAGCGTCCCTGCACTCAGCATGGAGCAGGGCACTCAGCAGGGTTTCCACAAACGTCGGCAGGTGGAGAGAGGGGTGAATGGACAAAGGCACATTCAAAGATGAGGTCGGGAGGGACTTCCCCGCAGCGGTTAAGACGTTGTGCTCCCCAGGCCGGGGGCCAGGGTTCGGTCCCTGGGCAGGGAACTAGATCCTGCAAGCCCCAACTAAAGCTCCCAGGAGCTGCAACTGAAAAAAGGTCCAGCTCGCTGAGAGGAAGACCTCACAGGAGTCAACGAGGATCCCTCGGGCCGCAACTAAGACCCAGCTGAGCCAGATAATAAATATTGGAAAAAAAAAAAAGCAACGATGAGGCCAGGTGAGTGTGAGAGGCAGGAGGCCCAGGGCAGGGACGCTGAAGGCAGAGGCCCACGGTCCCCAGGAGAGACGGGGCCCGCCTGCCGGAGCCTGGGAAACAAGCTGGCGCCTGTGGGGACCAGGCCCAGGCCCCCCCATCAGAGGCGCCCAGACACCCGGCGACCTCGCCCCGCCCGCCCGCCGGCCCCGCCCGCCCCCGGTGCCTCACCCAGGACATCCCTCCTGTGCAGAAAGGACACTTTGCGCATGACGGCGAGCCGCGTCTTCTCCAGCCCATCCTTCGTCCCGCTCCTGGCCGCCTTCATGAGCTGCGTCATCTGGGCAGAGGCAGAGGGGCTCGTCAGGGACGCGGGGCGGGCCTGGGGACACCGGCCACCACCCAGGGCCACCGGGCCGGGCTACACACGTGGGGAGCCCAGAGCGGCCCCCCCCAGGGTGCTGGCAGCTGAGGCCAAGGGCGGGGCCACCCCAAGGCCTCCAGGGAAGGGGCTCACGTCGTGGGGGGCCTCCCTGGGGTCACCCTCTCAGGGCGAGAGGATTTCCTCACCCAGATTGCTCCCTTGGGGTCCAGTTAAGGACACGGTGTGACATGGCAAGAAGCCTCGAGGCCTGGAGTCCTAGGCCTGGCTCAAGTTCCAGCCCCGCCGCCCCCGGCCACCCAACCCTGCACGAGACACTCAACCTCCCCGAGCCTCAGTTTCCCCCTTGAGCCCCGCCGGGGCCTGAGGACTGAACGGACAGGGTGCGGGTGAGCACGCCGAGAGTAAACGGGCAGCACAAGTCCCCAGGCTCGGGCAGCACAAGTCCCCAGGCTCCCTTCACAGCTAACGACGACCGCAGGGGCTCCCTCCATCCCGCTGGGGCACCCGCCCACCCCACCCAGACACCAGGCTTCTGCTGAGCCTCTGCCTGGGAACCAGGGAGGCTGGGCGCAACTTCCCCGGGCGGGCACATGCCCAGGATGGGGGTGGCCTCACCGGCACACAGAGCTATGTTCCCCTCAGCCTGGCCACCTCGCCCCCAGCGAGGCTGCTTCCCCAGTGCACGGCCAGTGCCGGAAGTTTCTGCAAGGCAACCGCGCTGCCCAGCAAGGCGGCTGCTGGCCACACGTCACCACGGGGCACTCGAGGGTCGGCTGGTACGACGGAGGACCCAAGTCCCGGGGATGTTTAGTTTAATTAACTTAAGCGTGAAGAGGCACGTGGCCGCCACAATGGACAGCGCAGTTCTGGGAAACCCTCCTCCCTGCAGCTCTCTGCTAAAGTGGGGAGCACTCGTCTGGGGGCCCTGTTCTCTGCTCTGTCACCGTCCTCCACACCGCCTCCCGGCCCCCACGGCAGGAGCCCTGGCACTCCTCAAGGGTCTGGGCCGGGAAGGCTTGCTGAACACCCCATGGATGCTGAGGCTGCAGGCAGGACGGTGACCTTTCGGAACAAGGCGACTGTCTGGAAATAACCAGCAGCCACTGGGGGCTGGCGTGGGGCTGGGGAGGGAAGGGAAGTTCCCGGGCCGCTCCCTGCATCTAAATGGTTGATTCTAGAGCAGCGATTCTCGGCCTTTTGGAGAGACTAGCGGGGGTACCATATGTGCCTGTGAGAATCTAATGAGAGAGACAGACACTGACCCCAGAAACCGCACAGAGATGCCCATCCTCCTCTGGGGGGTCATGACTCCCAGATGGAGGTCTCTGTCCTGAGACAGGAACTGGGGGGCTGCCCTAGAAACCCCCGAAGTGGTCTTTGGGGGAACCATCAGGAGCCCTTCCTGGGCAAAAATAGAGCAACAGGCCTACACGCAAGAGGCATCGCTGGGTCACCCTGCCACCTCCACCATCGCACGCCGCTGAGGACGGGCCGGCCCGGGGCCGACTCGGGGGTCAGGCCGGGAGAGCACCCAGGCCGCACACCACACTCGGCGCGCTCTCTGCCACCGCTGGGCTGAGGCTCCCTGAGAAGTCACACCCGCCCCCGCCCCCAGCACAGGCTCTCAGAGGCGCTCTGAGTGAGGGACCTGCAAACCTTAAAAGCGCCTCTCCCACTTCTCCAGAGACACCTCCGGTTCTGAGGACTGGGCTAGGCCGCAGGACAGAGGGCGAGCAGGCTCTGACTCCTACAGACCCAGGCTCGAGTCCCGGCTCAGCTGCTGACCGCTGCTGTGACCCCCAGCCACTCGCCAGCCTCACTAAGGCTAACGACAGCGGTAGGATGGCGGCCTCCCGGGTGCCCGGGGAGAAAACGGTCAGACACACACGTAACATCAGTCAGCACGCTCTGAGCTCTGGGGTGGTGCCCAGCACGGCGCTGGGCACCGGACTGGTCTGAGCTCATACCCCCCAGGGCCGGCACTGTTTCTGCCACCATCTCACGGGCAAGGAAACCGAAACTCAGAGAGGTCAAGAGGCCGCCCACGACCACACAGTGAGCAGGGGCGGGCCTGGGACCCAGATCCAGGCCTGCAGAGCCCACGGCGCACAGTAGGTGCAGTGAGTAGGGTCCACGGCCGTCAGCAGCATCACCCTTAGGCTGAAGCGGGAGTCCCAGCTAGGGAGCAGTGCTGAGGCTTCTCGCTCTGGCCTCCTAACCCCGGAGCTCCCTGAATGGCTCAGAGCAGGAGGAATGTTAAGCATCAACAACAGTCACACTTTAAAGTGTAACCCAGACCCACCTAGCCAGAGTCATCCCATCTGCAGATTCCCAGGCCTTGGCCCGGATTGGCAGAATCAGGCTCTTTGCAGGTGGAGCTCAGGAATGTGTGTTTTTCAAGGATTCTGAGGGCCCTGAAGTTTGAGAGCCCACCCAGGAATTCCCATAGACAGATAAGGGGTCGCTGAAGGGTGGGGAGAAAGAAAGGTGAGGACGTGGACAGGAGCAAGCCAGCCGGCGGCGTCAGCCAAGGCCACAGGTGCGCGGCGCCGACAGGGCCCGGGGCTCGAGGCACCCCCACCCCGCAGCCCCCGAAGCAGCAGGAAAGGCCCCGGGCGCCCCGGGACCGGGAGGGACAGGCAGACGGTACCTTACAATCGCACTTGTGCTTCAGCTCCTGCATGTCTCTCCCCCCAACTCTTAGAGCCAGGATGTCTCTCTTAGTCCTGACGCATCTCTCCTTTAGCCTAGTCAGGTCTGGAGAAAGCTGGAGCCCCGGGCAGCCAAGCAGAAGGAGCAGGTGAGGGGCAGGGCAGGCAGCAGACCAGACAGAGGAGAAAGGAGACTCGGGTGAGGCAGAGGAGGGACCGCTGGGGCAGCAGGATGGGGCCTGGGGACCTGCCGCCTGGGGTCAGCTCCAGCAGCACGCAGCCCGACGCGCCAGCCAGCTGGGGGCCGGGGCTCGGGAGCTGGGGGCAGGGGGAGGGGAACAGCCCAGGCCCCTTCCCAGCGCTCAGAGGACAAGGGCTGTGTCTCCGTTATCTCCCCATCCTGGGGGCCCCGCGTGGGGCTCCTGACAGAGGAAGTTCTTGGTAAGTGTCTGAGATGGAAGGGCGGTAGGTGGCTGGATGGGTGCGTGCAGAGAGGGGTGGCTGGCTGGGTGGGCAACAGACAGATGGTAGATGAACAGGCCCACGGACGAATGGATGGACAGATAAATGCATGGATGCGAGAGCAAGTGGATACATTCAGTTGGATGATTCTACAGCTTGGCAAATGGGTAGAGGGACGAACCGATGGTCATAAATGAATAAAAAGGTGGATGAACTAGTGAGTGGACGGAAGCAGCGCCATGCTGGTAAACAGTCAACCAGTGGTTCTGCAGGGGAGAGCACCCTGTTTCGCCGTGTTTCCGTGGTGCGAGCGTGCTCGCCGCGGACAGTTTCAGGCTGCCGATGGACGTCACTGAGCATGAGGCTCGGAAGGGATGCGCACGTTTGGTTCTCGGGTTCTAATGAGCTAGGACCAACTGGCCGGAGCCCGTCACTTGGAGGAAGGGTGGACGGACAGATGGAGGAACAGCTCGGGGAGGGAGAGGCCAGCGACTGGGTGGAAGGACGGGGCTGACTGGCTTCGTACCATCTGGGGAGATGGACAGAGAGATGCACAGACCGACAGCCACTCAAATGCATGAACCTCAGGAGCAAGGGTAGCATTTGGCCAAGTGCAGAGAAGATAAGACTGGAGCTACTTGCAGGAAGCAGACAAGCAGAGGGGTCAGAAGCATGAACTCAGAGGCTGCTTTCAAATCTCTGCTCCCCGCTGACCAGCTGCGAAGTCTCTTTACCTCTCTGAGTGACGGCTTCCTCACAGGTAAAGTGGCCATAGTACCACCTCACAGTATCATTAAGAAGGTTAAACAGGCAAAGCAGACAGAGCGTAGAGCTCACTGAGTGTCCAAAAAAATGGAAGCTAGTATTATTGGACTGTCTTTCAAATACTAAGTGCCCAATATTTGTTGAACAGATGGACAGTTGGCTGGATGGATGGATGGACAGATGGATGGATGGATGGATGGATGGATGGACAGTCTTTTCTTCCCAGCCCGATGTGATGTTGAGTTGGGGTTCTACCACTTATGGGCTGCGTGGCCTTCACCACATCATTTAATCTCTCTGAGCTTCTGTCGCTTAGGTTCTCTGATCCTAGCAAAATGAGACTCTTTTTTTATTAATGAGACTCTTAAAGCAAATGATACCAACCACTCTGAGGTCTCAGGAACAATAAATGAAACTGCTCCATAGGCTGTACCACACTAGGCAAAGGTTCGCTACTGATATGCAAAGTAGCAGGACAGGGAAAATCCTGAGAGTTACTCAGCCTCCCAAAAAACTGGAGTCCTGTTTCATCTGTAAAAAGATTGATGTGATACAGCATGAAGGCCCTGGGCCTCCGCTCTCTGACCCTGAGGGTCAGAAGGACTAGGCCAACTGCAACGGCCAGATCGGAGTCAACCCGCCGAGGTCCCAGCTGGCTCTGCTGCCCAGGCCTCTGACAGCCAGACCGCGGTCACCTTAATTATGAAGAAGCCACAGTCAGGAAAGCGTTCAGTGCAGCTCATCTCACAGCTGGAAAAGGCACCTCCCACTGACCGTGGCCCTCGCGAACCTGGACCAGGCTTCCAGTTAGGTCTGGGTCAGGGGCTTCTGAGGGGTCCGTCTGCAGACCCTGTCATTCTCTTTGGCAAAAGCCCGCCCGCCAAGGGTTGGCCTGGCCAGACCCCCGCAGGAGGGGCTCCCCTGGTTCTGTCGCAGCTGCACGGGGCGCAGGCCCGTCCGAGGACAGGACTCGACACTGCCCAGCTCGGCTGTCCGCGGCCCCGGAGCGCACAGCACGCGGGCAGGCAGAGGGGCCCCGGAGCCGTGCCGCGGTGGCAGTGCAAGGCCGGGGGGCAGGTGCGGCCCCGCAGCTCAGGAGGGGCTCGGGGCGGGGGGCTCCCAGGCAGAGGCGGCTGCCAGAGGAAAAGCCCTCCACCATCCGCAGGGCAGCAGGTGAGCCGGGCCCGCGGCCAGGGAAGAAGTCCTCGCAGTGAGAAATTCCAAGAACGCCGCCACGCCACGTGTCTGCTGAGGAAGAGCTTGAGGGTGTGCGGGACAAGGGTCCACAGGCAGCTGCCAGGACCGCCTGGGGCCAGGCCAAGCTGCGGGTTCTCCCAGCGTTTCTCAGGGCGCTCTGTGGGCCCCCGGCCGCCCCTGGGGACCCAGGGCTGTTAAAAAGCAGGTGGCCAGGCCCCATCCAGCCCTGGAGCTGGGAGTGAGGCCCCAGCGTCTGCCCCCGTGATCCCAATGCCCACGGGAGAGGCCAAACTCCACATCCCCCACCTCCTGCCCGGAGAGGGCCTGACGCTTCCCTCTCAGTCCCCAGCAAGAAGGCAGGGGGCCAGGAACACGGCCATGGGGGACTCGGAGGGACAGCCAGGGGCTGGGGACAAGGGCTGGCCCAGGCCTGGAGTCCCAGCTGCCCACACTCTCCACAGCTACGCTGGGCACACAGGGCCCACCCTCCTCTCAAGAGGCTCCCCTGGGGGAGCGGTGGCTTCACAGTCTTGCAAGGGAGGAAGCAGGAAGGGACCTGTTCCCCGGCTCTCGTCTAGGCTGTTCCTCCCACCAGGGACCCCCGTCTCCTCCGGCTCCTGACGCCTCTCTTGGAAGCCTCCTGTGATCAGGCCCATCAAATCCCACCTGCGTCAGGCAGGCCATAGGAACACAGGCTCAGGTTCACAGAAAGGCCTGTTTTTCTTCCTTTTTGACAAACCGTTTCATACTTGGTATCTCCTCCTAGGCCACAAGGTTTCCCTGAGCCTGGGTTGGGTCTTCCTGCCCCCCGAGACCCCCATCCGCACCCTAAGAGGTGTCAGAGATGCTTAACTTTTTGGTTAGCAAGAGGTCAAGGCTCTTTCTGTGGCCCTGCCGTGGGGACCAGCCAAGAGGAGGCTGGCGCTCAGGGGACACCTGCTCAGGCCATGTCCTCCCGGGGACTGGGGCGCCTTCTTCATCTCGGTAAAGTCTGTCTGAAGACTCCTAGGTGTGGGTGCTGCTCTGGCCTGCACCCCCTCCCCACCAGGGGATCCCCACACTGAGAAAGGGACACCCCCCATAATCCAGCCCAGGCCTGAGGCCCCTGCCTGCTCCCTGCCCTCCCTGTGGGCAAGACTCAGTGACACCTCGGCTCACTTGCCTGCCTCGGGCTTTCCGAAAAAGAACCTGAGAGGGACCCAGTCACCTCCGGTCGGGCGGGCCTGTCTCAAAGAAGCGGTGCCCATTAAATCCCAAATCTCAGCATGGATAGCGTCTGCCTTTTGGTGGCTTCTACAGAACAGAGGAGCCTGGCAGGCTACAGCCAGCCCACGGGGTCACACAGAGTCAGACACAACCTAGGGACCGAACAGCCTGAACAAACAGGACGGGCAAGGCTGCCACAGGAGAGGAGGGACCAGACAGTCCGTCCTCTTGGCTTCCGTGGCTTCTTCCGTGAAGTCAACAGAATGAACTACGTTCCAGGCAGAAACACCAGAAGCCACCAGTGCGTGGATGGCACTTTGAAAGGCTTTGGAAGAGAAGCCCTCTGGCGGCTCTGTCCGAGCCCGCCTGGCCGCCTCCCCCGGGCAGAGGGCGGTGGGGTCTAGGGCTGGTCTGAGAAGCAGAGCTGGACTGACCCACATGTGTGCTAAGTCGCTTCAGTCGCGTCCAGCTCTCTGTGACCCCGTGGACCACGGCCTGCCGGCTCCTCTGTCCCTGCGATTCCCCAGGCAGCAGCACTGGAGCCATGCCCCCCTCCAGGGGACCTTCCCGACCAGGGACGGAGCCCGCGTCTCCTGTGTCTCCCGCACTGGCAGGCTGGACCTCACCACTAGTGCCCGTGTCACCTCTCAGCCATCAGTGAGGCTGCCCAAGCCCGTGAGGAGGAGGGTTCTGAAGCCGGATCTGACTCCGAGAGCATCCTTCTCAGATGCCGGCGCCGCAGGCACAGCGGAGCTGGGCGGCGCCGGCCAGGGCGCGAACCAGGCCCATTCTCGGTGCGGGGCGCGCCTGGCCAGCCGGCACCGGCGGGTCGCTTCCCGTCTCAGGACAGCAGGGCCCCTGCGCCCTCTCTCACCACACTCCTGGGAGTCACTGAGGCCGAGCACGAGTCTCAGCTCTGGCCCTCACCGCCCGGTTCTGGGGGCCCGGAGCTGGGGTGACAGATGCCCCCTCCCTTCACCTTGGGCTGGAAGGACACTCGATGCTTGGTGGGCTCTGCCTCTGGCTTGGCCTCCTCGCCCGAGTCCTCGCTGTAGCTCTCGAACTCGCTGGAGCTCCAGCCTAGGTCCTCCGGCTCCCGGGGCGCCCTGTCCTGGCGCACATCCTCGTAGGGCTGGTTCCTCTCCGCCTCTGCTGGCCAAGAGACGGGGCTGGTGAGCCGAGGTCCTGCGGCTAAGCCCAGCAGACCCAGTTTCTGAACTCCGGGGCGGGGGCAGGGGGGGGGGGCGGGCTCAGGGTGGACCTCCAGCTGCGCTTCCTGGTCCATAAGCGTGGGGCAAGGAGAACATGCCATCCACCCTCAGAGTGAGGAGGACGTGAAAAATGCAGAAAAGCACGAGAAATGCGCCCGGCACACAACAGGCCCAACAACGTCCTCCTGGTGGGGGAGACAGACTGGGAGTCTGGAACATGCACACACAGCTGTGTTTAAAACAGATAAGCAACACGGGCTACTGTGCAGCAGAGACGTGTGTGCTCCGTCCCTGAGTCGTGTCCGGCTCTGAGACCCCACGGACTGTAACCCGCCAGGCTCCTCTGTCCATGGGGTTTCCCAGGCAAGAACACTAGAGTGGGTAGCCTTCTCCTTCTCCAGGGGAGCTTCCCAACCCAGCGATCGAACCCGCATCTCCTGTATTGCAGGCAGATTCTTTACCGCTGAGTCACCTGGGAAGCCCTATAGCACAGAGAACTCTGCTCAACACTTTTTTAATAGCCTAAATGGGAGAAGAAAGTGGAGAAGAACAGATACACATGCATGTTTAACTGAATCACTTTGCTCCACACCTGAAACTAACACAACGCTGTTAATCAACTATGCTCCAAGAGAAAATGAAAGTTAAAAAACAAATTTCTTCCCCTACTGGCATCATTTTCCAGGATCTCAGTGCTCATTCTGGGCCTCTTTGGCACTTTTTAGTGGAAAAGAGAAGACGGGGGTCCTCAGCTCTGGCCTCAGCACCCTTAGGGGGGACACGGGCAGTGAAGATGTTCTGTCCCAGATCTGAGTTCCCCATGAGGCTCCAGGACAGTCCAGTAGGGGGCGCGCCTGGCCCAGCATCCAGGAGTGTCCCCTCTTCTTCCACAGGAAACGGGACAGAGACCCAGGAGGGATGGGCGCCATCGGGGCTGGGCCTGCAGTGGTCCCTGTAAACTCGGGTTTGAGATGCTGCTTCCAAGACAGGAAATCCACTTTCCTGGGCCCAGAACCCAGGGTCCCAGCCTAGCCTCCACTTCACTGATGGGAGTTCACGTCCTGGGCTGTTACCTGGACGCAGGCCTCACAAAAGTGAGACCAGACTCCCAAAACTGCACGAAGGTGAAAATGCTTGCTGTCAGCTCAGAGGAAATGGCACTAGGATCGGTTTTAATTTTTATTTTATTTTTGGGGGAGGGGGGGGTTAAAATTTAAAAAAAAAAAAAAAAAACCTGCTCAGCAACTGCACATACTGAAGAGCTGAGAACTTTGGTTTTCAGAGCTGTCTCTACAAAATGGGGATAATAATAAGCTGAAAGGTGAAGGAAATAAGAAACAGGGATGAAAAGCCCTTAGCCAAGAGCCTGGTACGCGGCAGGCACTCAGCAAAGAGCAGCCGGTCCTTTCTCATGGGGGCCCTGGGTGGGCTCGAGTGTCTCTGCACTGACCCCAAGCCTCCACCTCCCCACACAGGGAGGCTGGGGGTGAGGGGTGTGGAGAGACTGTCAGCCAAAGAGCAGAAGAGACACACGGGGCTTAGCCGGAGACTCTGGTCCCAGGATCAGGAGGGAGTACGGTTATTTTTTCAGCAAAAGACAATAGTGACCAACGTCTCCAGGGAGTCAAGTGGCTGGAGGCCAGGCTGTGCCCTTTCCTGGGGTGACTGTCCCGTCGCTGCAACAGACGTTCCATGACCCAGGAGCCAAGGGGCGGAGCTCAGTTCTTGGGGCACCCTGAAGCAAGAACCACGTGGCATCCACTTCCCCTTGCTTCTGGCCCCGGCCACCTACAACCACCTACATGCCAGGTTCTCCCAGCGGTCCTTGGGGCCGGAAACTACCAGCTCAGCCTATCAGATAAATGAGACCAACGGAGCCCAAAGTCAGACAGTGAGCGGGAAGGGGCTCCATCCACCTACCGCGCTGCCTTCCACAGAGGCCATGCCTATGATCCCCAGGCTCACTGAGAAACACTGTCTCCTGTAGAGACAGAGGCACCAAATTCCTGAGTCTTCAGGGGCCTCACAGAGGTCTGCTTCCCCACCTCCAGCCCTGGCTGATGCCTCGGGCTTCACTAACGCTCAAGATCACAGCCTCTGTTTCAAAGCACTGACCACCACCTGCTCAGGGCTCTACATCAACCGCCTCGTGGCATCCTCACTACAACCCAAGGAGGAAGCTAATACTGCCTGGTCTTACGGATGCATCCAATGAGACCAGAGAGGTTAAGAAGAAGTTCTGTGGTGCAACCCTCCCCAAAGCCCTACACGGTCAGGATGATATCCTGATTTCACATGTAGAAGTCGATGCCCAAAGCACAGAACCCTGTGCCCGAGTCAAAGGCAGCACCCAGGTAAGAAACCAGGGCTGTGTCCCCACTGGCCTGTGTGGTCTGCACCTCAGTGGACACCCTCCCAGTGGAGGGCCCACTGAGCGAGCCCACAGGCCACGCAGGTCAGCGCTGGGCCTTGGCAGGTATGACGCTCACAACAAGAGCGTTTCCTGTGGCGTGCACCTGCTGAGGGCCGGCCACAGCCTCGAGAGAGAGCGGGTGTCCCAGGGCAGGGACCCTGGTGCTCAGTCTGCAGGTCTGGAGCTGGCTCTCGGCCACCTGCCCGTCTCAGAGTAAACTGCAGGACATGCCTATCCCCAAGCAGGGGTGCCCAGTGAAGACCGAGGCCAAGCCATCACCGGCTCGATGGGATCCAGGTGGGAGAGCAGCGCAAAGGGGCCAAATAATGGCCTCAGGCCGCTCAGATCTCCCGCTCTGGGACCTTCGTATAGCCGCCCGTCCCCACTCTTCCAGACTGCAGACAGCTACAGGCAGAAAAGGGTTCCGGGCTCCTCCAGGGATGGGCTTGCTGAGTGGATGCGTGGATCACAAGCCCAGCCTTCCGGTTCCTCCGATGGGCGTCAGGAGTGTGCCTCCGGGGACCCCTGGGCCTTGTCTTGTTGTCTGTGCGGCTCTCCTGTTGGACCATATGCTGCCCCAGCATGGTAATGGTTGCCCCTGTCAGACTGGGAGCTCCTCAAATGCAGGGGCTTGAGATGGGGAGCCCCTGAAGACAGGCAGAATCGTGTCATGCAAAAAGCAGATCAAACAGATGTCTATTCGAATTCTGGCTGTGAGATCTGGGGCTGGTGGCTTAACCTCTCTGATGTGACTGTCAACTGGAGCCATAGGCCCTACCCCACCAATCTCTCAGGTTGATTGAGCAGGGGGAACAACTGTGCTTCATCTGCCATAAAATGCCAGCCAAATCCTTTGGAGCGAAGGGACAGAGCACTGGACTTGGAGTCAGAATGACCCAGGTTCAAATCCAAGCCCTCCTCTATAGGCTCCTGCTCTGAAAAACAAGGACGTAACCCCCGAAGCCAAGGGGCTTGCCAGGTGGTGCAGTGGTAAAGAATCCACCTGCCAATCAAGGAGATGCAAGAGATGTGGGTTCGATTCCTGAGTCAGGAAGATCCCCTGGAATAAGAAATAGCAACTCCCTCCAGTATTCTTGCCTGGAAAATTTCACAGACAGAGGAGCCTGGTAGTTTACAGTTCATAAGGTCTCAAAGAGCGACTGAGCGCGTGCGCACGCGCGCGCACACACACACACACACACACACAGCCTAAGTCAAAGTTTCAAACCAAATTACATGAGACAAACCATGAAGAGCCACTGGCATGTTCAAGCAAAGATGGCTCTTACAGTGAATGGATTTAAACACCCCTCCTCCCTGGGTGGTCCTCCCTCGAGCCAGGTGAGCATGTGGGCCTGGGCCAGAGGACTGACCCTCCTTTGCCCTGTCCACCCTCTGTGGCCACAATCTCCCCACCTTCCCAGCCCACCAGGGGCCTGTCTCCAGAGGCAGGCCCAGGCTTTCCCAGGCTTTCTCTGCTGCATTCAGGTTTAACAAGCTGTCATTCCCAACAGCCCTGGGATGTCTGAACTATTAACCCATTTTCAGGAGGAAAGGACGCCCAGAGAAGTTAATGACTTGCCTGGGGATCCACAGAACCCAGTGGCTCAGCGGTAAAGAATCTGCCTGGGGTTCAATCCCTGGGTCTGAAAGATCCCCTGGAGAAGGAAGGACAATCCACTCCAGTACTCTTGCCTAGAAAATCTCCTGGACAGAAGAGCCTGACGGGCTATAGTCCATAAGGGTCACAAAAGAGTCGGACGCGACTTAGAAAAGAGTCCGACACAGTCGGGGATCCACAGCCGCCCAGGCCCCCAGGACTGCCCCAAAGGAGTCACCTGGTACCCAGAGGTGGGGGAGGGCAAGGCAGCCACCCCGACTACACGTGATGGCAGGGGGCAGGGATGGTGGGATTTGGAGAGTGGGGTTAAGGACAGTCCCCCAAAACTCAGCCAGTGGGGTCCTGACTGGTTAAAAAAAAATCAGCAAATGAGCATGCTATTCCCTTAACACTTTGCTGGGTGGACTATGAGCAGGGCAGAACACACACCCAGCCCCAGCCCCCTGCCAGAGAAGCCCAAACCCCACCCCTATGAAGCCCCAATATTCCCCTGGAAGCTCTATACCGCACCCAAGGAGCCCTAACCCCGCCCCTTGAAGCCCTAACCCTTCCCGAAGCCCTAACCCCGCCCCACGAAGCCTTAACCCCTCCCTTTGAAGCACTAACCCCGCCCCTTGAAGCCCTAACCACGCCGCTTGAATCCCGAACACCGCCCCATGGAGCCCTAACTCCGCCCCATGAAACCTTAACCCCGCCCTTTGAAGCCCTAACCCCGCCCCTTGAAGCCCTAGCACCGCCCCTTGATTCCCAAACACTGCCCCATGGAGCCCCTAACGCCGGCCCACGCAGCCCTAGCCCCGCCCATGAAGCCCCAACCCCGTCCACGAAGCCCTAACCCCGCCCACGCAGACCTAGCCCCGCCCCAACCCGGCCCGCTCTCAGCCATCTCCCACACTCCCTAGCCCCGCCCCATGCGGCCCTAGCCCCGCCCATGAAGCCCCAACCCCGTCCACGAAGCCCTAGCCCCGCCCACGAAGCCATAACCCCGCCCACGCAGCCCTAGCACCGCCCCAGCCCGGCCAGCTCTCGGCCGTCTCCCACTCTCCCTAGCCCCGCCCATGAAGCCCCAGCCCCGGCCATGAAGCCCTAACCCCGCCCACGCAGCCCTAACCCCGCCCACGCAGCCCTAGCACCGCCCACGCAGCCCTAGCACCGCCCCAGCCCGGCCAGCTCTCGGCCGTCTCCCACTCTCCGGCTTTAACTGCAGCGGTTTTTAACAGCAGGGAGGAGGGGCCATGCGCCGGGTGGGGCCGGGCAGGAAGTGCACAAGGAGACCCTCGCCAGGCCCCGCCTCCCCCCTCCGTCCCCCACTCTGCCCAGAAAGAAGAGGCTTCACCGGGCTGCTGGGCGTCCAGGTTCTCGCAGGGGACGTCGTCGTAAATCACATCTTCTTCCAGGGCGGGGAAAGTAAACCGCTCGACTGCTACAGGAGGACAGGGAGGGAGCACGAATGAGGTTGTGGCGCCCAGCGGGAGGCGGCCGCCAGACTGACAGCCGGACTGCGCCAGCCGGCAGCTCGCTCCGCCCGCCCGCGTCCCCGCGGCCCGGCCGGGCCAGCAGCCTGCAGCCCGGCCCCTGGGGAGCCCCGCCGGCCACTGCTCTCGGAAGACTGGGACAGCTGCCTCTTCCCGCCCCCGGCCCTCCAAGGAGCCCTCCCGAAGGCCGCGGAAGCCCCGCCTGCTTCAGCAGGCCTGCGCACCTGGCTGATGGCACCTGCAGGGAGCCTGAAGCGACGCAGCAGCACCGCCCGGCCTCGGAAGCCTCTTAAGCCGCCCAGGCCCCCAGGACTGCCCCAAAGGAGTCACCTGGTACCCAGAGGTGGGGGAGGGCAAGGCAACCACCCCGACTACACGTGATGGCAGGGGGCAGGGATGGTGGGATTTGGAGAGTGAGGTTAAGGACAGTCCCCCAAAACTCAGCCAGTGGGGTCCTGACTGGTTAAAAAAAAATCAGCAAATGAGCATGCTATTCCCTTAACACTTTGCTGGGTGGACTATGAGCAGGGCAGAACACACACCC